>OY986438.1:16176920-16776920 GCA_963920525.1 Dichetophora obliterata | reverse complement strand
AAATACTTTCATTTTCAATTTGAAGTCTTCGATCGGCTCAACATAATGAAACGATTGTGTTCCTGGAATGGTTTTTCATTTTTCAAAATGATTCTGGAGAAATTTTTCTGCTTTTACATAGTCTTCTAAACATTTGTAAAGAACTGAAATACTTGGCAAAGAAGAAGCTTTCTTAGCCCACTCGTACAATTCAGTTGCGGAGGATATTTTACCATCAGTGATCATTTGCAAACTTGCTCGACGTGCTATTCTTTTAATAGTTCCTCCAGCCCCATCACATGGCCCTTTGCCATGTGCCGTTGCGTGAAAATGCCACTGTGCGGGGCGGTTAAAGTCAGATTCATGATGAAAAATATTCGCAAAATGTTTGACATTTTTGAATTACTGAGGAGCGCCGTCAGAAAAATAAATACACTTTTGTATGTGTGGATAATTTTGTAAAAAATACTCATTAAGGGGAAAAACGCACACAGCTATCACATCATGTTTCATGCAGTCAGAAATGATTATTAATGTCTTATGCTCCATTTCGTTATTTCATCGCACGTGTAAGTTTCGATTGAAAAATTCATTGCTCCGTAAGTATTCAAGTGCCCACTCTGAAATTCTACCAGTATGAAGAAAAAGGTTTTGACTTTTTTTTTAAAAAAAAAAAAAAAATTAGGCCCAAATTAAAAAAAAAATCAATTTGGAAATCTCTATTTTTCGCTATCTAAAAGTAATGTGATTAAGTTTTAGTGAACATCAATCGAAAGCTAAAGAGATGGTGCACATTTCTTCTTAGGAACAAATTTTTCTATCTTCTTTAGTTATTGATTGCAGTATAAGCGATTGAAAAAAGGTCCTTTTTTAAAAACGTAATATAAAAAAATTATTTTCTCGTGAAGTCCTTTTTTTTTTTTTGAAAAAAAAATACGTGTCAAATATTTTTGAATAATGAACCATAAAAAATAACTTTTATTGAAACAAAATTTTGGATTCAAATTTTGTATGGAATGCCCCATACGTATTCTTAAGACCTTAAAGAAACATATTGTAACGAAAAAAAATTGATATTTAATATTTTACACACTGTAATAGTACCTTAAATTAATTTTACTCTTTTTTTCTATTCGCCTTAGATAAATCTCGCCCAAAAAGCTTATAGAAAAATCTTCCGAGGACCATTTTTCTAAAATGTTTTAACCCTTTACGACTACGTTTAATGTTTTTTTTTAATTTTGTAAAATTTACCCTAAATAACTAATAAAATAGGGCGCTATAGTGTTTAAATATTCTACCATACATTATTTTTTATGGAACTTTTGAAGGTTTTGCTTTTACGATGACTTCACTTTGTATGGGAGGTGGGCGGACTTTGCAGTTTCTTTTAAACAAAATCCAAGCATCGAGTGCAACGTTAGCATTGTAACTTAGTTGCCAAATTTGAAGTCATTATACTTATATTCGTGGAATTTAAGGAGATTGGCCGTTTTCATAAAATCGTTTTGTGTCATAATTTTGGCTAAGTTCATGCCAAGAAGCTCCTGATTTGGTATGCTTATATTGTTATATGTGTGGAACACAGCTACATCAATAACTCAGTTCTTTCTTAAGTCCACTTAAACGATTATTGCTTATCGGCACAGATTTATCATAAGATACATGTTTGTGAAGAATCGAAATATGCTTGAAATATTTTTTAATCTTTTAACTTTGGATACTATTTATGCTGTGGTAAAGGTGGCAACGCTTCTATACTATTAATTTACTTATATAAATGCTTCGCTGAACTTGACTTTGTTGTCGCTTGTAGTTAAAAGTTCATTTGTTATGGACGGTTGAATCGACTTAAACTACTAAAGTTGCAAACATTTACTTTGCTATTAAATATTCTCATCTTAGCTTTATTTACTTTTTATTTTTTTTCCCTGTTGCTCTTTCTTTTTGCTCTTGTTAAGGCTTAACCCATTAACCGCGGCTCCCAAACGCTTCATACGATTTTTTTAAAATTGCATGTGCTTTCTTATATTAATCACAGAAACTACCACATCAAATTTCAACTTTGTATCTTTCACCGTAGTAGAGATATAAGTTGGTCTTATATCAGGAATTTTCTATCTATAGCTTGTATAGTTGGTAAATTGGCTTGGAGAGAAAGATTTTTTTAAAATATGAAATGTTTTACAAATGATAAAAGCACAAATTTTTTGGATTTTTAATGTTAATTACTTTTGAATTTAAAAATATAGTAGGTAACGTAAAAATTTCTTGACACACTACAAAAACAATTTATAGCTCTATGTTTTCTTAAAGAAACAAACAAAAAATCAAACACTTAGCTGTTACCAATCCTGAGATATGCTCAGTTCTGCAGAAGCATTTTCATGGATAAAAAAATACCCAACCGCGATTAATGGGTTAAACAGTAAAAATGTGGCAGAGTAATTAGAAATTTGAATATTCACAGTTACAATTCCCATGTAGACAGTAAATATAAAGGTTTAAACATAAAACATATAAGTAAATTTAGCTCATTTAAAATAAATAAAAAATTTAAATTTTAAGAAGTTTTATATTCAATGAAAATAAGGATAAAATGAAATTTTACTGCTTTATAATCACATCGCAACTTTGATCAGCTGCAAACAGCTAATAAACTATGTCATTGGCGCAAATGCTACTAACACGAACATAACATCAAACGTCACAACTCTCATGTGTGCGTGCGTCTGTGTGTGTCAGTATATTATTTGCTTTAGTTATGCTTTCAAGCGGCTAGCCTTTGCAAATTATTTTTTCTTCTACCACTTTTCACTACCACGAAGTAAAAGTTATAAAAACAAAATATTGAAAATACTGCAGCAGAAGAACAATACGCAGCATGCAGCTTTGCCAAGCAGCTGAGTGCATCAAGTGGAATTATGTGTCAGAAAATGAAATCGACAAAACTAAAGCAAAAGAAAAAAAAAAACAGCAAGAAAAAAATGTGAAACTAGTTTATGTCTAGTGAGAGCTACTACAAGTGGCTTTAAAAGGCGTTTTTTAATTATAAGCTGACCATAGATGTTAAGGCCATAATAGCTCTATAAAGTTAGAAGAAGAAGAAGAAGAAGCAGCAAAAAGTCATTATTACATAGCTTGAAGTTCTTTTGTGAAGTGTCGGGAAATCACAAAAGTGATGGACTCATTAAATTTTGCGTATTACATATGAAGTGAAGTAAAGACTTAAAGCATTAAAGAATGTTTATTAAACTACAAATATTTAAGACAATTTTTCTCACACTTTATAATTGCTTATTTGCATAAGAGCCTAAGTAGCCAATTAAGAAGACAAAATTGTTATGAGTTTTCATTGCCAGAACCTAAACTTATAAGAGAAATACTAAATTCTACATATTATACCATCAGTCAAATTTTTACCAAGATTTGGCTCAATCTGTCAAAGCTGCTCAATCTGTTTAAAGTAATACGGAAACAACAAATAAATTTCACTGTGCAATAGATCTGTATTTAATAATTTCAACGTTTTTCACTTAACTTTAATATGAGGTATCTCGTGGTAACATCCGTTTTTTCTCTAACCGAAGACTTGAGTGCAAATTTGTTTTTTTTAATTATTCCAGATATGCACTCATTTGCATGCTGAGAACTCCTGAACCATTAGGATTTTTATTTTGGTTTCTTCAGAAAAGTTGTTTCTATTATTCTGGCCAACAACTTTGTTGAACAAATATATAACGAAAAATCATTTGAAATTGTCTTCAACCCTTTAATAAGCGACATATGTCTTGCCCGCTTTCAACGCTTCAAAGCAAAAAATGTTACTCATACGCAATGTTGTTCGAATTTTTCGTTTGACTTTTTGTAAGAATCACTCGATAAGATCCACTGGAAGTGATTTTTTTCATATTCATTTATTCAGCAGAATTAAAGAAAGAACTTTGCCCAAAAACTAAAGTGACAATCCTAATAGTTCAAGAATTATCAACATGAAAATGAGTGCATATCTTGAGTAATTTTTGATATATCTTCAAAAAGAAAATTTTGTTCTAAAATGTTCGGTGAAGTGGTAAAACAAATGTCACCACGAGATTCCTTATACCAAAATTAAGTGAAAAACGTTTAAATTATAATGTACAGAGAAAAAAGATACAAAAAAGCGCACAGTGTTTTCAAAAACTCCTAGCATATTGTGTTACTAAAGTCTACGATTTATTTTAAACATTCAGTAAAAATCTTCCAAATAAATATTTTTTATAATCAAATCTGGCCTTAGATCTATTAAAATATCAAAAACTATTTATAACATTTGAATAAAGTGAGAATTCGCAATTTATAAAAAAACAACAACGTGCAAAGAGTCGCATGGTAAAAAATTACAAAGTAAAACAAGCTGCAAGGCAAAAAGTTCCATAGAAAAAAGAGGGCAAAGCACAAAAAGTCGCAAGGTATGAGCAATCTCAGAATACCAAATATCACAGGATGAACGCTACAAAAAGTTGGAAGGTAAAATTATTAAAGAGTTAGAAGCTAAAAAGTCCCAAAATTAAACAAGCAACAAGCTACAAAAAGTTGGAAGAAAAACAAGTCGTTGCAAGGAACTTGAAGAAAAGTTAGAGCCAAGAGTTGCAACTTTCATAAAGCCACAACGTACAAAAAGTCGCGAGATCCAAAAAGTCTCATGGTAAAGACTCACAAAGTAAAACAAACTGCAAAGCACAAAACAGTTGCAGGATATAAAAATTTTCAAGGAAAAAAAAAGAAGCAAACCATACGAAGTCGCAAGGTACGAGCAATCGCAAGATATCTTGTATTTAATATATTACAACATTTAATATAAGAGTCGTACGGAAAAAATAAATACTGAGAAGTCGAAAATAAAACAAGTCACAAGGTATAATAAGTTGCTAGAAAAAAGTCGTAAGGTACAAGAAGTTACAAGGTACAAAAAAAGAATCAAGGCGCTAAAGTAGCAATAAAAAGTGTTAATGGTCGCAGTATAAAATAATATGGTAGGATGTGAGCAGTCGCAAGGTAAAAATGTCGCAAGCTAGAAAAAGTCGCATTGTAATAACTCTCAAAGTAAAACAAGCTGCGAAGTAAACAAAAATAGTAAGGTACAAACAATCAAAATACACAAAAAGTCGCAGGATGAAATAAGTCGCAAGGTACAAAAAATCACGAAGTAAAAAAGTGGCAAGGTAAAACGATAAAGAAGTAAAAAAAATTTCAAAGTCTAACTAGCCTCGAAATACGAAATATCGCACAGTACAAGAAATCGTAAGGGATAAAAATGAGCAAGAAAAAAATCCATAAGCTTTCCAATTTCCGTTAAATGTAATATAAATTAAAATATAAATAATTTGTTAAATACTTATTCTGAAATAGATTGTAAATAATTCCTAAAAAACATAATCTACAGGGTACAAAAAGACGCAAGATATAAAAGGGAAGCTTTTTTAGGTACTAAACTGAACAGTCGCAATAAAACAAAAATCGAACGGTGAAAGAAGTTGCAAGGTTAAAAAATTACAAACTACAAAAAGTCGTGAGGTAAAAAAGCTGAAACTATAAAAGTCGCAAAGTACAAGAAGTCGCAAGGAATAAAAATTCACAAGGAGAGTTCCGTACGGTTCAAGAAGTTTTTGAGGTACTAAACAGTCGCAATACGCAAAAAGTCGAACGGTGAAAGAAATTGCAAGGTTAAAAAATCACAAAGTACAAAAAGGTGTGAGGTAAAAAAGTTGAAACTATAAAGTCGCAAAGTACAACAAGTCGCAAGGAATAAAAATGTGCAAGGAGAACTGCGTACGGTACAAGCAGTTGCAAGATACAAAAAGTCGCAGTGTGCAAAAAATTGCAAGGTAAAAAAAATTCACAAAGCACAAAAAGTTTGGATGTAAAAAAATTAAAATTAAAAAATTTCACATGATAAAAATTGGAATCTTATACGAGTACTAAAATATTGCAAAATACAACAAGTCTCAAGATATTGTAAAAGCCGCAGAATACAAGAAGTCACAAGACACAAAAAGAAAGCTCTTATAAAGTCCAAAACTAAAAAAAAGGCACAAAAAATCGCAATACACAACAATTCGAACGGTGTAAGAAGTAGCGATGTATAAAATTTGCAAAGTATAAAAAGTCGCAACGTTGCTTAAAAGTCGAAACGTGAAACAGGCCGACAGATTAAAAAAAGTCGCAGGGTGCAATAGTCGCAAGATATAAAAAGTCACAAACTATAAAGATACTAAAAATGGCGAAAGGTACAAAAAGGCACAATGTACAAAAAGCCGCATGGTAATGCACAAAAAATGGTGGGGCACGAAGTCACAAGATACAAACAGGCGCAAGGTTAAAAATTAGAAAATACAAAAAGTAGCATGGTAAAAAGTTGCAAGGTGCAAAAGTTCTGATGATAAAAACTTGAAATCTTAAAAAACTCTCTGTATTTGATAATTTAAACGTTTTTCACTTAATTGTGGTATAAAGAATCTCGTGGTGACAATTGTTTTACCATTTCACCGAACATTTTATAACAAAATTTTATTTTATAAGATATATCAAAAATTACTCAAGATATGCACTCATTTTCATGTTGAAAAAAATGAGAAAAATTCGTAAGGTAAAAAAATTAGATTTTAAGTAACAAACAGGAAAAAGAAGATATAGGAATAGTATGTCTCGTCATATAGCAAGAAAAATGTCATATCCTAGTTTATGCCATGGTATAGCCTCAAAGTACAAAAGTGTCGCAAGATACAATAAGTCGCAAAAAACAAATATTCGCAAGCTACAACAAGGCTCAAATAGAAAGCCTTAGGGTACAAGAAGTCGCAAGAAAAAGAATAACAAGTTGCAAGGTAAAAAAAAGAAACAAGGTACAAAAAATTTAAAAAAAAATAATAAAAAATTCGTATTTTTAATAATTGTAAGGTAAAAGCTTTCATAGCGAAAGATGCTTGTTAACCCTTAACTGGTACACCTGGTCTGTGGGACCATAACAAAAAATATGTATCTCTTATTATTAAAAAAAATTCAATTCAATTATTTTCAAATATTTAAAATAATTCTTAAAATTCTTTCTAAATAGGAAAAAAAAACCTAATTTAAGCCATTCTTAAAAAAAAACCAACATAAATTTCTTACTATATTAGTGTTTTTTTAGCATTCTAAGTTGGTGTGGATAAGATGTACTGTTAGTGAGATTTTTTTGAGATGTACCAGTTAAAGTGCTAGAATAAAGCACAGCCAAAAAAGTCGCAAAGTACAAAACTCACAAAGTACAAAAAGTCGCGATGTAAAAATTTAATTAAAAAAGTCGTAAGCTTAAACGTCGCAAGGTAAAACAATCCGATAGATACAAAAAATTCCTATGGTAAAATATATGTAAGTCACAAGATACTAAAACTCGCAAGATATACAAAATCATCAGGTCAAAACGTTGCAAGACACAAAAAGTCGACAGGTACAAAAAGGTACAATATGCAAAAAAAGTCGCAGAGTACAAATAAGAAAAAACGCACAAAAATTGCTAAATATAGAAAGTCGTAAGGTAAAAATTCCCGTAAGAAAAAGTTGCAAAGTGCGAAAAGTCGTATGATAGCAAATCGCATTGTTTAAAAACTGCAGGGCACAATAAAGCTCATGGTTAACCCATTGCTGCCTGCACATAGTTCTCGCTGGCCGATTTTGTCTAAATTCGCATATGTTAGCAAATTTTAGGTGTCTACCTGTCCGAACACATGAGATAATTATGGGGCGAAATTACAGACCCTTCAGATAAATCATTCAAAATACACAGGTAAATACTCAGATTAAAACCAAAATTTCACGAATTGAAGCTCCTTAATTCACAAAAAGCTACGAATATTAAGACTTTCTAGTCCGATAGATGTGCACATCTGGCACATCTTAAATTCATTAAGATGTGCCAGTAGAAAAAATATCTACGAAAGAGTGAAATTTCACCCCATCAGGCTAGAATAGGTTTAGTTCAGCGATGCCCAGCACCTAACTCTTTCACAACTGGCACCATCGATCGCGGATGTTTTTGGCATTCGCATTGTAGACGTTAACAGCTGGCGTCGTATTGAGCACACATTGAGAAAAAGTTATTGAATATTTGCAGGTGGGTACTTTTTATATTGCATCAGAATATATTATTTTTATAGGAGTCATTATACCCTTGAAAAGTGACAAGAAAATAATTTGTGGAAAACTGGGAGTTTGCCTATTTATTCATAGCTAATAAAATATTAAAAAGATTTTAATCTTAATAATATAACAGTTTAGTTAATAATAAAACAGTAAGATAATAAAAAACATACAAAATTAAGGTTAAAGCAAATACAAATTATTTTAAGATAAAAAAAATTAAAAAAAATTATAAATAATAAAAAAAAACAAAAAATTCAAAATTATAAAACAAAAAATAAAAAAGGATATTTGAAAACCTCCATGCGGTTTAAGCTCTGTAAATCAGAATGTATTCTGACTAGCAAAAAAGTGAAACATTTGGAATTCTTGATGCATTATTTTTACAGTGTACATTAAGTGCCCCTTATTTTTTTTTTGAAAGTAACAAATTGCGGGCCGGAGTTTTGTTTCTTTACTAAAAAGAACTAAGCAGTGAAATTTTCAGAAATAATATTAAAATTTAAACGTGCCGCTTGCGACCTTAAGTTGAAAATCTGATTTATATGGGGAAAAAGCGCTCTTTTTTCTAAAAAATCTCAAAAACTTTTTTAAGTGCATATTTAAAAACAAACTGATACGCGTCTCGTTGTTTATTTAGTTTTTCTTCAAAATGAGCTCTCAAACATGGAAATTAGACAAAAACTACTACAATAGTGATTTTTTACTTTTCGAAAAAATCAAATTTTTTACCTTGTTGTATTAAAAAAATCGCTAAAATCCAAATTTAAAAAATTTTATTGAAATGTCGTGGAAATATTTTCTTAAACTTTATTCAAACAGATACAAAAAGTTGTGGGATTACATTAAAAAACCTGCTCGTTATGAAATTTTTCGGTAGAACTGTACCTTTTTGGAATTTTCGAGTTTGGGTATTTTTACGAAAAAGATTCCAAAAAATTTAAAAATGCAAGTTTTGAAAAAATCACCGAGAAATAGATTAAAGATAGTTGTGAGCTATTTTGTGCAAAAAATTAAAAAACCAAAATTCGGATACCAAAGTTATAGCTATTGAAACTTGACTTTTTTTGCAAAAATTTTCAAAGTGCCTGTTTCTGGCACTTCGAACACACGGAAATTTATAAAACATCGGAAAAACTATGTTTCTCACTTAAAATGACTACAATAATCTTAAAAATATATAAATGATTTCTTTAGAAAAAATTTTGGATTCCAGGGATGCCAACATATCACACCCTGGTTTTAAGGTAAAAATATTTAAAAAACTCCATAAACCAACAAATTAATTTTCACCGCTGCAACTCTCCAATTATTTGTATATTGTGTTAAGCTTTCTTATATAAATGCAAATCCAAGCAGAAATTTCATTTTGAACAGCTGATTTGGTTTAATTAGTTTTGACAACGAACGTAAGTGCTGATGAAAAATCGACTAACGAATTGTGCAGCTCAGATTTCAATTTACATATATGTCAGAGTTACCAAACAATTTCAATTAAAGCTTTTCATAAACGTTTTTTACCAAATAATAAATGTGTCAGATCTAAGTTTGTATTACCAAATAAATTAAGCTATAGTTAATAAATATTTTAAACTTCAATACTATTTTAATTATAAGAAAAACTGTTTTTAATTTCTAACTTTAACTCTAAAAAAATTAGTTGTCTTAAATTTAGGAGGGAATGGCCCCCTTTATCCCCCTCGCTACGCCCATGTATCCGATTAAATGTTATTTCACAGTCATGACAATATATGTCATTTAACCAAAAATCAAGAATCCATCAGACTTACGCCAAACTAATGATACGGCAGACATGACAGTTATAACTATTTTTTGTTGCTTTTTTAACCTGCAATGCTTTCACTTTTGTCTACTGTTTTGTGACCGTAACCCCTATCTTTTTTCTTAAAAATTTGTATATTAAAATTATTACTATTATTATTTATAACTTTACCTTCCTTTTGAATAAAATGATAACTGAGGAAATAAGTTTATCTCAATATAATAATAATCTTTTCAAAACATTTTCGTAATTTTTTTTTCGCAATAAGATATGTCGCAATGCATTGGCAACACTTTGCGTTGTAAAAGGACCGCAATATTTAATATATTACGCGTTCTTAAGGAAACCACAACGACAAAGATCAACAACGAAAACTTTGACTGAGCAATATTTTTTCAAATGTACACTACACATTTTTGTTTTTATCAGCGATTGTTGCTTAAACCACGTAGTTTGATAATTTTGTTGTTGCAATTTCTTTCATTAGTTTTACTGCTGCTATTGTTGTTAGTGTTGCTCTTGTTGTAACGCAGAGTATCACAGAGCATCGTCATGATATCATTCAGAAAAATGAACTCCCTCAAGTGCAAAAGATCAGCATTGATTATTATCAGCAACAAAACCACAACAAAAACAAACCACAAACTTCATTTTAATGCAAGCAACACACAAGCTCAGCACAAGCCGAAAATAATAACAGAATTGCCAACATCTACCCAGGCAGACAGACGTATAGCGAGCGATATAGTTAGATGCGCAGACTAGACATGGGTAACGTTGCGCTGCCTTGCGCTACTGAGTTGAAGCACTTAAATCCATTACTGCGCTGACTCACTTGTTTTAAAAATAGTAACACAATAGCGCAGTAATATGAATGACACGCTTAAAGCAAAATGAGAAAATATTTATACAGCGATCAAAAATTCTGCAAGTTGCGGCTAAGTTCCTATTAAGCATGAGGGTTTGATTATTATAATTGTTTGTCATTCACGGAGCGGTTTTGCAATATGTATAACAATGTTTTGAACGTGTTCGATTTAGAAAGTAATAGCAACCATTTTCTAGCTTAATGTTAAGCAGCGCTTCTGTTTGTTTTTGCTTTGAAGTTAAAATATTGCGTTAATAGTTAAAAAATAACGCAGTAACGCAAAACCGCAGTAAAACATTTAGTTCATGCTCATTTTTTGTTTCTTTAAATTGGCATATTTTTATGGTACATGGAATTAAACAAGCATCCAGCTTCCAACTTGTCTTGCGTACCAGAAATGATTATTTCTAACATTAACCTTAAACGCAATACAGTTTGACTGCATGCTTGAATTATGAAATTGGTTAATTTTTGGTGAATACTAAAAATATGGTATTTGTTCAGTAATGCTTCATTAAAACAGTCTTAAATTTAAATAAATTTTAAATCAATTTATTAGCAATATGCGTTTTTTAAATCAGATAACTGTATTGTTTCAGGATTTTTTATTTGATTCTATTTATTTTTCCTAAGTTGCGCTTGCGTTTAGGACAACTTGCTACTACTGCAACAAAACTCACCGCATTAAAAACAATGTACAACATAACGCAACAAGCTATTCAAGTCAAAAACAGCCTACGCTGATAATCATCTATTTAATATAGAGACAATAACATTTCAAACTACGTCGTGACGCAATTGCGTTAACGCATTACGCTGATACATTAACTGCGCTTGGGTTGGTGTATCAGCGCAGCATTATTTGATGCGTAACCCATGTCTAGCGCAGACATGATGATATTGTAAGCAGTTGCTACGTAATGGCACAAGACAACAGACAAAAAAATTCATAAAAAATAGTACCTCTACTTTAGAAAATGGGGAAAAAAAAACATGAAAAATACAGAATTTTTTTTTTTTATATAAAAGTATTGAAAACAAGAAATTTGGACAAACTAAGTTAAAATTAGACTAAGGCTAAAGGTTTTGCATAAAAAAGGCCAACAACAAATTGTGCGATTAGCTTATTTTTATTAGTAATTTTTTATCATAATTTTAGTTATTAATTTTTTTTCAACGAAAATGTTTTAAAAGCAGGTTCCTCAAAACATTTTAATTTCTACCTGACTAAATCTAATCCTTGTTTGAACTTTATTCTTTCGTTTTATTGTGTTTTTGTCATTTTAAAAGCACATTTATAGTCTTAATACTGACTAGCATCCTTTGTTTTATTGTTTAATCCGCCGAAATTTGAGCTCATTCATTGAGATCGTTTATCATGTCGTGCATCCTCAACCGTGATGTTTTTGTTTTGTTATTTTGCTCACATATGCATTTATAAATCTTTTCAGGCATGACATCAATATTTATAGTCTTGCAGTCAGTTCAAGCATTTATACAGTAAACAGTTAAGTCAGGGTTCTTGGCATATTCTTGGAAAGACTTTTATTTTCGGAAGCATCTTAAGAACAGCTTATAAACTCATTTCGATTGCAGTGATTTTGGCCCAAGGCCCAACTTGGTTTTGATGTTGCCAAAAAAGTTATTAGTAGGAAGCGAATTAAAATTAAATTAAAAAAACTTAAAAGACTGTTTGGCAACTCAAAAGGACAGCAGAGTTGTGTGTGGCTGAATTAAGATCGGTTTTTAAAATTTACTGCTTTGCCAAAATGTGATAGAAACTAGAGAGCGCTTAGCTGTGATTCCTAAGAAAGACATAAGAGGTTGGCTTAAGACAATGTCCTTGAGAAATATTAGGCGTTGGCAGTTATATCAATTTTTCAAAGGTTTTTTTTAATGGTTTCTTTAATGTTCCAAGAATATTTATGACGGAAATGATAATGTTGATAAAAGAATTTAAGAATTCAAACTATAAGGCACTTTAGTTTGAGTTTTTGATTTTTAATTTTAATGTCATTGTGTTTTAAAAAATGTGTTTTCTTCCACAGATCTGTAAATGAAATGTTTAAGTTTGTCTTTGTCTTTTATACATTAGAACAGAAACCAGTTTTTACTTCCTCTAAGCCCATAAGAGCTCCGAAATGTGAGCTATTGTAGTTTTTAGACCAACATTTTAAATACTGTGTGATAAAAGCAGTGATGCCAACCCGAAGAGAGTAAAAATCCATAAATGCGACATAAAAAACCGTGTAAATTCGTGTAAGCAAATTTAAATATTTTTTTTTTCAATTTAAAACTAACAGCTAGTAAAATCGTAAAAAGTTTTTTAAAAATGTTTTGTATATTTTTTTGTTTTTTCTTCAAAAATTGCATTTACCCTCTTACAACCCTCTGCTCTATTGAGGTAAAATTTGATACTGTTAAAAAATCAAATAAATTAATATTTCATCTCAAATTAAAAATCCGGATCTTTATTATAATTTTAATTTTTATTAAATTTTTATTATAATTTTTTATTATTATTTTAATAATTTGTAATTATTTATAGTATTATCTTTCAAATAATTAAAACAAAAAAAAACCGTAAATGAAACCAAAGAATGATCCGAAATAAAGCTTCGTTTGGCGCTCAATAAACAGATAAATTTTATTTTTGAAATTCGTTGACTCTTGCAAAGCAAAAATGGAAAAAATAAAAAAAAAATGTATCGAAAATGATACTATAGGGAAGTAGGGTTAAACTTATAAAAACTTAACAGAAATAAAAACTACTATGGGCTCAACGTTAATTCAATTTAAACAAAAATTATCAACTTCATCTTTATGTAAAACGAAACGAAAGCTGTAAATCACACAGCAGACTAAACAGCCTGTTTCAGAAATAGCTATATATCCTCTTCAGCAGTCTTGAGTTATTCAGCTGTGACAAGATATCTTACGATATTATTTTTTCTTGGCCGAACGTTCTAAAATCTGGAACAAAAATGTATTCGTATAAAGCATTTACTGCCCATGTGACAGTATAAAAATAAAACGTATATCTATATATATAAAAAAATGTTGTCAAATCTGTTTGTGACGAGTGTTTGAGAGTTCGACTGAGTAAAAAAAAAATCTGCCGATACCATTTTGTAGGGTACGTTCTCTAGATAGTTTTAAAAAAAAATTGTTTGAAAATGTTTTGATTTGGTCGAGTTATATGTGTTTGAGTGAAGGGTTTTGGACCTATTGGAAATTTTTTTTTTTGCAAATTTGATTTTAATTGATATGAAAAGTAAATGTATGAATTTTATGCAGTTCAAATTGTGTACATACGCGCTATTTTTGTTGGAAATAGCAATCAAAATAGCACGCAACCAATAACAAAGGGAAAAAATGGTCATACGACAAATGAACGAAAGTTAATTGAATTCTATATAAATAAAAATCAAATGTCGTTCGTTGGTAATTGCATCAGTTGAGAACGGCTGAACCGATTTGGATAATTTTTTTTTTAAAATGTTCGTAATAGTCCAACTTAGGTTTTTACGGAAAGAAAAATTGACCACGCCCACTTTGCGCCCACTTTTTTTGATTTATCTAAAATCGGAAAACGGCTGGACCGATTTGAATAATTTTTTTTTAATGTTCATAGTAATCCAATTTAAGTTTTGTCGGAAAGAAAAATTGAGCACGCCCACTTTTGCGCCCACTTTTTTCAATTTATCTAAAATCGGAAAACGGCTGGACCGATTTGGATAATTTTTTTTTCAAATGTTCGTCGTAATCCAATTTAAGTGTTTACTGAAAGAAAAATTGACCACGCCCAATTTTGCGCCCACTGTTTTCATATCTATATATATAAAATTAAGTGGCAAAACTTCCTGTTCGCATACTCCTCCTAGACGGCTTGCCCAATTTCAATGAAATTTTCAGGGGTGATTGGGGTCTGTGTGGACGGTGCACATAAGAAATTGCATGTGTGTATCTTTGCAGGTTTTGTACCACACCCCCTTTTGTCGCCCACAAATCAATAAAAATGCTGTATTTAAGACGGTTTTGGTCGTATGAAATTAAAATTTGGTAAATAAGTTCGTATGATAACTATAATTAACTTTGAAAACATGGGCGTGGTCACAATTCATCTACGCCTACTTTAAAGAAAATATCAAAATACTTCGAAACCATTGGTCCGATTGAGCTCAAATTTTGTAAGTACGCTTTGCTTTGAGTACGAGATGGTTTAAGGGGCAATGCCACACCCCCTTTTACCTCCCACATATAAATAAAAAATTGTTGTTATCGAATAGCTTTAGTTAGAGTTATGGGTCGCACAGCTTAGAAATTCGGTATTCGACCACAATTTAGACGTACCGTTTCTGTGATGAAATTTTATGGGAGTGGACAAGGGGGAGGGGCACCTCCGATACAACCCAAATTTGTGATATCGAATAGCTTTGAAGTTATAGGAATTCATCTTTGGAATTCAGTTTTTGACCTCAATTTACACATGCAGTTTCAATGGTTTTATTTTATGGGCGTTGGACAGGGAGGCGTGACATCTCCCTTACAACCCAAATTTGCGATATCGTATTGGTTTGAAGTTATAGGTTGACAGCGTAAGAATTCGGTATTCGACCTAAATTTATACATGCATTTTCAATACTTACATTTTGTCGTCGTAGGGCAAAGGGGAGTGGCACTTCCCATACAACCCAACTTTGTGCTATCAAATAGTTTTAGAGTTATAAGTCGTACAACGCCGAAATTCAGTATTCGACCTCAATATACACATGCAGTTTCATTGATTCAATCTATGTTCATTGGTAAGAGGGGCGTGGCACCTCCCATTTAACGTAAATTTGCGATATTGAATATCAGCGTCAGAATTCAGTATTCGGCCCCAATTTATACATGCAGTTTCATTAATTACATTTTATGGGCGTACGATAAGGGGGCGTGAAACCTCCTATTTAACCCAAATTAGAGATATCAAATAGCATTGGGGTTATAGGTCTCACAGCTTTGGAATTCAGTATTGGACCACAATGTACACATGTAGTTTCATTGATTACATTTTATGAGCGTTGATCAAGGGGGAGTGGCACCTCCCATACAACGAAAATTTGTGATATCGAATAGCTTTGTAGTTCAAGGTCGCACAGCGTCGGAACTCAGTATTCGACCAAAATTTACGCTTGCAGATTTACTGATAAAATTTTTTAGAGTTTGTCGGGGGGGTCGTGACACCTCCAATTTAACCCAAATTTGCGATATCGAATAGATTTGGATTTATAGGTAACTCAGCCTCAAAATTCAGTATTCGACCTCAATGTACTCATGCAGTTTCATTGCTAAAATTTTATGGGCGTAGGGAAAAGGAGAGTGGCACCTCCCATACAATCAAAATTTGTGCTATCGAATAGTTTTGGAGTTATATGTCGCACAGTTTTGGAATTCGGTATTCGACCGCCATGTAGACATCCAGTTTAATTGATTACATTCTATTAGCGGTGATGAAGAGAGAGTGGCACTTCCTATACAACCCAAATTTGTTATATCGAATAGCTTTGTGGATATAGGTCGCACAGTCTCAGAATTCAGTATTTGACCTCAATTTAGACATGCTGTTTAACTGATAACATTTTATGGGCGTTTGAATAGGGAGAGTGGCAGCAACGCGCCGGGTTTCAGCTAGTATATACTATATTTATGTATAGTTCAACACATGCACGGTTGCTGTTCGACCCTCGTTCGGCCGCTGTTCGGCTAAAAAGTTCAACAAATGCCTGTAGTATGGCTGACGTTTAATCCTTGTTTGGTCAATATTAACTAAAAATAAAAACATCGCTTTTTAAACCTTGTTCGCATGCTGTAGCTCACTGTTTTATTGCACTAAAAAGTGACCTTACAAATTTATTTTTACTCTGGTTTCAAATACAAAAATAAAACATACCTACTGCAAGTTTATATTTTCTATAAATTTCTGATTTAATTTAAATTTATTGTAACAAAATACAGAACTTCGTTTGAAGCAACTAAAACTTAAAGATATTAAGAACAAGTTTTGGAAATTTTAAGTACATATTATTGTCAGTACCTTATAAAAACCGTTGCAGAAGCTTTTTTTAAATTAAATATTAGTCAACTATGTATATCTGTGTCGATAAGCAATTATCACTGTAGTCGACTTAAGAAAAAACTGAGTTCTTGATGTAGCTGTGCTCCACGCTTATAGCACTATAAACACACAAAATCTAATAAATGATTTGTTATCATGCATCTTCACAGTTATTGGGTCAATTAAATTCCTTCAAAATTACAGAGCTGCTGCATATGTTTTTATCCATAACTGTTTTCTGTTGATTTAAGCCCAAGGAAAGATAAGTTTATTCAAATATTTTAGTTTTGAGTTTAATATACGATTATTTTATTTTAATCTTTTCACGCTTACTCTAGCTACTTAACCGGTATGAAAAAACACAAACAACGCAGCCATTTTCTCTTGTACGATTTATACTCTTGTACTTAACTGAATTTGAAATCGATGCTTGTTTATGGCAATAAAGAAATGCAACTCATTAGTGAAAATAGGTTACACATTTTTAAAAATAGGTTAACAACGTGCTAGTTACAACTTTATAATTTTGGATAATAATGAAATTCTTAAGCTATCTTAGCGCATAAATGGGTCACTCAGTCAGGCAGTCAGTTAGTCAAATAGCCAGAGAGTCAGTAAGCGGATCACAGCATGCACACATTAAGCCAATAACTGAAAACAGTTAATTGTACTAAAAGCCTTAAACAAGCCATAAAACAACAACGATGCAATCAAGCACACGTTAGTTCTTACATTCGTTCTTCCTGCTTTAATGATCTATTTGTGAAAGCTTATTGAACAAGACGTTGCTAGTGAGAGACATTAGTGCATGTGGCGGCTATGAGAAAGGTCGAATAAGGTGTTAAGGAAAATTAAATGTTAGACAGCGGCTACTAAGAATTAGAAAAACACAACATAACAGGGCTAATAAAAGGTTTTTTTCAAAAAATAATTTTTTTCTAATAAATCCTACCAAGCAATTCGGTGCAGACATAATCGTTGAGATTCAAATAAGCCTCTTCATATAGTAGAAACGCTTAAACTAAAAAAGTCAAATTTAAAAATAGCTAGCTTAGCTAAATACATATATTCAATTCACTCAAACGCTAGCACATGACAAGAATTCTGCTTTTGAAGACAAAAATCTTCTTCAGCACATTCTTGCTGTTCTTTTTTCAGCTTACCATGCTTTGAATGTTAAGCGTGGCTTTCATGGTCACGCTCTGTGCATCGATTCGCATGAGGGCCGTCTTAAAAATCTTTCCAATTAGTTTGCTGCTCAGCTGTATCTAAACATCTGTTAGATAAGCCAGCAACAAGTAAATACACCGAGTGTACCAACAACAAACACAACAACAGCAGAAATAAAAACAATCACAAATTTCAGAAAACAAAGCTAGTTAGTTGTAGAATAGAAGAGAAAAAAAAGTAGGCAATGGCAAGATGACTTTGCTGCTGCTGCCTTTCATGGCACTGAATGGGCAATTGCTGCAAACAACAACAACTGCAACAAGTACTCATGAAATAATAGCAGCAACAACAACAACAACAACAATAACTGCACAACACGTGTCGCTACAAACAACTTGTCCACAAGTCGTACTCACAACTTCTAGCCAGCCGCCCACCAGCTCCAAATTGAATTAAAACTGTGTACCAAGGGTTGCCACATATTTTTTAGAATTTACTAAATATCTATCATGAAAGTTTTTAAATTGTAAATAATGCTTGGTTTTAACCATGTCATTTTTATGACGACACAAAAGTTTATCACCTGAAATATCACCTTAATAAGACTCTGGAACATTTTCTGCGTAGCTCCATTTAATAATTTATTTGTTTTTAATTTTCCAAGATTGTCAAAGTTAGAAATAATGACAACATACTATTATTTTTAATTTGATTGACAACAACTGACCACTGAAAATGACATAGTGAAAACCTAGCATAAGCCAGTAAAAACGCGAACAGCTTAGAAGTATGCATTTTGTGGAAAGCCTGAACTCACCCGAAAATATTGGGTTGTTCAGAAAGTTTTTTATTTCTTTTTTTTTTTATGAAAATAAAAGACGATTTGCTTATAGTGAATTAATATTTTGTTAAAACTACTATCTTACGTAGCCGCCCTTGCTTCGGCAGTATTTTATTTACAATTTGTACACTCTAACAATAAAACACTTATATTGAAATAATATATAAAAATTATAAAAAGTTATATACTGGAATGGCCATGACTACAAATCACGATTACTGATTATGATTACATGTATTTAGATTCCACAGATTACTTGATTTTTTTAAAATATTAAAAAAAAATTATATTAAAAAAATCATATTGTGAAATAATTGAACAAAAAATTTATTTAATAGTTTTAGAATTTATGATTAATTTTAATATTTATTGAAAATGATTATAAAGGTAATTATTTAAATTTTCAAAATTTATTATAGGAGCCAAAACACATAATCAAAACACAAACTTCAATAGAATATAACTATTTAGCTCGGCTTAGCTTGGTAAGGAAATTATTATAACAACCAAGCTGAACATCTTATTTGTCCCGATGCAAGATGCTATTGCCCAAGATTGTACTTTCATAATTATAACCAGTTATTAAATTTACAAGGAAACGGTACACGTAGAAAACTGTTTGCTAAATTTGTATTGTGGTTAAGCAAAACTTGCGCCACTAAAAAATTATGCTAGATTCAGCAAAAACTAATCAAAATTTGCTATTCCAGTTTATAATAACTTGCTAATTAATAATTTATAAAACTAATCAAAATTTTGCTGAGTTATGATAAACTGCAAAAGCAAATTTCTACTTAATTCAAGCAAATATTTGCTAAGTTATTATAAATTGGAATAGCAAACTTTGATAAGTTTCTGCTGAAATCTAGCATATTTTTGAAGTGAAATAATTAGTAACATTAAATTAAATTGAAAAAATACCATTATCCGGAGACTTGAACCTTGGCCGCGTGAGTGTATGTGCATGGGCTTATCCATTCGACCAGCGCAGTTGTTAACTAATCGTCGCCTAATGTTTTTCATTAAGAATAAACTTGTGCTTGTGTGTTTTATAGAAATTTTCTTGAATTTAGTAAAAATTTGCTATTTCAGTTTATAATAACTGAGCCAATATTTGTTTGAGTTTAGTAAAAATTTGCTATTTTTTTTTTAAGATCAAAGAACCAAGGCATGTGCCTTATATGAAAAAGGTTTGGTCTTTGACCTGAAAGGAAAGGAATAGATTTATTTAGAGGAATTGATTGGAACCATACATGAATTTTTGATTAGACGAAACAACTGCGAAAGACAATTTGAATTGCTTTTAACCGAGGCTAGTGTTTACCTTAACCTCGGCCAGCATTTCCAATCCTAAGTTGTTCCTGTCCTTTAATTACACATTTCCCACAATTAAGTTGTGAATTTTTAGTTTTCCATAATTCTTAAATGTAGGAAAGAACAATGAAAGTGGAAAGAACCAAGCCCGAACCCGGATTTGAACCAGGGACCTCTGGGTTCATAGTCTAGCGCACTCTCCACTAAACTACAAAGGCCGAGAAGTTTGAGCTGATAATAGCTCAGTAAATATGTGATTGAGCTTAGTAAATAGGGGTGCATAAGACATGGGGTGTTGTGAGACAATTCAATATCTGCCAGATTGGTAATGTAATGAAGGTTTCAAAAAACTGTAAAATTGTTTTTCGAAGAGATCTTACTTGCTATGCGCTTTCATCGCATCAATAGGTGTTTGAAGTTTCTCTACCAATTTTAGTTTTTAGTCGTGTTCTTAAAAGTATTTTCTACAATTTGTGCTTGTGAAATTTCCAGAAAAATTTCCAAAGATAAGTGAAGGTAAAAACATTAAAAAATATCCATATTCGAATAAGTCCAGAAATCTCTTCTATAAGGCCAAGGCCACTAGATCCTTAGCTTCTTGGACGAACTATAAATTGGATCTAAATGAATAAAAGAATGAATTGAGAGAAGCAAAAACACAAGCCTGGAGGAGCTTTTGTGAAAAATTATCACAAACCTCAGAGGCGTCAAGGCTTAGGAAAATTCTAAGGTTTTCGTTTCCCTCTAATCTAAGCTTTTTTAAAAAAAAAAGATTAAAGAATTAAGGCATGCGCCTTAAACAAACAATGTTTGGTCTTTTGTTTGGAAATTGATAGATTATTTAGAGGAATTGATTGAAACCATACGTGAATTATTGATTAGGCGAAACAACCGTGGAAGAGAATTTGAATTGCTTTTAATCGAGGCTAGTGTTATGCCTTTACCTCGGCAAGCATTTCCAGTCCTTAGTTGTGTCCCTGTCCTTTAATTCCACATTTTCCACAATTTATGTGTGGATTTTTCGTTTTTCATAATTCTTAAATTTAGGAAGGAACAAAGAAAGTGCAAAGAACCATGCCCGACCCCGGATTCGAACCAGGGACCTCTAGGTTGATAGTCAAGCGCACTCTCTACTAGATTACAAAGGTCGGGTCGACTTCAAGATAAAGGAAGATGGTACTTGGACCAAAAGCAGAGCGGAATCCCTGAATGCTTTAGTAGAAACTCACTTTCCGGGATGACCAGAGATATGTAATACTCAAATTCAGGAAAATCAGCTACCATCTGTCAACAGATACCTAAAAATACTCACAAAAACAAAGCTCGAATAGGCAATCAGTAGCTTCAAACCATTTAAGACAAATGACCAGGATCTAATGGCATAGCTCTTATTGAAATTCAGAAGTCGTACGGCATCATTAAGGAGCGGCTTTTGTTGATCTACCAAAGCTGCCTTGGCGTAAATCACATTCCCAAACCTTGGCGAAATATGAAGATTATCTTTATACCTAAGGCATGCAAAAGCTCAGACGTAAGCCCAAAAGTCTCTCATCTTTTCTTTTAAAAATCCACGAGAGATTAATCGACAGTCACTTGAGACCTAAAATAGAAAAAAAAGCCACTCTCAATAGCACAACATGCTTACACCAAAGGCAAATCCGTGGAAACAATTCTCCACTCCATAGTCTCCATCATTGGAAAATCCCTCCATCTGAAGGAATATACGATGGTAGTTTTTATTAATATAGAAGGGGGCCTTTAATAACGTCAAAGCAGGAGCAATCACTAATGCGCTAACGGAGCTTGGAGTAGATGCCGTGATATCACTGATAAATCAAATGCTTGTTGGCAGAATTATAAGTGCAAAATTTGGTGCGGCATCCCCGTTCAGATCTGTACCAAGGGGATCCCTCAGGGAGGGGTTCTTTCACCTCTACTCTGGAATTCAGCAGTAAATTAACTGTTAGTCAAGCTGGAATTAGAGGGGTACAGGGTGATAGCTGATGCCGATGACGTTGCTACTGTTACCTCTGGAAAATACATATCTATTTAGGGCATCCAATTTCGGGACGCTTCGACAATACCGGGATTGCGGGATTTGAAAAACACATTCCCGGGATCCCGAGACTAATCCCGCGTTTGACAAACCTTCGAAAAAGAATTTTATGAAAGACGTAATATGAAGTTTCAAAGTGGTTATGCCTTGTCTTACAACACAAAACATTGCAGAAGGTTTTAAAATACTAAAAAACATAGTTTCGAATAAATGTTTGGATAGTATTTATTGTTTATTTCTGAAAAACAAGGATCAATTCTTTCATAAAATCAAGGTTCATAAAACTATTGAAAAAATAAAATAGTAATTTAGGCATTTTTTAGGAAAAAAGTAGGAATTTTGTGATATTTTGTACAGCTATTTTATGGAATTTTTTTAAGGTCAAATTTTAGTTTTTCTAAGTAAGTATTTTTTAATATTTTGTACAGTTTCACGTCATGTTTTGTACAACTAGTTAAAAAAAATTTTATTTCAGTATTATTAAAATTAGATTTCAGTATTTCTAAGGAAGTATCATGTGTTTGAAACATTGTGTTATTTTGAGCAACTAATTTAAGAAAGGTTTTTCTTTTAAAATTTTTTCAATTCACATTCAGGTTTTTCTTAGGTAGCATCATTGAATTTTTTGTACATATTCTTAAAATTGAAGAAAAAAAAATTGAATAGTATAATAATTTTAGTATATCTAAGTAAGAATTTTGTGTTATTTTGTACCGCTTGTTTAAGGAAGTTTTGTTTTTTTTTTTTATTTTTAAGATCACATTTTTGTATTTTTAAGGTAGTATCACGTCATATTTTTTACAGCTGGTTAAAAAAGATTTTTATTCTTGTATTATTAAAATCACATTTCAATATTTCTTAGGAAGTATCATGTGTTTGACGCATTGGGCCTTACCAATAGTCGATTTAATGCCAGCTCTTAATTGAGTGTGAGCTTTTCTAACGTTATTTCTATAGAATTTCTTGTCAAAAAGCTTACACTAAATTTGTAGCCCTATTCTGGCAAAGTAACAAATGTTACCCAGTATTTTTAATATTTATATGTGTTTGTTGTAGTTTTTGTTTGCAAAACAAAATTTGAAAGTCAAAAAGAAAATTTTTTAATGTAATTTTAGCTATCTGAAAAGCAGGTGACAATTTTTAATAAAATTTATTATTTTTGAGCTTCAAATTTTGTTTGAAATCAAAAAATTATAACAAACACAAGGAAATATTAAAAATTCTGGGTAACTTTTCATATCGAAAAAACTTTGTTGTTGTTGTTGTTTCTTTGGAAAGATTCGTTAGTACAATTAATTGTTCTAACTTTGACCTTAAGCTCAATAAACGATTTTAAACTATCAAACAACTAAAATTTGTATTTAAAATCAAGTATGATTTAAACTATCAAACATTTAGAATTTGTATTGAAATCATATAAAATCAACATAATTCTTGGTAACAATAGTAACTTTGCCAGAATAGGGCTGTTAGAGTCGATATTAAAATGACTGTTGGTGAGGCCTTTTGTGTTATTTTGTACAGACAGTTTTCAAAAGGTTTTTATTTTAAAATTTTTCAAAAACACATAAATTTTTTCTTGGTAGTATCATTGAAATTCCCGGGATTTTAGGCCTTGCAATCCCAGGACTGTCGGGACTAAGAAAAGTCCGGGATCCCGGGATTGGATACTCTAAATCTACTCTTCGAGACATTATGCAAAATTGCATAAATACTCTAGTCAACTGAGCTATCAGCTGTGGGCTCAACAAAACTGAGTTAGTAGTTTTCATCAGAAAACAAAATTTACCTCTAATTAGTCCTCCTAAACTGAGAAACACAAGACATAGCTTCTCATATCAAGCAAAATACCTGGGCCTTATACTGGGTAGGAAACTGAACTGGAAGTCCAATCTGCTCGAGAGAGTCAAAAAAGTGAAGGCGGTAGGTAGTAGATGGGGTTTATAACCAAGTGCTGCTCACTAACAAAACCAAACTGCTCAAGTCCTTAAATCCTCAACTGAACTAGCAAGTGCACTGAATCTTAAATACCCTTAATATAAACATTACATGAAACCTTTAAAACTTATCAAAAGTATTGGCTGTTATTATTAGTCACAGTACTCTTTTTAAAAACTAAAATTAGTTGTTTGAATAGCCTGCAAACCAATTTTAATCCAAAATTTTAAAGGTATTTTTTTGACTCTGTCAATTGTTGCCCATTAAACTTTCAAAGATTCCTTTTTGTGATGTAGACATTTTAGTAGCTGGATGAAGACGCAATTTCTTTCAGTCACAATTAAATCCCAGAAAATTTATACTTTTCATATCTGCTGTATCAATGAAAAATATGAAGGAACATGCGCCCTTATAAATATAAGAACCAGCCTTTAGAAATTTTTTCCTGTATATTTCTGTCAGTGTGGTAACCATGCTCAAGCTATATTTAAATTGACTTCATTTTAACGTTATATTTTAAAGCAGTTTTATTTAAATTGCTTTGCTGCAATTGGTAATTTTTTCTATAGTATGCATGTGTTTTTTTTTTAAATATTTCTTATACCTTTTGGCGTTTCTTAATTTGGTGTAACTCAAAGTAGACTCAATGCCACTCAGACACAGCTAAGACTAACCTAAGGACACAAGCTTGACTTTGATTAGGGATGCAGAGCAGTGCATCGAATGGCATGGATGGCATGGCATTGCATCACATGATATGGCAACGTTTTGCAGCTTCGTGTTTGCTGTCGTGACGAAGACGTTGACGACGTTTAAAATGACAAAAACAAGCTGGCAACAACAGAAGAACAACAACTGCAACAGCAACAACAAGAACAACAACAACAACGACGACGTCGACGATTGCAATAAGCATTACAACCGGCTCAGTTGTCTAGCTGTCTTGTCATTTTGGTTTAGATGTCGTTGTGTTGTTTTTGTTGTTATACTGCCTGTTGTGTGACAACAACAACAACAAGAAAATTTTATTCACAATTACCTAAACGTCAAAATTAAAACATGTTTTTTGTTTCTCTACCAAGTTTTCCATTCAAATCGTCTTGGATTTTTATTATAATTCTTTTTTTTTTCATATTAATTTTTTATTAAAACATTACATAAACGTTGTAAATCTCTTGTTAACATGCTATATTAGTGTGTAACGGTTATTGTTCTAAGTAATTATTAGTATTTGAGTGATGTGGTTAGCAAATTACTTTGAATAAACCGAACAATATTGAAAATTATAGGCATGCGTGCACCTACTATTTGAAGGTAAGCTGTGTTTTTATATAATGCAAGTCTCAATTTTTGTTATTTAAGCCTTTATGCGTTGAAATTTTTTGCCACTTGAACAAATGTAAAATCAATTTTTTTTTACTTTTATTTGTTGTTCTTTGGTGCTTTTCATGGTTAGTTTTTAATAAAACTTTGCAACTTTCAGCGACTCGTTTTATTGCATATTAATTCACATAGTTTAACAAAAATTTTCTTTTAAAAAAAAAAAAGAGTTATATAGAAGTTTGATAGACATGCTTGCCTCCATACCCGCTTATATCTTTTTTCTATAGACATGTCCTAGGACGGCATGTCTATCAAATTAACTGCCGCAGCAGCAATGCAGCATGCTTCGCATGGTATGAATGCAGCATTAATGCCGAGAGATGTATGCAGCATTGCTACTAGCTAGAGCAGTTCATTTGGCAGACATGTATACCTTCTGCATTCATACCATAAGATGCATGCTGCATTCCTGCTACGGCAGTTCATTTGGCAGACATGCCGGACTAGGACATGCCTATACAAAAACGGTATAAGTGGGTCTTCCGAGACATGTTGCCGGCAGACATACTGCAGGGCTCCATTTCCAACTGAGGATATTAGCTTAAGTAACTTTTCACAGATAATGTTGCCATTAATCAAATCATAAATGAACATAATACTTTGCAGCGTCCTTCTAGCTTCAAGAGAAGATAGACCAATAATCAAGTGATGCGCCCTATAGAAAGGAAGAAGCTCCGAAAAACTAAGTGAGCACAAAGAAAACTTCAAAAATCGTTTTTGGTACGCGCTCTAATCTATTTATATGCACTTGGATCATTGAACACATTAAATAGGAAATCTGCGTATTAGTTTTGAGATATTATTTTAAAATGCAAAAAATTCCAGAGGTATTCTCGATCTTATATACGAGAGTAGACTAAAAATTTCCGACCCATCACATATACATGGCATTCTTTCTTGTAATTTATTTTTATTTTTTTACATATGTACACTAGACTGGCCATTAGACCGTCTCGCCTTATAGGCAAAAAAAAGTCACCGCACACCAGCTAATCTGAAGCATTATTGAAAGAAAGTTTCGAAAAAAAATGTGTTTTTGACCGAACGTAGGGGTCGCGCATTGACATATTTTTTCATAACTTCACTATTTACTGTCCGATCTTAAAAAATTATGTGTCTAAATTTTTGTCTTAAAAAGACTAATTTTTTGTTTTTAGGACTCATTGACCTCAGTTGACCCCTTATAGTACTGGCCCACCGGACTTCAGTTTCTACTATATTAAGGTAACATTTTGATTTCAGAAATGAAAAGCCCACAAAAAAATCAATAAAATTTTACAAAAAAAAAAGGTTCGCTATTTCCACTAGAAATATTTAAATTTTTTTTTTAATTTTTTTGCAAAACGTAGGGCAATTTTTGAAATTTTTTGTCATATCGTATTATTTTTTTAAAATATACACCGACAATATTCTTATCAGTCAGCAATTCAAAGACTGGTTTCTCCTTTTGAACTTCGTCAAAACTTCGACATTAACAGCACGATCTTAAAGAATAGTTAATTTTAATTTGTATATTTCTATCATAAAAAAAAACATATGCAAAGTTTATAGTAGAAAAACTGTTTCTAAAAAAACTACCTTGAATATTGTATTGAGTTTATTTTCAAATGCATATTAAAACATCTGTGGCATATCAGTTAAAATTGCGTATATTCAACTATTTAATAATAAATGTTAGTGTTTAATCCGATTATAAGAGTACATAAAAAGAAATTTATCCAAAATGCCTTTTTTTTATTAGTGCATTTAACCACACCAAACTGCCAACAGAGCGCGAAGTGATTAATTTTTTGTTATATCTGCAGCATAACAGTGATTGAAATCGAAAGTTGAGTGCATTTAAAGAAGAAGCTGTCAGAAAGGTAAGCCTTTTGTGGAAACGCGTAGGCATTCCAATTATATCTGAATCAGCTATTCGTAAATGTTTAAATAAGCTTGTGAATGCTTACTATAATATTGCCAAAAGTCCATCAAGATGCAACATAAATCAATGGAACAGATTGTTCTTTTTTTTGCGTTGCAAGTGCGGCATTAACAGAAACATTCCATGCAATTGCAGAGACTTTAATAAAATTAATAAACTCGAGAGCCGCCAGAAATACAGTCTGCTTGAATCACGTCGAAATTTGATCTCTTAAAACTCGATGATTTTAATATTTTAAAAGTGTCTTAGTGAAATAATAAAAGTGGGTTTTTAATCAACAGTTTTCCCACTATAAAACTATAGGGGTATTCACACTGACTTGGGTAGTTGGGTATGGGTAGAATGAGTACTTTTGGTTAGTGCGAGCACCCTTAATTGCAATTGATTATGTACACTGAGGAACAATACTGTATCATGGTGTAACACTTCTCATTTCAGCAATCGTCATCTTCTCCAAATTATAACTAATTACATATTTTTATTTAATAATGATGTTGGTGCACTTGTACTCTTTCTCCTTAACCGTTTTGAAACTTTTCTAACAACAACGAAAAAACTAGCAGACAAAAAGGTAAAAAAAGGCAAATTTTACAGTTTTGCACTCATTTCTTATTTATTGTTTTTTTAAGGATTTTCGTGGCAAAAAATATTATTAATAATATGTCCAGTATCTTTTTGCTTTTTTGAGTTCCTGGATACGATTGGGCATACTGGATGTATACCTCCTCACAAATTCTGGTGGTATCGCCTCCCAAACATCCTTAGTTCGCTCCCACAGCTCATTTACTCCTTTAGGCGGACTGGGATACTTAGCAAGCTGTGATTTGACGTGACTCCACAAATTCTCGATTGGATTCATGTCCGGAGAATGTAGAGAGCATTTCAAATTAGCAAATTTCTGTTTTTGTATCCAGTCTTTGACAACATGTGTAGTGTGCTTTGGATCATTGTCTTGCTGAAAAATTATTTTTTCAACAGCAAGACCCATACTTTCCACTACACCTGGTAGATTTTGTAGCAGGATGGACAGTTCCTTGCGTATTAAGGGTCCAACACCATTTTGCGAAATACAACCCCAAACCATTATTGACCCACCACCATGTTTCATTGTTTGCTTTACATGATGTTGTTGGGTTGTATTTGAGTCTTTGGTCCAATACCACTCACGACCATCTGATTGGAAATGGTTGATTTTAGTCTCATCAGACCAAATAAACTCAGACCAAATAACAACGAATAAAAAATATTGCTTCACAATGTCAGGTAAAAGACTCACCATATCCCAATCTGCGACTGTCCAGTGTTCGTGCGCTGCAGCAAAATTCTGCCTTAACCGCATATGTTTTTTGGTCAGCATTGCTTTTTTTTTCTTCTCTGCTGCTTTAACGCCCAATTTCGTAATGCTTCGCCTAGCTGTCCACTGACTAGCAATGATGTTTAAAATTGTCAGCGCTGCTGCAGGAGAGACTGCATCATTGCTGGTCACCAAGTTCGCAACATGGCGGGCATCACGGTCGCTTATTTTTCTTGGTCTACCTCCTTTGTTCTTAGGAACACTTTCCACTATATTTTTCCTTATGCGTTGCACTATCATGTGACTCATTTGGAAATCTTTTGGCACTTTCCTAACTGACTCCCCCTTCCGAAAATAAATTTAATATTTGATTTTTTTTTTCAATATTGATCATAACGCTTGCTTATATTATCACTTAATAAATACATTGCAATCAAGAAAAAACTATTAAGCTTCAAAATAAGCAATAGATAACGGTACAATGCAAAATTGAGAGTGGGTTCAAAACTGTAACATTTGTCTTTACATTTTTGTCTGTTTTTTGTTGTTGTTGTTATTAGATTAACTTCAAACCTGTTTGGAAGAAAGATTATAAGTGTACTAATCACATTATAAAATAAAAATCTGTAATTCGTTATTATTTGAAGAAGATAACGGTTGCTGAAATGAGAAGTGTTACAGCATGTTACAGTATTGCTCCTCAGTGTGGATGAGTTTATGTAGATGAGTGATAGCTGGAAAAAGGTTGCCACCAAATCATTAATTGGGCGTAAAAAAGTTATTCTATATATGAGTAATTCTTAACGTGAACTTCGCATCATCTTATCTGACGAAAAACGTTGTCCTGTCACAGACTGGCTTACTGCCACATAAGAATTTTCCAAGAAGAAGGGGTGTGGATTTTATTTATTAACCGAGATATCAACTTGATTAACCGAGATATTAACAGATATTGTGAATTTGGTTCCCGTAGCTGTTACCGTTCCTGAGATCTTAAGAGATCGCACGAACGATTTTATATATATAGAAGGGCGATAAAAGTAGGCGTGGCAAAATTTATATATCTAGTGGTCACTACTTGATCTCATAGAAAATATAAACCGAGTTTCATTATAAAAACATGCACAACTCAGGAATTATAATTTCTGAAAAGTAGGCAAAGTTATAGTTCGACCACGCCCATTTGTTGTTGAATTTTCGATAGTAGCTATACGAACTAAATTACAAAATTTAGACCACTACAACCGAATTCGTCTGAAATATAGCGTTTTTTTTAAGTTGTGGGCGGAAATAGGGGGTTTGGCAATAATTTTTGTGTGTTATTCGAGATATTAGCCTTGAAAACAAATATTGTAAATTTGATGCCCTTAGGTCAATTGTTGCTTATTTTTGCAAAAGGTGGCAACTCATGTAAAAGTACTCAATTTGGCAAGAAAACAATCTACCCAAACAATTCAAGTGGTCAGCTAGAGTAGATTGGTAGATGGGTACTTGGGTAGAATGGTACTTTACAAAAACAAAATGTACGACATTTGCCAATCTATCCAACTACCCAAGTCAGTGTGAATACCCCTTATGTATTTTATTTAAATGATTTTCTTGGGAAGAGTGTAATGGTATTTTGAGGTTTTCAGTTGTGCTACTTTAGAATAGTACATGAGGATGGTAGAATCGGATAAGAATGTTTTCGGTGCATATTTTATAAAAATACGATATGACAAAAATTTTAAAAATTTGCCCTACGTTTTGCAAAAAAAAAAATAAAAAAATTTGTAAAAATATTTCTAGTAGAAATAGCGAAAAATTTCTTTTGTAAAAATTTATTGATTTTTTCGTTAAATCAAAATGGTACCTTAAGATGGTAGAATTTGAGGATCGGTAGATCAGTACTATAAGGGGTCAACTGAGGTCAATAAATCTTAGAAACAAAAAATAGGTATTTCTAAGACAACAACATGGACATATCATTCTTTAAGATCGGACGGTAAATACCGAAGTTATAGAAATATGTCGATGCGTGACCTCTACGTTCGGTCAGAAGAAAACCAATTTTTTTCGAAACTTTCTTTTAATAATGCTTCAGATTAGCTTGCCGCAGGTGTGCGGCGAAATTTATTTTTTCGATACGGCCATGCATATGTAGGAAAAATTTAAATTTTTCAAAAATGAAAATTATGACTGATTTAAAACGTGATGTTTGGTATAAAAACCAGCATGTATTGATATGAGTTCGATAGGAGTACGCCAAATGACCGTGAGTTTATCGTTTTGTTGCAAATTGAAAAACATATACAAATTTTTTGAATTTTTACATACTTCTCAATTTTTTTCACATAAAGACTTATTTTGTGCATAAAACTGATATGCACTTCGTTTACTATTTAATTGTTACTAAAAATGAGCTATAAAACATAGAAATCGGATAAAAATTGTGATATTTAAATTTTTTTTTAAAAAAATTTTTTTTTTCTTTTACTGCAGTAAAAAGAAATCTTACAAACTTAAATTTGTAAAAAGTGCAATAAATTGCTATTGAAATGTTTTTGAAACAACATTTAATACAAATACAAGAAAATTTTGTGATTACTTTTAATAACTTGGTCGTTATGAAATTTCTTATTAGAAGTGTAACATTTTGTAAATTTCTAGATTGGGTATTTTTACGAAAAAAATTCCAAAAAAGCAAAATTTTAAGAATTGTCTTCATGGCTGGCTATAACATAGTCTTGAGCTATTTCGGGAAAAAAATTATAAAAACCAAAATTCGGATAAAAAAGTTATAGCTGTTGGAACTTGACTTTTTCTCAAAAATGCTCAAAGTGCCTGTGTTTGGCATTTCGAACACAAACAAATTCATAAAAAATCGGTAAAATTGTGTTTCTTCTCTAAAATAGCTTCAATAATAAATTGGAATATTACACTTCTAGTAAGAAATTTCATAACGACCAAGTTATTAAACGTAATCACATATTTTTTTGTATTAGTATAAAATGTTGTTTCAGAAAATTTTTCTTTAGCAATTTATTGCAATTTTTAGAAATTTGAATTTTTAAGATGTTTTTTACTACAATAAGAAAAAAAATTAAATTTTTCAAAAATTAAAATATCACAACTCTAAAAATTTTTATCCAATTTTTTTTTATTTTATATCACATTTTTAGGGACAATTAAATAACATACGAAGTGCATACCAGTTGTATGCATAAAATAAGGTTTTATGCCAAAAAAAAATATCGAGAAATATGTAAAAAGTCCAAAAATTTTCATATGTTTTTCAACTTACAACAAAACTGTCAACTCGCAGTCATTTGAACTAATATTAATACATATAAAGAAAATAAACTGGCCATTTCAGCCCTTGGAAGGACTTTGACCTAGCTTTTATTGATCAATTGTGTTGTGCGTGTTATTAAATGTTTGATCACAAATGACCGAGAACTGGACCTACGTGTTTTATGCCAACTCCGAACGGCTTATGTTCTCAAGAAGCTTTACATGGCAATTTTTACTCTCTGAGGTTTGCCATTCTATTCAGAGAGGTGACGACCGAACAGAAAAATTAATTCAATTGAAAAAACTTTCTGTCTGAGCTGGAATTGAACCCGGGCTACCGCGGTTCTTTAGCTTAGGGACCACGCACTCTACCCACTAGGTTACGGTCGCCGATATTAAACATGCTTGTTTTTATTCCAAATGTCACGTTTTTAACTACTCATAATTTTCATTTCAAAAATTTTTTTAAAAAGGCCTGTCTAATGCACACCGAAATAAAATGTGCGAAGTTAAAGCAAGTTTTCTCATCAGTTAAAAGAGTTTTTGAGAGGTTAAAAACGTTTAGTTTTAAGTTTTCTCTGCTAACAGCAATTCATCGTCTGAGAAAATAAATGTCGTATGTGAAAATGTTCTTCACTTTTGGGATTATTGAGAAAAAGGGACTATAAATTCTTAAAAAAATAGCGGTAAGACCACAAAAATTTCGTAAGCTATTGTGAAATGTGATGAATTAATTTTCAAAGCTTAAAACAAATTTAAATCAGTTTCATTTTAACTCTGCATCTTCTTCGAACATTTGTCATTTAAGCTCTGTTCAAACTCATTGAAATTACCTTCAAAGATCATATTTTATGTCTTAATTAGTTTTCTTCTAATTTGCTGCATTACGAACGTTTACGTTTCTCTTTTTTAGATATAAAACATGGAATCTATACAATATGCTAAAAAATTTATTTATGCATTATAAAAAACAAATTAAATCTATTAAAAACTGCATTTAATACTCATTAAAAGCAATGCAATTCCTAAAAAACCAATTATTTCAACCAAATTTATTTAAATAGTGTTCTAGAGACATCTATGGCCAACATTCCAATCAGTAAAATAGCTAGCTATTCGATTTAATTTCATTTTCAGTTCACTAAGAATAAAAGTGTGTGTATGTGTATGCGAGAGTAAATGACTGACTGTGTAACTAAGTGAGTGAGTGACCAGCATGGCTAGCCCGCAAGACCAGACGAAGTCAAAGAACACAAGCTCAACATCTGAACAAAACCCGTAATTATACAAAATATCAAGTGGCCTACCGGGTGGTCCAAAGCAATTTACGCTGGGCCAGGTTTTGCCTACCTTTTATTGCAAATGGCAATAATAGCAACAACTAGAACAACAACAGCAACAGCAATCACAACAACGATAGCAACAATAATAAAATAAACACTGCAATCGATAGCAATCAAATTAAGCTTAAGTGCTGCAAGCCAATACAAATAAAAGCAAAACTAAAAAACAACCACCACAACAACAACATCAGCATCAACTATAGCAACTGTGCAAATATTTGAAAATAAAACGCAACAGCAGCAGCTGGTTGCCATAACAATAAGCATTAAATTGATTGTTATTAACTAATACAACAATTATTATTATTATTGTTTTTATTGGTATTGCCATGCAAACAACAACAAAAATCATTGTCACATTGTCAATGTTTTTTGAAGAGCAGTGCCGCAACATCATTGTCGTCTTCGCCATCGTCGTCACTTGTCACAGCAATAAAAACGAATTCTTATGCAACTCATCAATAACGTCATCATCATTAACGGCAACGCTTACAAAAACAAGTGAATGCAATTACAGCACCAGCAACAATAACAACAACAAAAACATCGAGCAAACTTGTATGTTGTATTTTTGTTATTGCTTTTAACGAGACCAAAAGCGAGTTCAAGGTCTTGGTCAAAACTGATCAAATACAGCAACAACAAGACGACAATAACTTCAACAGACATAACGTCAGCCGCAAGCCTGATTAAATCATTTTTTTTTCTTCGTAATTTGGTTTCTTTTTTTTTTTTTTGGTTTTTGCTAACAACTCATACGAATTGGCAAAAGCTTGTTTTAGTAACAGCAGCTCAAGCAACAATAAAAACCACAGCAACAACAACAGCTTCCATAACGCATACGCTGTCATCGCCACACTTAAGTTTTGCCGGCTAGTTGGTCACTTTTAGTTGCTGCCGCTGTAGCAATAAACAATATAGGCTGCACATGCAACATGTTTTAGTGGCAGCAGCAGCAGCAGCAGCAGTAACCAGGACACTAAATGAAATCAATCGCTTTTGACTACATTTTATTATTATTACTGCTGCTGCTGTTGTTGTTGTTTTTGTTGTTGGTAGCAATTTGTAAATAGCTGCCATGCTAAAATGTCAAATTATAAAACTTTTTTATTTCATTCATTTTTTGTCAGCTTAACAAAATTGCTGGTGTTGTTGTTTATATGTGAAAACAATTTTAATGCAAGCTGAAGCAAGTATTTTGTAAGTTGCAATTAATTGAGCGGCATTGATTAACGGCAGCTTAATGAATAAGAATAAGAAAGAAGCAAAAATAATTTCAAATTCAGACTAAATCTATAAATTGCTAATCTATCTTATAACAGAACCTCAATCAAGACATAACAAAAGACTTAAGCAACAAACTCGATTTCGTTTCATTTTGAAACAATGACATTTAGAAATGAATTAATTGTGTAGCTGTTATTTTTTATTTAATTTAAAATTATTGTTTGCTTAAGCAACAGGATTCTAGATAGAACAAAAGACTTAAGACACGAACTCGATATGGCTTAATTTTTTAAAAATAACATTAAAAATTAACTTATTGTTTAGCTGTAATTGATGCATTGAATTGGAGTGAAAGGCTCTCACGCACATTTTGCCTGAATAGCAGGTAGTGATTATATTAGATCTGTTTCCGTACTTGATTCAAGTAACTTGAAGTTGCTTGAAAGCGTTATTTTACAAATTTTTCGAGCTCGAGAGAGAAGAATAACAAGCATAATGTAACTCTCTATTATAATTACTCAAACTTTACTTGAAGTTAGTACGGAAACAGGCCTATTATCATAAGCAAACGTCCTGTAAAATTTCATTTCGATGCAAAGAACTTTATTGTTGTCAAGCAATACGCCCTTTTTGCACACCACTGTTTTTCATTTGTTATGGGCGTGTGACAAAACGTCGATATAAGAGCAATTTTAACAGCAATTTGATAGTGTTGGCCAATTATAAATGACAAGGTGTGAAGACTATACATAAATAAGACTAGTTCAATATCTATCGGACCCAGAAAAATATCAAATATATATATACAATATCCCAAAAAAGTCCAAAATTATTAAAATCTGTTGAAAATATTGAAACATGTCATCAGTACTTTATTATAATGCTTATATATATATATATATATATATATATATATAATAATTCTATTATATATATAATGCTTGTGGATTAAACCAAAGATATTTTAATGTAGCAATAGCAACAAATCTTACAACCGACTGGAACACTTCATTAAAACGATGTTTTTCAATGGCCTATTATTCTAAAAATTATATGTTTGCAATTTAACAATACACGAAAATTGACTATAGAGCTTAAGGAAATTTACAAACATTTTTTACAAACATTTATTAAATACTAGCTGATATACCCGGTGTTGCTCGAGAATAATTTGTATAAACATTTTAATATACACTTCTCGATTAAATGGTTTTTAATTTTTGGAATAATGAAAAACATGTTGAATTTTATTTATAAGCTACCGTTAGAAAGGTAATTGAACGAACTTTAATTCAAAAAAGTTTTGGAAAATTTTTGTTGGTGGTTCCATCTCTTGCGGTGAGGTAATTGAATTCAAAGGGGTACGAAAAATATATTTTAAAAATTAAAAATAATTTAAATATTTACTTAATCTTAAAGCTAGCGAATTTTTCATAAAACATTGATAGCTAAGAATAAAAAAAATTATGTGAAAATCAAAGTTTTTACTTAAAATGCCACTATCTCCGCTGTTTTTCATATATTTCATTAAAATTTTTTGTTAAAAAGTTCAATATATTTTTTAATATTAATTTTTGCTTAGATGTTAAAATATTCATATCTCAAGGACCCATTGAGTTCCACCATAATTTTTATATTGTTGAAAAGGTCATTTTCTTTTATATTAAAAACAGCGGAAATAGTGGCATTAAAAGTAAAAACTTTGATTTTCATATAATTTTTTTCTCATTCTTAGCTATTAATGTTTTATGAAAAATTCGTTGTACTAAAAAATGATTGTACTAAAATATATATTAGCTGCGTTTTTTCATGGTAGATCAGGATCATATCATCGCATTTGCAATCAAAGCAAAAACAACAAATGATCCAGCAAGTGAGCTGGACATTTAAATTGATCCAATTCTATATTTTTAAGTGCTATGTTTTTAACTGTAAAAGTAGACTGGGGGTGGGGAGGAAAAAACTAAGTAGATTACTATAAGGAATATTTTAGATAAACCAAAATATTTGTAATTACTCTAGACACACAACTGCATTCTTAAAGATAAATGGGGACGTTAAAATTATATAGAGAATTTTAAAACAAAACTCAGTTTTATTAATAGTCTGGTATGAAAAAATAGTTTTTTAGCCATAAATTTTGATTTGAATGAGATATTGGGGTAATTTTTTCACATTAATTATTTTTGAGACTTGACTTTTTTGCTAAAAATATAAAAACAACATTTTGGAAAAAATAAATTTCGCGAAAAAATCGAAGGGGGTACCCTTGTTGTTTTGATGACAAAAACAGTGAAATAATTTTTGCGCTTAGCTGGAAGAATTTTTGCAAATAAATGCTTTGTCATAAGAGAGGTAGCCAGATGTGCAATTTTTAATTGATTTAATTTTTACAACAAAAACAATTTTTGAGTCATTTTTTGAGTAAAAATTTTATATTTTGGACCTTTTTTGACATAATTATGAAACATAGTAACACTAACGTAACGGTACAGTTCAACCTATTTTTGTAAAGTGATTTTATTGAACTTTTGAACAACAAAAAATTGAATGAAATATATTAATGGACAGCGGAGATGTTTGCATCGAAATACCAAACTTTGATTTTCATGTCGTTTTTTTCTCATTCTTAGGTAACGATGTTTTATGAAAAAGTCGTTGTACTGAAAATTTCCAATTTAAATATATGTAAGTCTTTTTGATGTCAAAATAACAATTTTTTAAAATTAAATATACAAAAAACTCCGATGGTAAAGAGTATTATAATAACAAAATTACCGTTAAATGAAAAATTTCGAAGGGGGCGTGGCAAAAACTAAGTATGTAACATTTTAAGTTAGGATGCACTTAATGTTTATACCTAGTTTAAGTGAAATCTGTAGAACCGTTTAGATTTGAATCAAGGCCAAACAAACAAACAAACAGAAAATTAGTTTTATTACTATAGATAAAGACTAGGGTTTCTGGACATTTTTTAACAGTAACGGCAAAACAGCTGTTTTTAACAGCAAACAGCTTTTTTTGAAATGCTGTTTTTACTGTTTTTCCTTTATTTAAATTTAAACCCGACAAAAAAAATCCAAAAGAAGTTACAGATAATCTTAATATATAAAAGGCAAGCACGCTGCTCCGTGTCCAATATCTCTCAAACTGTTCAGCCTGAAAGTATGCAACTCTTATACATAAAAGGCAAGCATGCTGCATCGCACAGAGTATTTCTCAAATTGTAATTATTTTTGACAGTAAAGTAATTTTTACAAGACACACTGTTCTCAAAATATTCAGTCTGAAAGTATGCACAGAAAATATATTTGATACTTATCAGTGAGAATATTGGGTTTTTTACAACAGTACGTTTTTAATCTAAATATCTATTTTTTCACCCTTTTACGAAAAAGTTATGACGAAATTAATAAAATTCTTTTGAGTCGATTTGAGTCGTTTTACCAAAAAATATAATTGTATCAGCCGCGAAACTACACCTGAGTTGCTTCGTATATGAAAGTTGCAAGGCCAGAGAAAAAGTGCTTTCGACAAAAGGCTCCAAAAAAAGAAGTGTGTGGAGGACCTGACGTAGGACAGGCTCTTATACTAGTTATAAATAAATACCGATGTTTGAGTTCATCTTTACTAAATATAGTAAGTTCATACATAAGCTTATTTGCTCATTTCGGCCAAAAATTCCAAATGAGATACAAAATTGGCTCATTTCCCATACAAATTCTAATTCGAATTTCTGACTCATTTTACCGAAATGAGTAGCAAATGAGATTAATTGAAATCATTAATGTTGAAATAACTAAAACAACGGTCGATAATTCCACAACTTATGGAATTCTAACTCCACAAGAAGAACTTAATATATTACATCAGAAAAATTATTCGCCAGCAATAGCTCGTGGAGAAGTCAATTTTAAGTTTAAAACACAGGCTACCGTACAAAAAAACTTAAGAAGATTTTTCACATCTACAGAAATGGAAAGAGTGTTTTCAGTATGTGCTTACGTAGGCACAAAAATAAGATCACGCCTTTCTGACAAGTCATTATCAACATTCGTTTTTTTTTAAGTATTATTATAAGAAATAAAATTTATATTAAAATTGAAATCATGTTTTTTAATTTGGTGGACAAATTAAACTCGAACTTTTATAATACATGAAAAAATAGTCAAACAGTTGACAGCTATTTTTTTAAATTACAAAATGGCAAAAGGCTGTTTTTAAAAACGACTGTTTTCATTAACCCTAATAAAGAAGATATTTTTTAAAAAGTTTAATTTGAAAAAGTTACTTCTTAAGAAATATACAAGATTTAAACATATTGCTAGTTGAACGTTGTAGTCTGAATTCAGAAAAAATGAAGGATGCTTTTGTCCCTAATGCCTTTCATCTGACCGGACAATGCAGATTGTCTCAAAAAGATATTAGTATTTCAAAAAGAAATAAGCAATGGAAGCGAGTCAACCGATTCATATGAATCTGAAAAATAAAAAAATAAATTCCTCGGTTTTGAAACGAGCCGTTATGAATATTTAAATTTTTCAAAAAGGGCAAAATTAGAGCAAATTATTTTTTTTTGTCTAGTTACCAATACACAAGTGTAACCAAATACACAATGAAAGAAAACAGCGCAAGACAGCGCAACTATTTAAACCTTAATCAAAGATGAAAAAAGTAAAAAACAGGTTGATAAAAACGATCTTCATTTCGCTGCTTATATAGAACTGTGTCTTGAGAACACTTTAGCTGGCTTGCTAAATGGAAATGAATCTAAAATTGCATTATATGGCTTATAACTGAATCGTGTTAATTTTTATAATAAAATTTTCATTACTGTACAAAGTTTGACCTTTTCTTAGATTATTTTCATAATGATACAGGCTGCAAGAGTAATTTAAAAAAAAATCATTTATGAGACGCAAACGTCCATTTGGTCCCACTGTGTGACGCTTCAATTATAGAGAATTGATACACAATTTTTAAAGAATAATTTTTGAATAAAGAAGAATTAGCTTATTAAAAAAATCAATACAATTTAAAATGCTTTTTTAAAAAAGATATTTAATATACTTTAATAATATTTATATGGTTATGCATATATATTTCGCAATATCAATTATAAATAACATAAATACTATTTGTTCAAAACTGCAACTGCTCAAATAAAAATTTTTTATGTTTTTTACATTTTTATATAGTACTCAAAAACTTTATAGAAAATATTTCAAACTTTTTAAATTGTTTTGAAAAGTAAAAATATTTTTTAAACAAAATATTTATTGGAAACATTTGTCTTGTAACATATATTCTAATTGTAATGAATTTTTTTGGGAAGGTTTTAATAAATAATGTGTTTCTACAAATAATTCACTTTTTCCCCCAAAAAAAATATTCTGTGAAATTTTTCTATAACGTTAAAAAAATAAATGAATGGAAACATGCAAAATATATAAACGAAATCTAGGTGTTTTTAAAATTGCATCATATTTCAAGAACAATATAACAGTAACATTGGAGTTATTTTTATTCTAAACGCTTTTCGGAGGGAAACATTCTTTTTTCCAAAACTTAAATAACTTGTTCTTTTCCCATTTTACGATAAATGGCGAAAATAGTTTGTTTATCAATTTTGTAATTTTTTGAGTGCTATTCCTAAGTATTTTTAAAAATGTTTATCTACCTTTGCCAATGATTTGGAATGTAACCTTATACTTTTGCGGTCAAACAAGAAAAACATTTTAATTTCTCAGTATTTAAACTCAAAAATAATTTCGTATTAATTCGTTAATTCCAAAATTGGCAAATACATACTTCAGTAGTGCTTTTTTTTCAAGTATCACTTCAGGATTGACGCTCAGAAAAAGCTTGTAATTGTATGTTCGTGGAACAACATAGATTCAAAAACAATAAAAAAAAACATTCAAATAACTTCTTATTGCACTATAACGTTTTTCAATAGACAAGGACAAAGACACTTTGAATAATTTTTAAGGAAATTATAATGACCTTTTTTCACAATTAACTTGAGAAAAAAATATAAGAAGCCATAATCATCGCTTGCATTCTGATATTATACCAGTGTTATAAACAAATCACTGCGCCTCGAACGAGTACAAAAAGCGTTTACGAGGTTTGTTTATAAAGCCAATAATTCTCTAGATTTGATTCCATCATATATTGATCGTTGCAATCAATTAAAACTAAAAACTCTTCAAAATAGAGGAACAATTTTAGCGCTTATGTTTACATATGATATTGTAGTAGGTACGGTTGATTGCCCAGACTTACTTGAAATGATAAATTTGAATATACCACAAAGAACTTTACGGCACTTTGACGTGTTTTATTTGGGTATGTGTAGAACCAATTATGCTTTTAACTCGCCTATGATTGATTGTATGCTTTACTGCAATATAGATTTTGCTAATTCGAGGATTTCTCTTAAGACTTTCTTAAATAATTATTATTGAAATGTGAAAATGTGAAAAGTATCTAATTGTATTTATAAAATTTGGTAGTTCTATAATATATGAAGTTTCTTTTGTAGTCTGTAAGAATTTTTTGTTCATTGACTAATAATAATAAAAAAAACAAATTAAAGTCACATTCAGTTTTGCATAAAACAGTCACATATCCTTGCATTTAATATCATATTTTCATCAAAACTCAGCCCCTCCCCTCATGAAAAATCTCGGCTACGTGCTTGCAATGACTTATTGAGAACATTTCAATCAAAAGTATACAGCTCATGCCCCTTAATCATTGACACAAGGTCAATGATAATTAAGTGGTTTCAATAACCTATAACTTAGGCTTTATTTTTCATTAAATGTTACAAGCCGTTGGCTTTTGAGACAGACACACGTATCGAACGGGCCAGAAACCCTTTTTCGTAAACATGAGCTTGCGTTATGGCAATGAATTGGCAAAAAATAGCTTGAAATACTTTTGTTTTTTTTTCTTTTTTTTAACGAAACAAGTTAATTTTAAAAAAAAAAATCGATAATCGTCTCATATTACACGATCGCTTGTTTCTCAACTCGTTACCCTGTTCATTGTCAAGGACAAGAGTTAAGCTCAAGTGCTGCTTATGTTTTTCTTGCCTTTTTTATATATTTTCTTAATTCCTGCATTAAATGTATCTTTAACGAGTAGGGTAGAATGCGATGCAGCACCTTGGCAAAATAGCCATTCAAGCTATATAATTCATGCGTGAGAAACGCGCACTTTTTCGCGTTTAACGTTTAAGTAATCAATAAATTGATTACGCTTTAAATGTGTAAATTGCAGGTTTCAGCATATCAAGCACGGTTGATTTGTTGTTGTTATTGTTACTGCTGTTTTTGCTGTTGTCTTAATGAATGGTGCTAAGTGTGACCAGTGTTGTTGTTGCTGTCTTTAGCTGTTGCACTAAACCATGATTTTGCATAAGAAATAAACAAGTTCGTTGCTTAAGTCTTTCGTTTGGTTGCTCAGAAAATGCATTTACAAGTGATTAAATAGCATTTCAATGAATAATTTATCTTAAGTGAATATTAATGTCTGAAATGTCAACACTTAAGTCTTCAATGTAATTTATTGCTTGCAGTATATGTTTAATAATTGTTGCGAATTAATTTAATAGTTTTTTTATAGCAATGACTAACGTAAAGGGAGTAATTGATTTTTTGATCGCAGAACTTAAGCTAGTGGAACAACTTTTTTTAAATGTTAGTAATAAAATTATCTATCAATCTTATGAACCACCATTTTTTTTAAATTTAACATTATGGGTTAGGTAAGGTTAAGGTGTCGGCATGTCTTTAGACAAGCCCACTCAGACCAAATTATTGGTCCGTTGTAATACCACCGAATGGAAGAAGGGAGCAATCAAATTAAATTTTAATTTCATAGTTTTAATTTTTAGTACTATTTTTTCCTTCTCATTATTTTCTTTTTTATTGTGGATCTTTACGAATGCCTACATTTGGCAAGGATTCTTAAAATAACTAAGCTGCTTTTCAAAGATTTGCACCATTTTCTATTTTAAAGCTTTCTCTTACACAACTTTTCTTTTTAGATGTGTTTTTTGTAAACATGCTTATTCTAAACAAAAGTCAAAAATATAAATTGTTTGAAAATATCCATGTTTACCTTTAAAAAAATTTAATTATAAATGCGAACAAAATCATTTAAAAGTATTTGCTAATACAAACTTTAATGTACTTATGAGCAATAACTTATATCTAAGTATTTAATATATATATATAACTAACAAAGTTAGTCTTATTTTAACTAATTTTTAAGGTAATAAATATATGTCTACACTAACTTAACTATGTCGAGAGAATGTTTAGTTTAGCTTATTTCAAGTCTTTGGAATAAAGATTTCGTTACAGACTAAATTATATTAAGTAATTCATAATTAAATAGTTTAAATTTAAACTTACATTACAAATTATAAAATGAAATAAAAGTAATACTATGCTAGAAAAATATTATATACAAGGTTTTTAAATATTTGCTTAGAAACAAAAAGATCAAGGTCATTGGATAAATACAATTCATTAAAGAGTATCAACGCCCTTGTTATTGGCTCATTTAAAGCATAATTAATTCGACAAAATTTTAAATAAATCAAATTAAATTTTCTTAAATGTCTTGAAGGAATATTAAAACTTATAAGCTCAAGCAGTGATGGACAATCAATTGAACCAGAGATAATGTCATGAATTAAAATTAATGAAGTTATTTTACGTCTTGAATCAAGTGATTTCAATCCCAAAAGCATTAACCGAGCATTATAGGGTGGTAACGGGTCCTGAAAGTTATACGACCGCAAGACGTACCTTGTAAAGCTTTTTTGAACCTTTCCAGTTTACATTTCAAACTTGCAACTCAGCAGTAATGGTCAATAACCTCCAGAACATATTAAAATAAAATATAAAAAACTATTTGATCAAAAAATTTGGAAACAATCAGATTAACTTGATATAATTTTTTTTTTCAATTTTTTTCATGTTAAATGTTATAAATTGTTTTTAAAAAGTGCTGAAATATGGAAATATGGTAAAAACCAATAATCTCATTTTTTAAAATAATAATTTTTTTAAGTTGTATTATTGGCTTTCCACGGGAAATGGGAAAATGATTAATGTTCTTAAATTGATATTATTATAACCAATTTATTCTCAACGCAATGTATTATAGTTAAATTTACATGATCTGTAAAAATTATTTAGAAAAAACAAGGTTAAGTATTTTTTCAATCTAGCAAGTTCTTTTTTTTTTGTGAACGAGTCATACGATTTTTTCCAACCAGTCCCACGTTGTCCCATCAGTCCCACTATGTCCCACCAGTCACAATTTCTACTTTCTATATTTTCTTGTAGAAACTAAACTTGGTGCTAATTTTTAGTTTCTGTTGAAGTGTATTTAATTATTTCATAGCATAGTAAAAGACATCTGGCTATGTATAGTATTTGGGTTAGATTCTCGATTGACAGTGCAGAGGCGGAGGTGAGGTATTTTTGACTGTTCCACCAGTCACACTCCTTTAACCAATGAAATATCACCAAAATATTTATATAAGTTATTTTATTCGGTAAAAGTTTTATAAGTAGGTTCATAATCAATTGTAAAATATATATTTGATTGAATAATCAAGTAACAATTTTGGCCATATATTAATTCTTGCAGAGCTTATAGTGCTATCTTATATAGCAGCAAGCTTCAACTATAGCTTTAGTCGCGCTACTAAAGCTCTTGCAGAGAATAATAAGGCTACTTTCTTGAATTTAAAAGCACTATTTTTGATTCATATGAAGAGTAGAAGTAGCTGTCAACTTTTAAAAGAGTTCCTGTCAAACCTAAATAAGAGCTCTTGCAAAGCTTTTTTCTTATTCGTTCAAGTATGTATGTGTTAAAAAGAAACTCAATAAATATATAAAATTTGACAAGTGTTTGTGATGATTAGAATGACAAATGAATTAAAGAAATAATTAAGTGATAATTATATCAGACTAATGTTCGTGTATTCGTTATATGCTGTGAATTTCGGTTTGCTTTTGAATTTATCGGAAACGTGAATGTAGTACTTCGAAAAACTACAGTGGGCTTAAGAAATAATTAAAATTAAGAAGTGTTAATTATTTAAAAATAGTTCGAAAATTTTTAACATTCCTTAAAATCAACTAAAAATTATTTAAATACTTTATTCTTTAATATATGTATCATAGAAATCATTAATTTCGTTTAAAATATTATTGTCAACACTAATATTTAGCTTTCTGCAACCCTCAAGACATTCTATTTTTAATAACATCGCCAGAACAGTACCAGAACAATAACAGAAGCTCTTTATCAGATTTTTTAATCACTTGTTATTCCCAAAAAATTTATTGCATTAATTTACAGTATTTTATATCTATTAGCTTTAAAAATACAATACGAAAATACATATTAAAGCAAATATTATACTGAATCTACGGGATTGAAAACAGCTCTATAGCTATGTTTATTACTTTAAAAGAGCCTTTACAGAGCAAGTAGTAAATTTTCGAGTTCTGCTCTTTTGCAGATTTTATACAATCCTTTACAGAGCTGTATAAAGTATTAGAGCTCAAAATGGTAAAAAAAATCATATATCGAGCATTTTCTTTAAAATTAGTTGAAACTAGCAGCAATCAAAGCTGCTGTAAAGCTTTAGCCACATACTATACACCTATATAACACTTTTAGATTTTACTCGCACCTAGTTACTTGGGTTATGTTACATCAAAATATAAAATTACAGGTCTAAACATTAGGGATTCTGGGTTAAACTGTCCCACCAGTCACTATGGAAAACCCCATTATATAAAATTGTTCGTAAATTAAAACGTATTATATAAAACAGGACATATTTATTGAACTTGAAAAAAAATGTTCGAGGGGGCGCTACCAAAAACGGTTGAGAACCACTGACCTAGAAAATACGCCAAAGTTTATTTCTTTTATTGCGGAAGAAACGTAGCTCTCTTTAATGTCAGGGCGGTAAAGATGAAAAATTCTTCAGCCTTCTAAATGAAACAGATTACGTGAGACAATTTAAAATTTGACATAAAAAGGCTGACAGCATTATCGATATTTTCAAAAATATGTTGAAGTTAATTCCACCAATGAGGCTTTCTAGATTTTGAAAATCAATTTTCCAAAAATTGTACATATAAAAAAAAGAGAGTTAAATTATTCCAAATTAATCAGGACCCAATTCCTTAAGTATTAAAATTTAAATTTTTTTATACCAAAATTTGTTTTTTCAAATCTTTCAGCTTAATTTTATCGATATTTCTATTATATGGCACATCATTTTCTTGCAATAAGCCTCTATAATTCTTAAATTTTGCACTTATTAAAAGCAACATTTTTACAGTTTTATGTCAACATTTTCTTAATTATCCATATCTTTGACCGATTTTGAGATATTTGAAAGATTTTGAATTAATTGGTAAAGTAAATTCGATCAGAACGTTTGAAAGAACCATAATGAGAGCATATAGAATTTTGCTTAATAAATATTATTAACCTTCACCTGGCCTCGTAGGGTACGTACATACCCCACGTTCTTTCTCGTTTTGATTTGTTTGGAATTTTTTTCCAGTTTTCCGGATTTTTTATGAACGCTGATCTTTATTTTTTCAACTTGGACTATTCTACAGTTTAAAGTGGTATCTAATATTTAAATTAATATAATAATTAATATTTAAATTTTTACAAATATTTTTATCACTGGGGTTCGTATGTACCCCACGAATTCAGGTATGTTACTCAGGATGAGCATGCCAGGTGAAGGTTAAATAGGCAGATTTTGCCTTAACCGTCTGTTTGTCTTGTGTCTGTCTGATGAATTATGTGTTGCGATGGCCACGATTACAGCGAAAAATATTGAAATTTAAAATATAAAACATTGATCAGCAAAAAATTAACTTAATTTATATAAAAACTTCTAACTCTCATACAAAACGAAATGAAAATACCAAAACATTTTTAAATTACTCAAAAATTGATTTGTGTTAAAGATATAGAGTTAAAATTCGTCAAATTAGCCACCTAAAACAGAAATTCGTAATTTTTTTTATATATATAATGGATATTATTGAAGTGTAGATGAAATAAAAATATTCTGTTAATTTTTAAATACCAATTTGAAAAAAATAAAAAAAAAATTATGTGATCTCCATAAACAATTCTGGTTTGAAATGTTTTTAATCTGCCCTACATGTCTTGTGCGAGCCATATGGAGCACTGCACAATGGAATGATTGGTACAAACGAATGATTGGTATAATCTTTTTTTTTAATTTTCTAAGTTAAAAAAAATATTTTTTTTTAATGTTTTGTATAAAAAATTTATTAATTTTAGAGAAAGAATTGTTCTTTTTTTTAAACATATATTAAGAGTACTCGACAAAAAATCATGACAAGCCGTTACTTTGCAAAATTAACTTTACTAAAACAGTCGCCTTAAACTAGATTCTTTATAAATCATTAAAAAAAAAAATTAAAAAAAATTAAAAAAAAAATTTAAAAAAATTTTTTTTAAATTTTAAAAAAATTTACAGAAAATTTTTGTTTTATCTACACTTCAATAATATCCATTATATATATAAAAATTACGACTTTCTGTTTTAGGTTGCTCATTTGACGAGTTTTCACTCATCGCAAATTGAATGAAAACCACGCCTATCTGTCATTCGACTCAATTTATCAAATAAAATCATGATTTTTAAAATACTACTGAATCTTTCAAAGATATTGGTAAATAGTAAAAGCTTTACACAAAATCCGAAGTGATTTCATCAAATATCGTACACTTTTGTATATATTATGAAAAAGCTTATTATGTAAAATTTAAAACATTTTTCAATTCTGTAGATAAATATTTTCAAAACCACGAAAAATTGTGTTATTATAAATATAGTGTTCAAATGCAAAAAGGTTTACATTTTTGACAAAAAAATTTTGAGACGCTCGAATGCAGCTAAATGATTAAGAAGAAAAAACCCATTTTTCAGATTTTTGCCTATAACTTCTTTTGCTGCAACTTTTGTTTGCTTCTCATAAGAAATTGATGAATAAAATCCGATAATTTAGCCCCCGTCCCTCCCATAAACAGTTTTTAGACCCGCCACTGGTAATAGTTTAGGTGAACAAAATCTTTCTGAAACTGTGTTAAAAGTAACAAATCACAAACAACTTATATGTCAGAGCCGTTACGTGTCCTCTTTTAGTTTTTGATGCGTTTTATCTCGTAATAGCTGTTAGTGCAAAATTTTAACAGTTTCTTGTGCTCAAAAACCATGAACCTGCCAAACCAATGCAACCAACCTGAAATCAGCTATAACTTTTAAGTCAACAGATCAACAGCTTACAGTCTTTGAAACCAGTTCTAAAATCTGCCAAAAAAAAAGTGTCACACTCTACTCGAATGGCATTAATCTTTATTTAATTATTAATGCAAACGCTTAAACGAACAACTGTTTGAAGTCATAAATCGTTTATTTTTAAACTGGCCTTCAAGCATGGTCCACTGCACTGAATGCACTATTCTTGTGTACCTCTTTCCCCTTACAAGTGCACCGCTTTGAATTTTGCTGTCATGAAATAGCATCACGTGCTTCATAGCTTGGCAATAAGTTCGCATTTTGGCTTAGGTTACCGCATATGCACTAAAACTTAAATAAAAGCACTAACAACAACAACAACAACAACAGACGACAGGAAAAACATTAATAGTTAACCGAGAAAGAAAAAAAGTACAATGAAATGTGTAAAAATAAACAAAAGTTATCGATAACAAGTCTGCAGCATGCAATTTTGAACTCATAATGAAATGGAAAACTTGTGTCTCAAGTCTCTTAGGCTGGTTGGCTAGTTGGCTAACTGGCTGGCTACGTACGGAAACAACAAACTAAATGCTGCTGAGGTGAGCAGCAGCAACAGCAGGCGAACTGGTTGCACAGGTTTGACAGTCTGCGGTATAAATTTTAGTCGCTGAGCCAGCGTTACAGCAGCAGTTGTGGTTGGTGTTGAAATGACGACTACTATGATGACGCTGCAGTCGAGCCGCCATGTGCCGGCTTGTGGCGGCATGAAGCTGTTGCTGCTGCTGCTGCTCTAGCTTAGTTAAAGGAGAACAATGTGCACAGTACACACAGAAATTAATGAATGAACAATTTTTTGCAGTTAAAGCCACCGTTTTTCACGAACGTTTAAACTTGATTTATTAGTTTATGATTGTGTTGATAATGACGGCAACGACGTTGACTACGACGATGATAATGATGATGATAGTAGCAATGATGATGATGACGAAAACGTTCAAGACATTTATAGCAAGCTGCAAGTAAGCCAGAATGCATAAAGCAAGTCGATAAAAATTGCATAGCGCAAAGATGCAGTAAAACAGGTAGCGTTAGAGAAAAATCAGGCGGGAAGAGCTAAACTAGCATGGGCAACAAATAGATTTGACTTGATTAACAAAGTATAATATTGGAAAATAATATTTTTTTTTTTGCTTTCATCAAAGAAAAACAAAATACATCGAAACAATGCCAGCCCATCAATCTAAATAAATTACTTCAAGTTTGTTTCTTAAGTCTTTTGTTTTAGTATAGGAATACCTCAATAAAACGATTAAATTCTTTAGGAAAAAATTGATTTAAAACGTCAGCACATATTTAAGCTTTTCATCTCTTTAACTAACTCTAATTTAACTTCATGAATAAAGCTCTCTCTTTAAAAAAGATATTTTAAGGTATTAGTCCACTTTAGGAGGCGAAAATAATACACGTTTATACTATTTGTTTTCTAAAGTTTCTTAATAATGATCTTTATTTATTTTTAGAACATTAATCTAACTTTTTTATTTAGAAAACAATTTTTTTTTTTATTTAATAATTTCGTTTGTTGCCGTTAGAGGGCATTGAAAAAGACTCTAAAAAAAGATCGCTTTACTGTGCAGAGATTATCTTGGAAACGAAAAGTCTGAGATAGAAAAATGCTTTCATATTTTATGCTACATATATTTAGCCGAGACAATTTACCTCATATAGTTAAAAAAATTAAATTGGTAAATAAAAAAAAATCAAATAAAAACTTTAAAAATGGGGCATTTTTTATATTTTTTACCCGTAAAAAAATTAATTTTCTAATTTTTTGCTCTAAATCAGGTAAATTGCCCTACAAAACAGTCAGACGAACAAAATGCAAAAAGATTTATCGCAATCAGATAAGTGGTTCCGGAGATAATCTCATCACCGTTTTAAAAAACCTCATTTGGAGAAAAACGCATTTAAAGTTAGATTTTAGTTTTTTTCGAATTTGCAATAATATTACTGACACAATTCATTACATTTCATTAATATGCAATGCAATGCCGGGACCAATAAGCATAACACTTGCATCTTCGTAAGCCTGTTCCATCTGCTGTTGGGCTTTTTTTCGCTGACCGCCCCTCTTTTGTCAAATTAGCGTAACTTTTTTCAGCCAAGGAAATGCGCTCATCGTCTATATTCTGATTGTAAAAGTAAGAATTGTAGCCAATTGTTATTTTCATCAGTTCCATCACTTTCAATAATGTATTGTGTCCTTCGTTAAAAATCGAAAGAGATATGCGAGCTGCTATTTGTGTGACGTTACTGCCAGCAAAAATATGCTTTGGAACGATTACCCATAAAGTTCCATTATAGCACTCATTGGAATTTTGAGTATTCTTCCCTAAGCATCGACGAAGCAGCTCATCGTTAGTTAACTTTTCTAACTGTCTGTATGTCTGTCGGTTTATGTCTGTTTTTTTTTTTTTGATCGCTTGTGCCTTCAAATACTTGCACCAATCTCTACCGCATTTGTCGTGATGAGGGAAATCGTCAGTTGAAATAGAGTGGTAGAAACTGGCCCAAATTTCGTTTTTCATATTGACTAATGAATTAGAATTTCTGTATATAGCAAGAGACATGGCCTGTAATGCAAGGACATTTTTTTATAATATTACCCGTCAAGATTGCGGTTTCTTTCGGGAGTTTTTCAACTTTGACTCTTTTTACCTTTCGTGACTGTTTCACTTTTTCGACTTTAATTATTTTGTTTTTTTTTTCCTTTTTTTAAATCAATTTTTTTTAATTTTTGGTATCTCCGTTTTAACCTCTGCTAAATGTCGAAACACCCGCTTTCCTACGCATTCTAACTTTTGAATGATAAAGTCACCGTAGGGCTTGGCATCAATCAGATTTTTAAAAGTTTTTGAATCGACATCTCCTATGTAGAAGGCATACTTTGCTTCATGTAGTGACATCATATTCCAAAAAATTTCTAAAATACCTTGAACTTCCATACCTCCGGAGCTGCTGGTGTAATTTATTGCACAATTTTCCGCATGCTCAGATTCATACCAAATTTCAAAGTCTGGAGTACTTAATTTCTTTTTCGATATTTCGCAAGTCTTAAACGTTTTTGATGAAACAAAATAATCAATAGGGCGGGTCGATTTAGCAATCGATATTGTGCAAGATTTTTTCCTGTATACTTTCCAATAACAGTTGTAACACCTATTAGAGAAGAAAACTCCCTCTTCGACCATGTGCCATCGCCGAAAACAGTTAAATCGTCTTGTGGTAAATTATGTTTTTTGTTTTTATTCTTTTCTTGTCGACCAGCTTTTTTTAAACAAATGTCTGCTGCAGTCTTTGTTGCAATTTTTATACTATCTAAAATTCTATGATAGGTATTATGACTAAAAGCCTTACTTAATTCCATCAAAGCACAGAAAGGTTCCAAGCCATTACGTCCCACACCTATAATTTTTATAACAAATACTATACGTCTGTTGATTTCAAAGCCAGTGTTTATCAAATTACAAGAATTAATTAATGTCTTTCCACATTTACATTGAACAACTAACTTAAATCCCAGTCCTTTTACACCTGTTTGACTAAATTTTATATCATCATTGTATTTTTTGCAAGGAAAATTAAGGAAAACGAAATTATACAGTATGTTAAAGTGTGGTCGATTTCAATTTCAAAATCACTATTTCTTTCAACTCTTATTTTTTTAGCTGATACACTATTATTTGTTTGTTTTTTTTTTAAGAATTTTGATTGCCGTGAAATTTATGTGAGTTTTTTATTTTTTTTTTTTGCACTTTTAAATTTTGTGTTGAACCTTTTTTATATGATAAAGCCATTTTTGGAAAAAAAAATTAATAACTGACGTCTGCAAAACCGAATGAACTCGTGCTGACTAATTAGCATATATGTATTTTAATTATCAGAGAGGTCAAAGTCCAAAGAAAGTTTAAGAAACAAGTCAAAAGAGAGTACAATAATAAGGCCGATTTTTGCTAGAACATCACAAATGCATATATGTATGTTTATATATTGCTATAACTTTTTTGTTTATGAATATTTTTTCATAAAATTTTATATACATATTTCTGACATATTATAGATCAGAATAATGTAAAAAAATTAAATTTTAAATTTTTTCTAAAGTGGACAAATACCTTAAAATTATTAGCTTTAAGAACTTGAAATAGCCTGAATTGTTTTAAGAAATTCTTAACAATTCTTGTTAGGCCAGTAGGCCAAGAGGGTTGATTTTAGCGTCTTAAGTTCCCTAAATTATTTTAAATTCCTGCGTGCACGCAGAGAAAAGACATGGTTGATACATGATTACCGCAATAATAACTTTTTTACTAAAATTATTGTACAGTAATTTTGCCTATTTTCAATAATTTTTAGTCTATAATATTAAATGATGTTAGGAAGATTATTGCACTGAGCCAAAAAATCGCATAGGCTCTTTACTGCGATTACCCTTAAGCGAAGATTTTTAGCAAATGTATTCGATTTAATTATAATGTACTTTGTTCCAAATATGAAAGGACTATGGCATGTGATTTAAATGCAAAAATCCTTAAATTAAAGCAAAAAAAAATTAAATTGAGGTGAAGCAAATTTAATTTAACTACGCGCTAAGCTTAACTTAATGGTAGTGTGCTTTGGAGTATTTTTAAATGAACATATAATTAAATGAAATGCACTAATATTTAATTTAACTTTGAATAGCAGCGTTGTCCAAGCAATTATTTTGAAGCATTAAGCTATTTTTTACCCGACTACGGCGAAGCAAAAGAGCAGTATATATGTTTGATCGGTATGTATGTTCATCTGTTCCACTCTCACTTCTAAACTACTTATCATAATTTAACTAATGAGGTATCACTTGAAGCGTTTTATATACCATTAATGTAAATACATAATTCATATGACATTTTTATTCGCGTATTTCTTCTTTACATTCTTATGTTTAAAAAGCAAAAATAAAAATCTAGATTTTTCTTTTCATTTTTTAGATAAAGGAAGCAACAGGTTCATACAGCAACCATAAAGTCTGCGTTCAGTTTTAGTAATAAAAATAAAACTTTTTTTCAATATGAAAAGGAAAAAATTAGTAGTTTTACATATTGAAAAAAGTTGTTGTTTTTGTTGTTTCTTTGGAAAGATTCGTTAGAACAATTAATTGTTCTAACTTCGACCTAAAGCTCAATAAACGATTTAAACTATCAAACAACTAGAATTCGTATGATTTAAACTGTCAAACATTTAGAATTTGTATTTAAATCATATGAAATAAACATAATTTTCATGAATTATGTCAAGAAAACAGTGCAAGAAAGACTCTTCGGACATAATTAACTTCTTTAAAAAATACATTTATAGGTGGAGATGGGAGAAAAAAAAGTAATGAATATGAGGAAGCGAATGAGGAGATTTTCAATTATCGAACTCCTGATAATAATGTTCTGGAAACCATGGTGTTTTTATTGAGCAGTGGACAAAAAAATATTAGAAGCCATTAGATACATATAAGGTATAAAAAAATCATATGAGCCTTTATTTTGAAAGTGTTAAAAAGAGTCATTATTTAACTGTTAAAAGAATCTATTATTTTTATGAAGAAATATAATGGTCATAAAAAAGTCTTTGTTATGAGACATAAAAGAGTCTTTAATATGAGTCTTTTAAGCGTCTTTACTATGAGCATTAAAAGAGTCTTTAATATGAGTCCTAAAAGAGTTATTTATATGAGTCATAAAAGAGTTTTTAATGTGAGGGTTTAATGAGGGTTTTTCAGGGTCATAAAATAGTCTTTTATATGAGTCTTAAAAGAGTATTTAATTAGAGTCATAAAATAATCTTTTTTTAATCACTAAAACTAGTCATATTGGCGTGCCCTTAGCCCCGGAAAAAAAACTCAAAAAAGAGTATTTTTTGAGCGCATAACGATGATAAAACCTCATAAATAAGAGTCTAAAAATAGTCTTAAAAGAGTCTAAATGTTTGCTGGGTAACTTCGTCAGAGGACGAAAAGCAAATCATTCTTCAAGTAGTAGAAGCTCATCAGAAGATTATCCCGTACAGGAGCACTTCGAAAAAACACATTATGACAAATATACAACAGAAGTAAAAATATTCTTAATAATACCAAATGCCAAACTATGACCTTTTCGCGAAAAAGGAATAATTTAAATTTTGATTATAAGATAAAAGATACTGCTTTAAGTCGTGTAGATGCTGTCAAAGATCTGGGTTTATGCATGGATTCTAAGCTATCGTTTAACGTTCATATTGATTAAATTTGTAAAAAAGCATCTTCTATGCTCGGGTTTATGAAACGCTGGGCCAAAGAATATAATAGTATGATCGATTATTTACACCAACTCATAACTGGTGTATTCGATTCACCAGAACTCCTAACTCTTATAAATTTTAACACTAACCGTAGAAGCAGTAGAAATGCTAACAATTTAATTTACTTACCTTTTAGTAGAACAAATTATATGGCTACTGCTCCTTTACATCGCATGAGTACCTTTGTTAACAACTGTAGCTTTTTTGATGTTAACTTATCGAAAGGTCAACTCAAAAGTAGATTGAAAACTAATGTATGATTAGATCTATGTTAACGCATGGTTAGTTGTTATGTCTTGTGTTGTCCCTGAGCCCAACCCATATTATGGTGGGTAAATTTTTCTCACTTTGGATTGTTTTGGAAAATGTATTTATAGCATTTGTTATTGTTCATTGTGAGCATCTCGCCATGTGACTGTCGTATAAAAAGATTGTGCAACCCTGTGATGTATGTGATTATGCGGCTGTAGACAGAGCATAAAAATACGAAGTACAAAAAACACGTCCAAGGGCTGCTTTTATTTACGCGTGCCTGCGTATTTGCATTTGTATGCAAAACAACAACAAAGCAAAATAAGCTTTCGTAAATTGGCGTACAAATAGCAAATCGAACAAATGGCAGACCAGCGTATTCGTACTGTGAATGGCCTTATTTAGATGTTTTAATGTTATTTGGGCTGGTTCTTAAGATGATCTAATGCGGAGAAAGTGCGAAAAAGCTGTAGTAGCTGAACTCTATTGTTATTGCATGTTATAAAAAAAAAAAAAAAAAAATTTATGCAGATATACTACTACAACAAATTCACATTTATCGAAAAAATACATTCATATAATAAGTTATATTTCGCTTAAATATTGATCGATTTGCAAAATTTTTCCTTTAAATATTATTAACATTAAAAAGTTTTCACAACTAAAGTGTTTAATTTTTCAAAGAACATCATTCATTATCTACCAGATTGAGAGATTTGAAGTTATAACTGAGTGGAAAAACTCAACGATATTCGCGTTTATTTGCTCCTGGTAACCGCAAAATTAATTTCATGCCAAATCTGAGTACGAAATTGGATTCAGCAACGAATTTTACGTGGGAGTAGATATATTTGTGTAGCTTTAATGCCAGTATGAAATTTAATAAATTCACATTAACTCTGAGGTCACGAAAAATACGTTTTTAACTGCAGGACTTAACTTTTTGGAGGTTTTACTATTTTTACGCAAGCACCTTTTATATGAGAGGGAGGCGCACGGAGAATCAGACGCAAAGTAGGATTTGACTTTATCTAATATATATAGAAATAAAATATATTAACTTTGTATAAAAAAGTTAAGTAAACTGTGTTTTTCCTAACTAAAATCCTAACTTTCATACCTTGCATACAAATTTTTTTTTTTTTTTTTTTTGCTTAACAAATTACTTTTTATTTAGCTTTCAAATCTCGAAATTCTTAATTATCAATCCCAAAATCCTGAAATTTCTTTTGAGTACCGAAATTGCAAGCCCTAATTTTAACCATTTTGTTCGTTTTGGTACACCACCATCAGTAAATAATGACTTTATTAAGGCAAAAATTTGTGTTTGCAGGAATAGTACTATAATTTTATTAAAAAATTATTATTGCCTTAATCGTGTCGCAACCATGTCTTTTTTTTTGTGTATTAAGATGACATTTTAACTAAAAGCTTACTAAAATGGCCATATTACTTTTAGTCGCACAAACCGTGCTCGTGAATATTTGTTACACTATTTGGCTCGAGTACAAAATAACTTACATATATTTATGCGGTGTGTGTTTATGAAAGAAAAATGCTATATTTCGTGGACGAGGAGGAAATATTTTTCGGCTCTTACGACATTCACAATAACACATAAAATCGTTGATGCTCACTAATATTCTTTAACAAAGCCAACAAACTCTTTCTTCTAAATCCTTTAAACAGGGACTTTAGCCAAATAAAACTCTTCACTCTAACTACTAGAAAGGCCATAAAAATAACTGCCGTCTCAGCTAGTTCTCTTATATGTATCATTCTTTTTGTTTAAGATCGCATATAATTTCCATACAAACTATTTATATTGCTTACTAAAACGAAAAATAGAAATGTCTATTGTCAAGATGTTGATACTGATGTCAAGTAATTTGAATATTTTAAAAAAATGTTGCGCAAACTAGCAATTTTATTGCTTAGAAATTTAAATTTTAACTATTTATTCCACAAACAACTTTGGTCGATATGATATAAGAAAAAACTTTCTTTAAAAAAAATCACCATTACAATATCATTAATTCATTAGTATTAATTATATAGTATTAACAAAGACGTAATAACTGTATAGCTAACATGAAATTCTTCCTTTAGCTCGTTTCAGAGTTTTGTACTATTAAATTGCGCCACATCAAATGCAGTAGCTTTTCATGGTGCACCGCAACTAGCATGCGTGTTTAACATATTTAAAAGAAAGAAAAAATAAAAATGTTAAATATAAAAATCAGCGTTATAATAATATTTTCCCACAATAACATCATTATAAGTCGCAGCAGCTTCCTCTTTCATTGTTACTTCTTGCTTTTTAGTAGTTAAAAGCTTACGTAGGCACATTTTGCGGTTTTACGCAATTCTAAGCATTTTTCCTCATCGCATTTTCAAGCGGCATTAAATAATTAAGTAGTTGTTGTTCAAGCATTTTTCAAATTTTATACAAGCAAAAAAACCACTCACACCAAATGACTTCCCTGCATTAAGGCAGGCCAAATGCATTTTTCCTAACGACAACAACAAGCACGCAAAAAAAAGCAGCAGCAACAACAACGGCAACAAACACATTAAAATAAGTAGGAAGCTTTTCTTGCTGCTGCCGCTTGCATTTACATGAATTCACTCCCCTTAAATTGTGTTTCTTTTTTACTTAGACATTTTGCATTGTGCAATCTTAACATGAAATTTTTACTGCATACAGTCAACTATTTGCTGTTGTTGTTGTTGTTTTAAAGTTGATTAAAATGCTTACCACGCATGAAACCTTCTATGTTTTGCTTGTGTTTAGCTTTGCCATCATAAATAATTTTATAAGTTATAACAATAAAGAAAAAAGCATGGAAAAGTTGAGTCCAAATTGACTTGAATATTTGTAGAAAAAAAAAACCCTTTCTCATTGTTTGATGGACAGAAAAACACTTTATTGTTTTGAAAGTACATCAGCATTATTGTTGTTTTGTGTCTGTATTGTTGAAAAGTAACAACTTTTGTTGTTGTTGTTGTGTACTACATGAAATAAACCTACGAGTGTAAAAACTGAAAGTGCAAATAGTATTAGTCTGAAGTATTGCCCTTTATTGTTGTTTTTTTTTAACGCAACCAGTGGCAGCAGCTATAGTTTTTGATTTTTTGAATTAAAGAAAAAATAACAGCTTAAATAAACTATTCGCAATACAGCTTACAATAATATGCAAAACTATAATCAGCATTTTTTTTTGTATAAACAAAAGACTTAAGAAACAAACTTGCGTTAATTTGATTGTGCTTGATTAATTTTGCGTTCACACAAAAGACTTAAGAAGCAAACTTGCTTTCATTTGAATGATCTTGATTGATTTTGCGTTTAAACAAAAGGCTTAAGAAACAAAAGTCATGTAATTATTTTTCGACTATTTGACAAAATTCTTTGGACTAAATTGCATAAATGAATTTTATACTAGAATTTATTTGATTCTCTGTAAATAAGGTAAATTTGAAACCAAAATAAAATTAGCTTTCTCTTAAAAATTTTAGATGTTAAGTTAGCTTGACATTTCCTCACAACCTTATTGATTTGACAATAATTTTCAAAAAAACTAGTATTCACCGTGGACAAACTTTTTCTTTATATAAAAAGTATATTTCAGTGATTTTTGATCCATTTATGATATTCACTTTTACCAAAAACACGCATCTTAAAGCCAAACAGTGCGATTTTTTGTCAATATTTTTGGGATTATTTTATGAATAAAACAGTGTGATTATTTATTTACATTCCAAAACCATTAGGTTATTAAAAAAAAAAAATATTTACTGGCAGTTGATGAATTAAATTGACAATTAAATAATTCTGGTAGAGATGGCAAAAAATTACACGTTTATTGGTGTTTAAAAGCTTACGTCTAAGAAATAATATAGCAACTAATTTAGCATTTTCCTTAACCAACGACAAGAAGACTTTTTAATGCGAGTTTATATGAGCTTACCCTAGTTGCTGTATTCACAATAGTAAATCTTTATGGGGAGTATTTTTTAAAAATATTTTAACCCTCTAGCACTTTATTTGGTGGGTCTTTGTTGACACTTCTTAAAGCAATAACTAAGAAACTATCTCAAAACTAGCTTTTGATTACTTTTAAAAGGTTAAAAATCTACCTTTGATGAGGGTTAAAATGTTTCCTCGAAAATTTCACTATTTTTCATATAAGGCTTTTTCTTTCATAATGCATGACATAGTTTTTTTATACAGAAAAAATTTTGCTTTATTCAAGAATGTGTCATATAATCGCAAACTTACTCGAATTTAGATCTAAAAACTAATTATTAAAAAAAGTTTTTTATTATAAGTATATATGTATTTTTAATAATCACATTATTTGGAGATTTCTTGAAACTAGCTTATACTATACTTATCATATTGCTTGTTTTTATTAATTGGAACAAAGCTTAATTTGAGTCAAAAAAAATCCTTAATAAAAGCATACACTGAGATGTATAAAAAAATGTTCTTGTACTTCAAACATTAAAAAATATAGTTGAGTACTTATTTCTAGTGAATTACGTAGTCGTTTTTGCAGCACTCTGCAAGTGTATCGTTGAGTCATAATTAAAAGACTTCCGTCGTTTAAATGAAGTGCTACATACACGGTTAAAAATCTTAGACTAAATTTTAAACTTTTTGGATTACATATAAGACAACACCAAAAAAGATTACTTTTTAATCCAAGGAAGAGTTTAAAATTTTTCAATTTAAAAAATATTAGTTTTTAATCCGCGAAAAATTAAAAAAAAATAAAATAAATATCAACTTAAAATAAAAAACTTTTCTAACCAGTTCATGATTTGAACACACGTCCTCTGTTGTGCTGGTCCAACACCTTATCCACTCATCCATCTCAGTTGTTAAGAAAGTTAAACGTTTTTTGCATCACAACGAATGCAAGTAAGCTTGCAGTTAGTAAGCAAGCGAGCAGAAACGTGGGTTCGAGACCCAGCTAAATTAAAGTAAAATAAAAAATGTACTGACCAGTTCGTGATTTGAACACACGTCCTCTGATGTGCTGGTCCAATACCTTATCCACTCATCCAACTCAGTTATTAACATAGTTTCGCTTATTTTGTATCATTACGAATAAATTAGACCCAGCTAAATTAAACTAATGTTTGGATTAAAAAATAGTACTTTTTGGATTAAAAATTCCAAAGTTTGGATTAAAAAGTAGTCCAAAATTTTTAACCGTGTAGCTAGCTATACGTGTAGATGTGAAAATTCTGCAATAGCTTGTGAAAAAAATTAGAAAATTTGTGAAAAATTTTTGATAAAAAACCTTGTTTTTAATTAGTCTTCAGGTGAAACATTTGCAATTACTTGTGGAATTAATTTCATAGATCAGTTAAGTTTCTGAAACCCAACCTTTAGGATCTAAATTATCTTCATATTTCAAAAAGTCGTCTTTTCGTATAAATTTATTTTTTAACAAATACAAGTAATCGTATTAATGTGCACTGATGTAACGAATATCATTTTGCGGATACGGATGTGGATCTGCAAAGATCTGCATGCTTGAGGATATGGTTGTTTTTAATTAATTTAGAAATATATGTTTTTATATTAAAATAAGAGAAGATGTACTTATATTAGCAAGATATTTATATAAACCAAAATGTCTGTAATTACGTCAGACACGCAACAACATCCTAAGAGAAAAATTTGTTAAAAATGGAGAACAAAGGATAGAAAATTTTAATATAAAAATCAGTTTTATTAATAAAGTCTGGTATGAAAATATAGATATTTAGCCATAACATTTGATTGGAAAGAGATATGGGGTAATTTTTTCCCATAAATTATTTTTGAGACTTGACATTTTTGTAAAATATATAAAAACAACATTTTGGAAAAAATAAATTTCGCAAAAAAAAAACCGAGGGGGGTACCTTGTTGTTTTGATGACAAAATCAGTAAAATAATTTTTGCGCTTAACTGCAAGAATTTTTGCAAATAAATACTATGTCATATGAAAGATAGTCAGATGTAAAATTTTTACTTGATATTATTTTTACAACAAAAACAATTTTTGTGTAATTTTTTGAGTAAAAATTCAACACTTTGGACCTTTTTTGAAAAAATCATAAAGCATATACACACTGAGCCGACGGTATGGTTCACACTATTTTTGTGAAGTGCTTTTATTGAGCTTTTGAACAAAAAAAAATTAAATGAAATATATTAATGAACAGCGAATATATTTGCATTGAAACACCAAACTTTAATTTTCATGTCGTTTTTTCCTATTCTTAGGTAACGATGTTTTATGAAAAAGTCGTTTTACTGAAAATTTGTACAATTTTTAAGATATCTAAATGTTTTTGATGTCAAAATAAAAACATTTTTTAAATTCAATACACAAAAACTCCGATCCTAAAAAGTATTAAAATAACAAAATTACCGTTATTCGTAGGAAAATAATATTCTTATGTTAAGCAAACATTTTGCTTGATATAAGAAAATTTAAAATTATGTCTCATTTGCTCAAATCAAGCATCAAGAATAAAAAAATATTATAAGCATTTATTGCCAAAACTGAGCAAAATAAACAACAGCTTGAAACAAGCATAAAATACTTGATTCTAGAACCTGCAACAAGACTTGAATCAAGAAAATATTTTCTTAATTTAAGCAAACGCAAAGTTGTCGCCTTTGAACAATTCAGTGAATTACAACAATCATGAAAATCTTGAAGTTAAGTTACTAAAGAGTCGCTGGACAACAAAGTCTACGTTTACGGTCACTTTCGCCAACGTGTGTCAACAAAGCATGCGAAAGTGTTGTTGCTTTGTGCAAATCGAGCAAATTATTCTAGTTTTCAGTAAATTATTTACTTGAATCAAGCAAAATGTGTTCTCAATTGAAGAAAAATAAATGTGATGTTCCGAAACAGACTGTCTAGTCAGCTTAGTGATTGACTCTTTACAGAGTTGTTGTTGTTGTTGCTTTCTTTAAAAACTTACTTGATCTAAAGCTCACAATTTAATTCATGTAATAATTTCATAGATCATAAAACTAATGAAATTTCTCAAATTAAGTAAATTATTTTAGTTTTCAGTAAATTGTTTATTTGTATCAAGCAAATTACTCTCAATTCAAGCAAAATAAATTTCTCAATTCAAGCAAATTATTCTAGTTATCAGAAAATTGTTAACTTGAATCAAGCAAATTGTTCTCAATTCAAGAAAAATTAATTTCTCAAATCTAGCTTATTATTCTAGTTTTCAGCCATTTGTTTACTTGAATCAAGCAAATTTTTCTCATTTCAAGTAAATATTAGACTCGAATGTAGAAAACATATTCTTGAGTTTTAAGTAAATGTTGCTTGAATTGAATATTTTTTTCTTAATATCATGTGGTTTTAAATTTGCTCAATTCTAGCAAAATAATGCTTGAATTGATAAATTTACGCTTGAGTGTAAACTGATAGCCTATTTGCTTGATTCAAGCACATAATGTTTGATTTTTTCTTTCCGTTTAGTTAAAAAATTTCGGAGGGGGCGTGGCAAAAACTAAGTATGTTACAATTTACTCTAGGATGCACTTAATATGTATAACTAGTTTGAGTGAATTCCGTGGAGCCGTTTAGATTTGTATAAAGGCCAAACAAACAAGCAAACAAAAAATTAGTTTTATTACTAAAGATAATCATTCGCACCAGATGGATTTTGCTTTTTAGCTTTAGGTTGAACGATGGCAATTTTTCATATGTCGGGAAAGGACGATGTTATAAAACAATGATTTATAATGTGCGTAAGAGGAGTTTTTATGTAAGGTAGTAAAAGTTTCAATAATTTAATGGGAATACCATCTCCTGAAACTGCATCTGATTTTATGTGCATAACACAGTTTCCAACATCAATTTCACTAACCGTATCAAACCGTATCAAAGTCTGTGGTATAGGCAGGTGTATACAGGAAAGCGTGGCATCATTAGAGGTAGCAAAAATATGAACAAAAAATTATTTAAAAGTTCAGGATCTTCATTGCATTCAGTACGATTTTTATTGCATTACCCAAGTCTTTCTGTGTTGTTCCACAATGTTTTGGAATTAAGAGATGTATCTAGTTTCTCAGAAAAAAGTCATGTTTTGGCCTGTTTTATTAAAAGAAACCAATTGGCCTGCTTATCGTTTCTAGCCAATCAAAGAGATTCCCAGTTTTCGGGAGATGTTCTGATTTTTCATATTTTCTATAGTTCATTTATTTTTAATCCTATTAGACACGTAGTGCTTCGTGAACCAGTGACAAGATACATTTTTCATGGTTGCTGTACGTAGCGGTACATGTTTATCGTTTATATTATGGTGAAGCCAACATTCATTAAAACTTGACACATCGAAGTACATTGACTGATAGTTAATATGTTTGAAATCACAGAAAGAAAAGTTATTAGAAAATGCATTACGAGATAAATAACCATTTAACGAACATAAGATTAAGTCATGATCAGATAATAAAAATACAGTTGATCGAATAGAGAAACTACTGAAGGATCTCAAACAATAAAAAAACCAAGTAGACTAGGAGTAATGTGTTGCAGTACCACATGGGTATCATTTACAACTGATATCTCTATTGTCGATAACTTATCATACAGTAAAAGTTTACTAGTCTCATTGGAGATGCTATTGATGTTGAAATCTTTACACAACATAATGATTCAAAATCAAGAATTCTGTTTGTTAAAGCGGAAAACAGATATCGAATTTTTCAAAATGCTTATAGATTTCGCTTAGTTGAAGACTTATTTGCCAATGTGGATAATAAATGTGCATTCATTTCTAAGAAATTTTTTCTAATATCTTAGGGATAGGGTATGCCATGTTTACATTTAGGATGTAAACCATTTGTAGCTTCCTCGGGTGTTCCTCAGGGAAGTATTTTAAGTCCGTTACTTTTCAGAATTTTTATTAATGACATTACATCAAAAGTCAAAAACTCTCAGTATCTTTTATATACTGATGATTTAAAAATCTTTCTTAAAATTGAAACTTTGTCTGACGCCTCATTATTACAATCAGATTGAAATTCTATAAACGAATGGAGCACTTATAATTGTCTGTTTCTAAATTACGAAAAAATGTATGTTTTCCCTTTTTTCAAAATCCACTTAAAACAACATAATATAGAGATATTTTTCCTCTAATTTGCATTCATGATATTAAAGACCTAGGAGTCATCTTTGACTCTAAACTCACTTTCATTAGTCATATAACTTATATAATTCCAAAAGCTTATTGACTCCTTGCCTTAGTCAGGCGTAATGGCTTAAATTTTAAGGATGCTTTTACGCTGAAAGTACTTTACACGTCTATAGTTCGTTTGACTTCAATTATTTCGAACTATGCTTCTCACACATTACGCCTTGAGCGAGTACAAAAAGCTTTTACTCGTTTTGTTTTCAAAATAAATAATCCATGTAATCCAGTTCCATCTTATAATGATAGTTGCAGCACCATCAATTTGAAAACACTTCAGAATAGAAGAATCATTTGTTCTCTTTAGTTTTTTTTTATATTATAGTTGGGACGGATGATTGTCCTAAACTACTTGAACTTATAAATTTTAATGTCCCAGCCGAGCACAGCGTCATTTTGTTGTGCTTTATTTAGGGATGTGCAAAACCAACTAAGCCATTAACCCATTAGTGCATAGACGAAACTATATAAAAGTCAGGAAAATGAAATTTTCCGAACTGTATTATTTTTAGCTACATAACAAAATAAAACTGCTCCCATCGATCGACAAATTAATTTTCCTTCTTTTCGAGACCGTCCTTTTTAAAAGACGCTGTGCATAAAATACCATACCATAGAATACCATTCATCTAAAAAAACACACTTTTTGAAATTTTTAAAAAATGTTTTATATGAAGTTTTTCGAATTGGAGATCAGTATTATATACTAGCTGATATACCCGGTGTTACTCGAGAGTCACTTATATAAACATTTTAACATACACTTCTCGATTAAATGTTTTTTAAAATCGGGAATAATGAAAAACATGTTGAATTTTATTTGAATTTTATTTTATTTAATTTTATATTATTTAATTTTTTTTATCTACCGTTAGAAAGGTAATTGAACGAACATTAATCCAAAAAAGTTTAGGAAAATTTTTGTTGTTGGTGGTTCCATCTCTTGCGGTGAGCTAATTGAATTCAAAGAAGGCGTACGAAAAACATATTTTAAAAATTAAAAATAATTAAAAGTAAAGTTTATATTTACTTAATCTTAAAGCAAGCACAATTACCTTTTCAACAAAATAAAAATTATGGTGGGACTCAATGCGTCCTTGAGATATGGACATTTCAACGTCTAAACAAAGATTAATATTAAAAAACATATTGAACTTTTTAACAAAAAAAATTTTAATGAAATATATTAAAAACAGCGGAGTTATTGGCATTAAAAGTAAAAACTTTGATTTTCATATAATTTTTTTCTCATTATTAGCTATCAATGTTTTATGAAAATTCGTTGTGCTAAAAATGATTGTACCTACTAAAATTTCTATTACCTGCGTTTTTTCATTGGAGATCAGGATCATATAATCGCATTTGCAAGCAAAGCAAAAACAACAAAAAGTCCAGCAAGTGAGCTAGACATTTAAATTGATCCAATTTTATGTTTTTAAGTGTTAATAACGCTAGATGACGCTGCGACTGAAAAAACTGGCAGTACTGCATTATTTTACTTTTTAAAAGTTTGGTAGCAATAGCATTTTCGCAAAATATTTCGCAAAACTTATCTGCTGGCTGTATAATAACATCAGATATTCTTCTAGAAGCAGAAAATAGCGCCACCTGTCTAATCCCAAACGTGTGGGGTTAAATTTGAAGAAACTTTTGAAAAAACATTATTCAGCTTTTCACCGCTAGGTGTAAGTATAGTCTGTACCCACACATCTTACAAATGTGGCGCCATCTATCTGTGAATTTAACGCACATATCAAAACTTATGAAATAATTGTGCTGACCAGATGCGCATATGTTTTATTATATCGCCATATAGCTGATACTGATTACATGAAAATGTTAACTTTAACAGCATTCTTATTCAAAGTAATTTTTTCGATAAAATTGTGATACATATACAACATTTAAAGTACCATTGATAAAGAACTAAGTGACAACGGTGACACAATAGTGAGAAAAAATAGAGCCATCACAACAAAACAAATTTAACAGGAGGGGGCGGGGGGTGGGGAGGCAAAAAATAAGTAGACCACTATAAAGAAGATTTTATATAATCCAAAATAATCGTAACTACTTTAGACACACAACTGCATTCTCAGAGATAAATGGGGACGTTCAAACTGTATAGAGAATTCTAACACAAAACTAAGTTTTTTTTATTAATAGTCTGGTATGAAAAAAATAGATTTTTAGCCATAACTTTTGATTGGAAAGAGATATTGGGGTAATTTTTTCACATAAATTATTTTTGAGACTTTTTTGTAAAAAATATAAAAACAACATTTTGGAAAAAATAAATTTCGCGAAAAAAATCAAAGGGGTACCCTTGTTGTTTTGATGACAAAAACAGTAAAATAATTTTTGCGCTTAGCTGGAAGAATTTTTGCAAATAAATGCTATGTCATATGAAAGGTAGCCAGATGTGCAATTTTTAATTGATTTCGTTTTTACAACAACAACAATTTTTGAAGTATTTTTTGAGTAAAAAGTCAATATTTTGGACCTTTTTTGACATAATCATAAAACATATATACACTGACCTAACGGTACAATTCAACCTATTTTTGTGAAGTGATTTTATTGAACTTTTGAACAAAAAAAATTTTAATGAAATATATTAATGGACAGCGGAGATATTTGCATCGAAAGACCAAACTTTGATTTTCATGTCGTTTTTTTCTCATTCTTAGGCAACGATGTTTTATGAAAAAGTCGTTATACTGAAAATTTCTCCAATTTTGAAGATATGTGCATGTTTTTGATGTCAAAATAACAGAATTTTTTTAAAATTAAATACAAAAAAATCTCCGATAGTAAAAAGTTTTATAATAACAAAATTACCGTTAGTTGAAAAATTTTAAAGGGGGCGTGGCAAAAACTAAGTATGTAACATTTTAAATCGGAACGCACTTAATGTGTATACCTAGTTTGAGCAAAATCCGTTGAGCCGTTTAGATTTGTATAAAGGCCAAACAAACAAACAAACAAACAGAAAATTAATTTTATTACTATAGATTAATGAAAAAAAAATTGCTTTTATCTTTTGTATTGCCAAACCAAACAAACAATCAAACAGAAAATTAATTCTATTACTATAGATTAATGATTACAAAAATGAATTTTTCGTTCTAAGGCCTTACTAAGCCACAATGCATCTGATAAAGTGACGTTGGCATTTTGACTAAGGCTAACAATTTGTTCTAGCATACTAAGTCATTGCTGACAAAAGTTGCATTTATAGAAAAAAATATTATATAGTAGAACTACCTATTTTACTGGGTTACCTGACAGACGCATTCTTTTTGATGGTCGTTCCAAAATTATGTCAAAATCAGTATCCGAATCAGAATTATCTTCGTTTGCAGTAATATGATGCCACTTTGCTTCAATATTCATCAAAAGACGTCCGACATGGCTGAGAGAAGATATACTTGGTACCCCTCTTGGAGGCAAAATACAAAAATTTGTGCCAATGGTAGGAGTTCCAACTTTTTCTTCATCACATTCCTCAAGAATATCCAAAATCTCATAAAGTTTTCATTTATTTCTAAATACACACAAGTAAAGTTATGTGCAACACTTTCCTACAAATGGATTAGATGAATGGTATTCCGTGCGCGGTGCCCTTTATGAAGGTCAAAAAAAACTTTTAGAAAAAAATGGCACAAATTTATGTGTTACCGGAATAAAAAGTATATGTGATAAATATTGACACATGTTAAATAATAAAAAATAGATTTTTCAAACAATACCCATCACCAATTTTATAAAATTTAAAAATTTACCTTCGAGCCATATTTGCACTTTTTCTTATTAGAAATTTTCACTTTGATGCTTGGTAAAAGCTGACTTCAGTAACCTTTGAGATAACAGCTGATTTTTTATTTTAATATAACGCAATATTTATGCAAAAAGCTAAACTATTTTGCAGAGATGCAAATTGAGTTTTAATAATTTAGGTATATCTTACAGTCCTTTTTAAAGGCCTCTACATACTAATGGGCTAACTCACCAATGTTAAGAGCTATGCTGGAGTTTAATAACTGAATGTTTTATTGTAATATTAAGTTTGCAGATTCAAAAGAATTATACAAAAATGTGCTAAAATTTAAATTTATTGTAAAATTTATTTTTTGTAATTATGCACTTAAAAAATTAATTTTATTTCCGTTGTAATAGTTATTATATTTATATTATTTTAGTCTGTAAGAACAATTGTTCATTGGCTGAAATAAATTTATTTTTAAAAAACACAAAAAAAATTTGAGATTTTTTTTATGGGCTCTTAATGTAACACTGTGCATTCGCGGCTATAGAAAATAGGTAACCGAATTGTTGTTTTTTTTTTACTTTGGGTTGAAAATAACCCTGAAAAATTAAAAGCAAGCTATTTTTCAAATGCGTCAATTCGTATAAATTAATTACTAAAAGTTTTACATTTGGCCTGTGTTAACAAAGAAAGAACTTAAAGTGATTTATTTCACAAAACAACTTTAAAGCTCTGCTACAACATGTCAAAGGTCTATAAAAGTACACTTCAGCTATACATAGCTTTATAACTCAAATGAATCGTAGCTTTATAAATCCACAACTATACAAATGTTCAACAGAAAGCTAGGAAATAATAAAAAACCAAACCCATATCCAAACAATCAAAGCTCTCTCTCCTAGACTTAATTTTTTTGTAATATCACAATATAGATATCATGCGACAGCCTGATATAATTAATTAATAATTAATAATCCTCTTAAGCATGCAAACCAAGCAAAAAAAAAACAACAATGCCAACCCATATTTTATATAACAAACCCATTTTTCAAATTAAAAAATTACAAAATTCAATTCCGTCAGGAGCGGTTCACTTTCCTTGGCAACGACAATACAACACCACACACAAGCGCCCACACACAATAACGTCAAAGTGAACAAATACTAATGCAAGCATAAAAAAAGTAAGAAAAATACCGCAATAAAATAGAGCTGGCTGCTGAGACAAATATAAAAAGAAAATAAACTTTTTCAAATCAAAGCTGGCTGGCATTTCATGCTTACCTGGATTACGAAACCGCAGTAGAAATAGCAGCAGTTGCCGTGTTTGAGCGCATGTATGTTGCTGCTGCTGCAGTTCAATGCAAAAGGCCTTGAAAAGCTTAGCTGCTGCTGCAGTCAAACAAGAAAAAGTAGAATTGTATTTTCTGTTTTCTATTTTCTATAGCCGCGACGTGAACTTGAGCTTCATTAATCTTCTAGTTAAGCTCAGCATAACAGCAGCTACAAGTAAAAACAGCAGCAGCAAATAAGTGCAACAACAGTAATAATGGTTAAAAAAAACTAACAACGTGTTAAAGCAATATGTTGGGAAAACTGATTTTCTAACAGCCAACAGCAGCTCTTTTTTCGAAGACGCTGATTTTCTTTCGATTTAATTTTATTTTTCTTTTAATTTACTTGTCTACTTTTTAGCTCGAGTTTTTTAACTAGGCTAAGTAGCTTAAACGCCAAAGTAAGCAAATTTTTTGCTTATCATTTATTTGCATCGCAGCTAATTGCAAAAAAAAGCGCCAACTAACAGCATTAAAACATGGCAAATATCTGGATTTAATAGCGTTATTTATATAACATTGCATGTTTTTGTTGTTGTTCTTGTTATTATTAATTGCCATTGCCGACAAAAATTAATATACATATTTATCAATTGAAATATATGCAGCTTTTCAATAACTAGCAGCCAATTTTAATTAGACCAAAACGAAAGACTTAAGACACAAACTTGCTGCGCTAGTGCATTTGAGCTGGTTTTGGAAACAGGCCAAACATTGACATTTATTTGAAAATAATTGCAAACTGGTTTGAAAAAAAAACTAAACGCTGAATTAAAATAAATTTCATAAATTATTTTAAACACATTTTTTTCTTACAATCAATACAAATTTTATGAATTTTCTGATGTTTGCAAACTTGGCTTTAACTTTAAACTTATATTTTATTTTAAGCAAAATATTAAAATTTTGGCTTTTGCTTTGCTTATTTTTCGCTTTTATATCTTATTTATAAAAGTTTGCACAAACTTTAGCTGCGAAAAACAAATTCAAAGTACATGCTCATCACCATTGAAAGTTTGTTGATTATATTTTCTTTTTATCTATTTTAATGAAAAAACTTAGCTTCTTATATGAGTGAAGGCTATAAATATAGATTTTTATTTTTGCACAAGCATAAAACAGTGAATAGAAACGTGTCGCAAGCATACACACACGCACACACTCTTTGTTGAGCGTTTTACCTACTTTCATTTTCTTTGTGCGCAAAATTCAATGAGAATTCATTTATTTCTTCTAAATTTTAGAAAAAATGTATAAAACATTTTAATACACATCAAATCATTAAATAACTTATAGAAAAATTTGAAAAAAACGACTTATTACCTAACACATTACAAGCTTTTTTAAATGTTCAGTACTCCGTTTGTAGCAAATAAGGCTAATAAACTCAACATTTATATTCAACTTAAGATAAAGTCATCCACTTTTTTTAAGATTTAAAAACACCATTTACTAACTTTATGCATGTCTTAAGTCATAGTAATTCTCGTCTAAGTGCAAATTAACAGCGTCTCAACATTTTTAGCACCTAATTAAATCAATTCGTGGCGCCTCTTTGTTCAAGCTGTGTTATTATTACTTGACTGTTATTATTTTTTTTTTAATTGACAGCCAAGAGTTTATATAACAGCACTTAAAATATTTCCCAAACCATTCGAAAAAAAATCTTAAACTCAACAAAAGTAAAATTTATTAAAGTCATAAACAAAAGCGAAAGCGTGAGGGACTGATACCTTACAAGCTGATACCTTAACAGCTGTCTTAATATCGGGTTTAACTGAAATTAACGTTCCCCATTAAATATGATATTGAAAATATAACTTTACAAAACCATGAAAATTCACAAAAGAAAACCAAAGTTTTACAACCATTTAATTCGAATACAAAAGACTTAAGACACAAACTTGTTTTGTTTAGTTTTATGTCTTTCAACTTTCAAATGTGGGCCACGAATCAATCATCAATCAGCCATCAATCACTTAAATATGCATAACTGTATTTTACTTATACAAATTTTTTTTTTGTGAATCCATAGCGTTAGCCTCTTAAATATTTTAAGTTTTAATCATCGTTTTAATTTCCATGCAAAAAAGATTTGGCTCATGTTACGGTTGTGACTGAGTAGCAAATATCTTAAGTGCATCACTGAACTGTGTCAGTGTTTGTATGTAAAACTTGAATGAAGCAAATGAGAAATTACATTAAATAAATGACAATTTTTTTCACAATACCGTATTTTTAGATTAAGTAAGTTTGAAGAAGGCAACAACAACAACAACTCTGCAGAGAGTCAATCACACAGCAGACTAGACAGACTGTTTCGGAAATTGCTACATTTCCTCTTCAGTAGTCTTGAAAAGACGGATTAAAGTTTTATATGATTTGACCCTTGTTCGAAAAAATTTGAATGAATTTTAACGTTCTCATTGGCCACTTAATCAAATGACACTAAAGCAGTAGCTATTTTTAGATCAGACCTTTAACTCTACCCTGGTAGAGCTAAATCCCGTAATTTGTTTTCAACAGACAGAAATTCTATCAATATACTAAATTTTCATTTTATATATTTAATAACAGTAACAATATATTTTATTAAGAGTTAAAAGAAAACATTCCCGAAAATCAAATGAAATATTTTGGATATATTTTTATACCCACAAATACTCGTATTTATTGCAATTTAAGGGGAGGTTCTCATGAAACTCTACCACAAAACTCAATTTTTTTTTTTGTTTTTCGATGTGTAGAGTATGTTGCCAAAGCAAAAATTGCATACAAAAATTTATCGCATACAAAATTTGATAACCAAGTCCTAAAACGCGTTTTTTGGAAAATCATGATTTGCAAACTTTTCTCCACGATTTCTCAAGAACTACTCTATGGATTGATTTGAATTTTTTTATTTGAAGTAGATACAATTTATTGGATTCTTAACCTATATTCAGATAATATTGGCCTTTTTGGGTTTTTAGAACACTTTAAAGAGCGAAAAATGTTAGAAAACGTTTGTTTTATAATATTTAAAATTTTAAAAAAGTCGAGTCTAATATAAAAAAGAAATCATATTTGTTATATACTTATTTGTTGACGAGATTTTTTAATGGATATTTTTTTAAAAAGTTTTGAGGTTTATGTATAACTTAAAAGTTTAAATCTTAACACTGCACTCGATTTTTGAAATTTAAAAAAAATATCCAAAACTGCGCCCACCTCCCATATAAAAAGACGTTGTTTAATTTAAAATTCATGTTTGATACTTAATATTAATTTAAGATTTTGTCACGGATCTTTTAAATGAGTCTTGCATCATCTTAAAAATGTAAGTTAAAAGTATTGGCCACCCAAATTATCTTTTTATTTGTAAATGTGCAATTTTGAGCAATGATCAAATTTTTAAATAAAAAAAAACAACATACAAAATTATTCTGCTTCAAATTTATGAAGGAATTGCTTACGAAGGATTATTTGATTTCAAAATAGAAGCATTGAATTGAATATTTGGTTGGGCAAATCGTTTAAATCCTAACTTAAAAAGGCAAATTTTACAATTACAATTATTATTATAATGCCATCTGTAATTTCAAAAACTTAATTTAAATACTTCGTTTATAACGCACAGAAGTAGGCGTGGCAAGTAAAGAAAAATATGTATATTCTGAATCAGCATCACCTCCTCAGTCCCTTTAGCCATGTCCGTCTGTTGACAGCTTAGCAGTTGAAATCTTAGTTGAAATCTTAGAGCTATACTTAGTATCGAAATTCAATATATAATCTTTCTTTTCAAATATAAAGAACAAGTTCGAAAATAAGCTCAATCAAACGAAAACTAAATTTTTAAAAACTTAAAATTTTGCACCGATTCCAAAACCTTTATTATGCACTTTAAGTGTTAAATATGTAAAAATCGAATGAAAACTACCTCTACCTCCCATACAAATTGACTTTACCAAAAAGTAAAATCTCCTTAAATTCCACAAAAATTTATTTAATGACGTCAAATTTTGCATATAAGCTTAAACCCATAATATACAGTTTTAGTAAGAAATTATTAAAAATGGAATGAAAACCACGGCTACCTCCCATACAAAGTGACTTTATGAAATCAGTAAAATCTCCTTAAAATCCACAAAAATTAGTACAATTTCTTAAAATTTCGGTAATCAGTTTAAATCTTAACACTGCACTCGATTTTTGAAATTTTAAAAAAATACCCAAAACTCCGCCCACCTCCCGTATAAAAAGACGTCATCATAATATAAAAACCTTTAAAAAAAAAAACAATTAACGTTTAAACTTAATATTAGGCTTATAAGCTTTAATAAATAAAAAGGACTCTGAGGTCAAAATATGAAATATTTAAAAAAACACCGCCCTATAAAAGTGGCGTCACCCAAATAAAACAACACTCAAGACATCTATTAAACTGAAAATGGCCGTGGGGTATTTTAACTTCGGCCCAGTTGAAGATAATTCCTTACTACTTTTTTTTTAATATTGGTTTGGAAAAAGTGAGCTTTTGATTCTAAAAATAGATTTTTAAAATTGTTTTCATAAAAAATTAAGATATTTTTTAATATATATATTTTATAATTTCATTTTATTTTATATTATTTTATTTATTTTTTTAATTTATTTTATTTTATTTTACTTTACTTTATTTTATTTTATTTTATTTTATTTTATTTTATTTTATTTTATTTTATTTTATTTTATTTTATTTTATTTTATTTTATTTTATTTTATTTTATTTTATTTTATTTTATTTTATTTTATTTTATTTTATTTTATTTTATTTTATTTTATTTTATTTTATTTTATTTTATTTTATTTTATTTTATTTTATTTTATTTTATTTTATTTTATTTTATTTTATTTTATTTTATTTTATTTTATTTTATTTTATTTTATTTTATTTTATTTTATTTTATTTTATTTTATTTTATTTTATTTTATTTTATTTTATTTTATTTTATTTTATTTTATTTTATTTTATTTTATTTTATTTTATTTTATTTTATTTTATTTTATTTTATTTTATTTTATTTTATTTTATTTTATTTTATTTTATTTTATTTTATTTTATTTTATTTTATTTTATTTTATTTTATTTTATTTTATTTTATTTTATTTTATTTTATTTTATTTTATTTTATTTTATTTTATTTTATTTTATTTTATTTTATTTTATTTTATTTTATTTTATTTTATTTTATTTTATTTTATTTTATTTTATTTTATTTTATTTTATTTTATTTTATTTTATTTTATTTTATTTTATTTTATTTTATTTTATTTTATTTTATTTTATTTTATTTTATTTTATTTTATTTTATTTTATTTTATTTTATTTTATTTTATTTTATTTTATTTTATTTTATTTTATTTTATTTTATTTTATTTTATTTTATTTTATTTTATTTTATTTTATTTTATTTTATTTTATTTTATTTTATTTTATTTTATTTTATTTTATTTTATTTTATTTTATTTTATTTTATTTTATTTTATTTTATTTTATTTTATTTTATTTTATTTTATTTTATTTTATTTTATTATATTTTATTTTATTTTATTTTATTTTATTTTATTTAATTTATTTTATTTTGTTTTATTTTATTTTATTTTATTTTATTTTATTTTATTTTATTTTATTTTATTTTATTTTATTTTATTTTATTTTATTTTACTTTATTTTATTTTATTTTATTTTATTTTATTTTATTTTATTTTATTTTAATTTATTTAATTTTATTATATTTTACAAATTAATTACAATTATTAATAATTATAATACAAACTCAGCAGCACAAGATACAAAAGCTTTCGCTTTAATGATAGATGTTATATTTTGCAAATTTTGCCATTTTTATTTATTTTATTTTATCGTTATTTTAGTACAACAATTTTATAAATTGTACCAAATATTCTGTAAAAAGCTAATTTTTATTTTGTCAATATTTATTTTCTTTTTAAATAAATTTTCAAAAAAATTTTTTTATTAATATAAAAGTAATATTCGGTTTTTTAAATATTTTGTTATTTATCCGTAGGTCCAACAAGCAACATTTCAATGAAAGCTTGTCTAAAATCTTTTTGCGTGCTAAAAAGTTAGTTAATTTTATTTTTGCTTAGTTTTTATAATTTTTTAAATTAATTTTTTAATAAATATTTTTTATTCTAAATTTTTTATCTTAAATAAAAGTATTTTAATATTTATTTTTTAAATAACCACTTTCAATCACTTTAGCATCAAATATTCAAAAGGGTTTCAAGACTGTAGGTGACAATTTCTGTATCAAGCTTCAGATATATATCTATAATACAAATAAAATTTCGTCATAAAACTTACCTCCGCCATTCATGCCGTTTGAACAGTGTTTCATGCTCGTTGCATTCCCCGTATTCGATGTCGAGTTCTGCATACCGCCCATCACGCCATACTTGATCGGCTTAAAGTGAAAGAACGATGGCGAATATCCTGAACCGGCGCGACTCAACGAACTGAATTGCTCCTCGCGATCCTCGACGTAGAGTCCCTCCTTGCCCATGGCCGCCAACTGGCGTCCCTTCGGCATAAACATGACCAGAAAGACCGTGGCCGAGGTGGCGACCAGGCCGAAAGCTATGCAGGCGTCTTTATGTCGCTCGGCGACCGCTAGACCGCACAACATCCAGCCGAGCCATATGGGTATCGCACCGCCGATAGCCAGTCCAATATATGTCGCCTCGCGATAATTGTCGCGAATGCCGCGCGACTTGATCGCCAGCACTGAAACGAAGACGATCAGGAAGATGATGTAGATGAGCGAGAACAGCAGTTCGGAGAACTGCGTCTTGCACAGCGGAATGAGCATATTGCCGCCGCTATTGATGGCTGTCACACCTGCGACGTGCGAGGCGTGCGTGAAGAGCTCCGCAGGCGTGGGCGAAGCAGGCACGTTATGGAAGACGCGCGCAAAGGCTTCGGCGGCTGCGTTTGTCGACGAAGCGGTAGCAAATACGCCGCTATTACTCACGTACGGCACACTCAGCGTATAGATCTCGGGCGGCGTGGTAAGCAGCCACTGGGCTCCGATGGCCACTTGAATGAGCACGGCAAAAAGTAGCAAAAGACCTTGGTAAGGTGCTGGCAAATAAACGCCGCCATTGAGGCTGATCAAAAATACGCATTTGACCAACAGCGCGGCAAAGACCAAAGCGTAAGCAACGCCAATGCCAAAGCGCAACGTGCCACAGCTTAGCACTGAGGGTTGAGCCGTTATGATGGCACCCAGACCAGCGCAGGCGAAAAGACCGAGCAGCAGCATCTGACCGAGAAATAGATGGCGACGTGACGGTGAAGTGCGCCACGCCTTGAAGAGTACAAAAATCTCGAAGGCGACCATCATGAGCATCGTCAGAGCGGCCAGCACCAAAACGGGCACCACCCAGGGTTCCTTGCGCAACCCACCGATGTGAAGGTGCGTGCTGATGATGGTGGGTGTAGCACCGCTGTTGGTGCTCGTGTTGGGCGTGCTCGATTTTGGTGCGACAATCAAAACGGAACGCGGACCGCCGCCACTCACGCCGTGTGTCGAGACGCCGCGCGATGTTTTAATGGAGTTGCGCGATTTCTGAGGACTCTTAGTTGTGGTCGTAAGAGTAGCTCTGCTGGTAGTTGTAGTGGTGGAGTGAGTGGGCACGATGAAGAATTCAGTGGACATCTCAACAAGGCGATCGGCTTTCAAAGAGGACGCATTCGAAGTGGCTGCAAATTCGGCATCTTGTTGAGGCTCTTGTTGCGGTGGGTCTTGTGGATGATTTTGCGGCTGCTCGGGTAGCTCCAGCACTTCCGCAATATTCACATCCTGACGCCGATGCAGCTGCTTGCCCTGACGTCGTGGTTTTTGTGCAACAAAGTCATCCAAAGGCACCACGGTTACGGTTACCAAATCGTAGGCTGTTTCATTTGAGTTATTGCGATTTTCACTATTTTTAAGTTGTTGTTGTGAATTGCTTACAATATAATTATTTTTATTTAAACTTAAAATATTTACACTTTTCGTAGTTGTGGTTGTTAAATTTTTGATTGTTGTTATTGCTGTTGTTGTTGCATCAGCACCTTTTGCACCAGCATATTTCGTATAAACACTTATTTTTTTACGCAACGGCATTAAACGTTCACCGAATTTCGGTTCATGCGCCGAACTACCGACCGTCATGGCATCCGCATCTTGTTCGTAATCCGCCGGCCACGCCTCACATATATCCCACGTAGCTAGACACGCAGTACCGATTAATAAAAATATTGCAAATTTTAAATAATTACAATTTTTTCGAGTCGATTGCAGACGCGTGCTAATGTTACGCGGTTGCGGTTTTACGGTTACTGCAAATAGTGCACCTCTGTCTGCTGCAATACGACGACTCGCTGCTGGAGCGGACGTCGACCGTCTTGGCTGACGGATCATGCCGAACTATTGTGCTTGGCACGTTGCACGGCATCGATTGGTGCTGCCGCACGTTGTCGTCGTTGTCGAGCACGATAGAACCACGAAATCAATAGCAACACCAACACAAACGCACGCGCGCACACACACACACACTCGAATACTCAGTACTAAGCCGCGCTTACAGTGCTAAAACCGGCGATCGTTCTATGTTTAATTTGATCTGCAACAAACGCAGCTCCAAACGTTTGGAGAATCGTTGTAGATTCTTAGCAAATCTTGGCAGACGTCTGCACTCAGTGATGTGCTCGCGAAGACTAAAGCGAATTGGTTAACAAACTTCGTATCTTGGCTTCTACGACATTGCTAGTCAACCAAGTTAAGTGCTGCTTTCAATTTCTTGAATTGAAAAGTAGATGTTTGAAGCCAACTTTTGTTGAAAGAAATGCCGTTCCACTTAAGTTTGATCTTAGCAATAAAATATTTAATAATGTCTTTAAAAATGTTATCGAATAAAACCAATTTGAATAAATAAAAAAAAATTTTCTGTCAGTCTTTCATTTAAAACATGTAGTTGAATACAATATCATTTTAAATAATTTAAATAATTTTCTTCCTAAAGTTTGAAATAGTGATTAAAATTATGTTATCACTTTAAATTTATTAAATTGATCATTACAAAAATTCATTCATGCGTTAAATTATGTTAAGAAAACAAAAGACTTAAGACACGAACTTTTTTGAGGGTAGCATCTATGTCAGATGCTAAAAAGCGTTTTTAACTTACAACAATTAAAAAACTCAACTTATATTTAACAAGGAATGAGAAAAGAAAGATTTTATTTCTTAATGAATGAAAGAGAAAAGAAGGTGAAAAATAAGTCTAGAAAAGGTAATTAGAATATTAGAGATGGAAGATAAACGAAAACAGATTGGAGATAGGGAATGAAAGATGAGAGATAACAGATGAAAATTAAATATCAAAGGAGGTAGAAGAAGGTTTCAAAGGACGGGAAGTAGAAGTTGGGGTAAAACAGATAAGAAATATAATATGAGGGAAGCAAAATACGTGATGGGTTGATTTTATTTGTAAATTGAAAACAAAAATACTGAAGATGGAAGTGCAAAATATGAGAGATGAAGATGGAAAATGAAGATGGAAGCTTTAAGATAACAGACGGAATATAAAAGATGAAAACATGAAGAAACTTAAAATAAGAGATAAAAATTGCAGAGAATGGATGGAAAATTAAATAAGAGGATATAAATAAGAAGTATCAAATATAAAATTTCAAATAAATAAGAAATAATACAAAATAAAAAACAAATGAGAAAATATAATTGAGAAAAGATAATAGATAATTAATAATAGATAATAGGTAAAAGATACTTAATAATAGATAATAGGTAAAAGATAATAAATAAAAGATAATAGATAATATATAATCGATAATAGTTAATAGATAATAGATAATAGATAATAGATAATAGATAATAGATAATAGATAATAGATAATAGATAATAGATAATAGATAATAGATAATAGATAATAGATAATAGATAATAGATAATAGATAATAGATAATAGATAATAGATAATAGATAATAGATAATAGATAATAGATAATAGATAATAGATAATAGATAATAGATAATAGATAATAGATAATAGATAATAGATAATATATAATAGATAATAGTTAATAGATAATAGATAATAGATAATAGATAATAGGTAATAGATTATAGATTATAGATAATAGATAATAGATAATAGATAATAGATAATAGATAATAGATAATAGATAATAGATAATAGATAATAGATAATAGATAATAGATAATAGATAATAGATAATAGATAATATATAATAGATTATAGATTATAGATTATAGATGATAGGTGATATATGATAGATAATAGATAATGGAAAATAGACATTAGATAATAGATTATAGATTATAGATTGCGATAAAACTTTGTCAACTTATTGCTTGCACTTACGCGAAGAATATAGCCATAGGTAAAATTTGCCACACCCTCTTTTATCACCCATATAACCTATTGTTTTAATAAGACGTATTTTATTTATAAGTAAAAAGAATTTTGCCCTTAACTGCAGAGTGGCATTAGTTGATACTTTTCGAGCGAGATAAAAATATAAGATAAAACGATAAAAGATAAAACGATGAAAATTAAATATATGAAAGGTAAAAGGTGAAAGATGAAAGGTAAAAAATCAATAGTTAAGAATGTAAAAAGCAATAAAAAAAGGAAGATTGAAACTCGAAAATCGGAAATGGAAGATCGAAGATTAAAAATATAAGTTGAAAGATGAGAGATGAAAGATGAGAGATAAAAAATGAGAGATGAGAGACGAAAGATGAGAGCTAAAATATGAAAGTTAAAAGATAAAAAATTAAATAAGAAAGATAAATAAATATAAGAGTTCATAGGTGAAAGGATGAAATATCAAAGATAAAATATAAAAGACCAAGAAGATGGAATATGAAAGTTTAAAGATGAATGATGAATGATTAAAGATGAAAGATAAAAGCACTTGAAATTGAGAGGTGGAAAATGAAAGATGTGTTTACGTAGGAGAAGTCGGGGTATTTTTGGACACAGGGTACTGTTGGACAGCGCGATATTTTTCCCTAGTAATGCTTGACAGTTTCAGACAACTGTCATCGACCCGTCTCATGCTAAGCTCACTTTCCATTTAGCAATCGACCTGTGTACACACACTGTTATCTCGCTGCCACAGCATATACAAATTCGATACTTCGTCAGTTTTTTTTCACTTATGGCGTTTTTTTTTTCGAAAAATGCTGTATTTCTTCTGCCCTCTTTCTGCTCTCTTTGATAATTTTTTCTACTTTTGAGGTCAACATTTTCGAGAAAAGATTTTTCAATTTTAAAAGTAACTATTTTTTTTTTCTCAAGAGGGCAGAATTTTTAAAAAGGGCAGAAATGATGCAGCATTTTTTCGAAAAAAGAAAACGGCATTAGTATTTTGTTTATGTTGACTACATTTTTCAATGAATGCGACGCACAAGAAAATTTTGTATGAAGCTTGCATTGTTTTACTTATACGCTGCCGTTTTGTAGAAATGAGCGGTCGGGGTATTTTTGGATCGTTTGTGATCGAGGTGTCCATTGCGATTCGGAATAATTTTCATCGCCATTTTTAACTTTATTTTAATAATTTTGATTTTTTTTTTTTTATTTTGTTTTCTTTCACAAATAAACGTTTTCAATCAATAATTTTGATTCAAATTTTTAATCGATTTGCAAAGTGCCCAATAATACTCCGAGATTTTTTAAAATATCAAAAACCGATCTTTTCACCAACTGATATAAAGTGTACAATTTGAAACAATTTGATCAAACTGCTGATACCAAACGTAAAATTATTTCGTTTGAACCGAGCTTTGAAATTTTTAGAAAAATCATACTTGATTTTAAGTACTGATCCTTTAATCCTTTTCATATTGAAAAACGTTGTTGTTTCTTTGGAAAGATTCGTTTGAACAATTAATTGTTCTAACTTTGACTTAAAGCTCAATAAACAATTTTAAACTATCAAACATCTAGAATTTGTTTTTAAAATCAAGTATGATTTAAACTATCAAACATTTAGAATTTGTATTTAAATTAAATATTTGTATTTCATAATAAATAACAAGGTCATTTAGAAAAAACTTTCATTTTTAGAAAAATTAATTTTTTGCGAGTTTTTGGTCAAAATAAAAGGGTGTCCAGGAATACCTCGACTTCCTCTATATAATTTCCATGTTAAAAAATTAGCGTAATGTTTTTTGAAAAAACAAATATTTTTTAAATATATTCAAAAATACCTTTGTAGGATACACTTTACAAAAAAATCGCATTATTAAGATTTATTAAAATGCTTCACAATTTTGGGTTTAGGTTTTTTCTTTTCTAATTTAAACGTTTCTTACTTTCAGTTCGTGCAGATGATTGATGAAAATAGCAGGTATTAAAATTAAGTTAAAAATTAAGTGATGATAATTTAACAATATATGATGACAAATATAAGGATAGGAATAGCGAGTATGAGAAAGGATATGGAATATAGAGAGAAGATTGAAGGGAGAGTTTATTTTAATTAATACCTTGGCAAAAAAAAGGCAAATGTGCTGAAAACGACATTAAAAAAAGACTTCCAAAACGGTTCTATAGATAACTTGAAATCTATTGCTTCAATTTTAATGAATTTTATTGCATTTTGTTCGTAATCTTGTCCTTTAAGCATCCCTTCTAGGTTCAAGTACCTATTTCTTTTCTCTATTTTTCTAAAAGCTATCACTTTTTTAACTTTTTACTCCAACTTTCACCATAATAATAAAAAACCCCCAGGGGTCCTGCGTAGGGGGATGCTGAATTTACGATCTATACTTTCAAATGAAATTTGATTTGCTTGTTTCAGAAACATGGGAAAGGCAAAGGAAACATGCAAAATATACCTCACACCGTTTTGGATGTCTTTTTTTCAATGTCATTTTCAGCCCCCTCTAAAAAAAGCCAAAAAATTCTTTAAAAAAAATTTTTTTATAAAGTATTTTTTAAGTAGAATAACCTGTATAAATTTAAAAAAATATAATAACTTCTAGTATCAAAAAAATGTTCAAAAAAGGTGCTATATTTTTCTTGTTACACGTATGGACCGAAAAAACAGTTATTTTCGAAATTTCTGTTCAAAAAATCAGATGTAAATAATTAGTCTATTCAATATTTGAATATAGCAATGTGATGCTTGTTAGCTAAGAAATAATAATCTGTAATGATTTTAATTTTTCTGATTTTTTTAAAAAAGTCAATAAATAGTCGTTATTTTTTGACCAATTTTATTTCAATCAAAAATAAAAGTTAAAATTTTACTTTTTTTATCAAATATAATAGTTGAAATTTGACTTTAATTTTTTTGATCAAAAATAAAATTTAAAATTTGACTTTTATTTTTTTGATCAAATATAAAAGTTAAAATTGGCTTTTTTTCGATCAAAAATTATAGTTAAAATTTTACTTTTATTTTTTCGATCAAAAATAAAAGTCATATTTTAATTCCTATATCATCTGCTTGCAGTCGCTGTTCCAGTCGTTTGCGAAATAAATGAAAACAGAATGTGCAATGATAGGCAACTAAGCGATGCAATGCAACGATATGAAGATTGTTAGCAATGATTTTTTCTGTGCAAAAATGTTATGAATATAGGTGTAAATGAATAAAAAATCTGCTCTACTAAATAAATAAGAAATACCATTGTAAAATTTTAAATCATTATTTTTGATCGGAAAAATAAAAGTCAAATTTTATTTTTTATTTTTAATCGAAAAAATAATAGGCAAATTTTAACTGTTATGTTTTATCGAAAAAATAAAAGTCGAATTTTAACTGTTATTTTTGATCGAAAAAATAAAAGTGCAATTTTGTAATTTTATTTTTGATCGAAGAAATAAACGTCAAATTATAACTGTTATTTTTGATCAAAAAAACAAAAGTAAAATTTTAATTTCTATTTTTGATCAAGAAAATAAAAGTCAAATTTTTACTTTTAATTTTAATCGAAAAAATAAAAGTGAAATTTTAACTTTTATTTTCTTGATCAAAAATAAAAATTAAAATTTTACTTTTGTTTTTTTGATCAAAACTATAAGTTAAAATTTGACTTTTATTTTTTTGATCAAATATAAAAGTTAAAATTGGCTTTTTTTCGATCAAAAATTATAGTTAAAATTTTACTTTTATTTAGATCGAAAAAATAAAAGCCAAATTTTAACTGTAATTTTTGATCGAAAAATAAAAGTCAAATTTTAACTGTTATTTTGATCGAAAAAATAAAAGTCGAACTTTAAATTTTTTTTGGTCAAAAAAACAAAAGTCAAATTTTACTTTTTATTTTTGATCAAAAAAATAAAAGTCAAATTTAGACTTTTTTTATCGAAATAAAATCGGTCAAAAAATAACTATTATTTTTGGACATTTTTGAAAAAAATCATAGCCGTTACGGTCCCTGATTATACCTTAAATATTTATTAAAATTTATCTTAATGTTTATGGACTGTCTGTTGGGCCTGTTTTGTTTAATTGTGTACATAATTCGTGCTTAGAAATTATGTTTCTATAATAAAGGAACTGCAATCATAATTGATAAAAACTTTTTGGTGTTTTTTTTTTGTTGGTGAGGTGAAATCACAAAGTTTGCTCGTTATCCGTACAAATCGGTTGGGTTTTCAAGAGAGCCAAGAACTCAGTTTTATTATTATTCTTTATAGTGAAATTCTATTAAAACCTATCATATTTTTCTCAACATTAACATTGAAATTAAAAATTATTTCTTTTCAGAATTGATGCTCTACATATTTCGATGATTAAACCAAGAATGTCAAAGGTAACTTTGTGCCACCCATAAATCTAGTTATATTTCTTTAAATATTAAAATTTTAGGAATTTATGTGCATCACAGTTTTCTATCAAAAACAAAGTTTATATGAACATATTTACTCAGAGGTTTAGTAAAAAAAAATATTGCATTTGAACAAAAGAACTCTCTCATGGTAAAAATAATAAATTGTTAACACTTGTCGCCGAAATAATTCGGTTATTTACCTTTAGCTGTCAGCAATTTGCTTCTTTCTTTCACCAGCCTTGCTTTCATGTTACTTTTAATTATTCATAGATTTCATATCAAATTCGCATAAACGTTATTCGTTTTCTGTTTTGAATTCCTTAAGATTTTTATCGACATTCTGTGTACGCCGCTATTGCTGTTTTTGTGCGGTTAATTTTAGTTGTAGCTTTATTTCTAAGCCATCGTTTCGACTTTATTGCTTGATCAAATTTTTTTAAATGCCAAATAAAGCAGTCAACCCCACTGAGACAAGTAAAGCGTCAATTTTGAGAAACTTGAAATTTATTTTATTTCGAAAATGGCTCATTCAAAAAAATAAACACTATATAATTTTTACATGAACTCAACTGAACCTGAAAATCAGTAAAACAGCCGAACAAATTGTGAGAAACACTAAATTTAGAAATATCTCTAACTGCTTAAACATATTGCTCTGAACATTTTTAAATACTTCAAACTTGAACTTATTTTAATTCTAATTTATTGTACTTGCCCAAGCCCTGTTTTAGCAACTTATCTTCTATATTCAGTGCTATAAGTTGTTTTGCATCTTAGTTCTAAGCATAAGTTTCATGATTTTATTGCCAACACCTTGCACCGCATGCTGTGCTGCGTATTGGTTTTGTTTGCCTAAAGTTCTTAAGAAAAATTAATCCACTTGCAAAGCTGGCTAGAAAGCAATATTTTTTCATTACTTTTATATTTTTTAGAAAAAAAAAAAAAAAAGAATTTATATGAAATGCTTATAATTTGCCATAAGCACTTTTTTTCTCAGCAGTGATAAAAAGGACAAATAATGTGAAGAACCTGCTGTTTTTAAATGCTTACGCAGTACAATTAAAAATATTCACTGCTGCAGTAGCTTTGGCTGGAATATAAGAATTAGCATATTCTGTAAATATTTAAAATGTAGCAAAATTATTTTGTTAAAATGGTGCATGGTGCATGTTAACAACCTTTGAGTACGTGGTGCAGAGATTTAGATTAATTACAAAAACTCAGATTTCATTATTTGATCAAATAAAGTTGTTTTGTCGTGTTAACAGCAATAACATTTCAATGCATAAATTTTTATAAAACAAAAGACTTTTGCAACAAACTTGAAATATTTCAACAATTTTTTGTAGCATTTGTTAACCAATTTAATTTTGAAATAACAATGCGTAAAGGGAGTTTATACGCTAAAATACCATCATAAAAGAGCATCACAATATAAATTGTGCTGCTTATTGCGCCTATCTCGAGAGTAAAAAATTTAACAATAAACTACCTGTTCAGTTTAAATAAAATACATCAATTTTACCTCAGAGTTTTTAACATAATTATCGCATTTAAAATTGTATCTATTTTAAGCTCATTATTGAGCTGCAAAGGTTACTATTTCAAATAAGAGACATAATAGCTGCTTTGTGGCACTTTTCTTTCATTTGAAAGAAAAAGAAAGTTATGTAAAAATCACATAAAATAACTAAAATTGTTTCTTCTATTATTACTAAAGATATGCCTAAAGCTAAACACACATTATGTTGACTTACATTGTGGCAAAACATTTAGTTTTGTTCATTAAAGCTATGCAAAGCTTTCAGCTATAGTATTGAAAAACACAACAACACCATAACTTCTCTTTAGCATTTAACCAAAGATCAAAGCAAAGGGCAATATGTTAAAATGAGCTCATTTAAGTGAATGCATCTTTAATTTTTTTGTTTTAATATTTTGTGATGTAAGGTGTTAATATAAATATTTTTGTTGTTATTGTTTTTCGAAATAATATTTCCATTTTGAGTTTCAACTATTAAAAGTTATGCTGTTAACATTTTTGTTGCTTCTACTTAAGTTGCATCAGTATTGATTTCGCCAGAAGCACGTTTGTGTCTTAAGTCTTTTGTTTATAGCATGCATTGCTTAGGAAAATTAACTAAAAATAGGCAGGAAAATGCTTTTGAAAGGCAATGTTGTTATGCCAAAGCCAAAGTAATGGTTTTTTCTTAAAAATCTCTTCAATAACTTGTTATAATTTAGGACGAATACGCCTAATTTTTTCCCTTCGACTAAAGCAGTTAAAACCTATTTTTTTTTTGTTTATTTATTGTTTGTTATTTGGCGTTTATTTTTTTTTCCTAATTTTTATAGTGTTTTAGTGATGTTCATGTTACTACTTATCTTTATATTTTAAAAGTTTAATAGTTAATTTTTTTGCAATGATATTAATATTTTGTAAATAATACTTGATTGAGTTTTGTTGATTGTTATAATATAGTAATAATTTTGTTGTTGAATCATTTTTTATGCGGAAAAATAAGCTCATTATTTTGAGGGCGTTTAATTTTGTTGTTTTTCATTTTTGTGTTCAGTTTGCTTGAAATAAAAAAGTTTTAACGATTGCTTGCAATTTTCCACTGAAAACAAGCATTTCAATTATATATTTAATATTAATCTAATAAGGTTTGCTTAAAATCGTTTGAGCTATATCATTATAAAACTGCGTATATGCGCTGCGGAAGCATTGTAACGCATCAAATGTTATTCCACATAATTTATCTCTTTCATACACATTTTCACAGCTGTGCCATGAAGCATGTTTTTCTAAATAACTATCAGACGTTGGTTGGGCAGAAGTTAATAAATAGGAAGTATGCGATTTTTTATTTAATTTAATACAATATATCATAATATAATTAGTAATGTCAATCAATTTTAAGAGACTTAATTTATATCTTTTCAACTGCCAACTGCCGAGTAACTTTATGTGTTTCTTTTTTTTTTTTGACAATTATTAGAATAAATTTAAATTAAAAGATTTTTAAGTTTCCTTTTTAAAAACCCAATTTTGAAAGCATGAGTTTATGGTGGAAAAAATGTGGTATCAGCTCTGTAGAATATCAAAAGACTTAAGCAACAAGCTTGGCAATGTTCATAATTTTTTATTTATGTATTTGAAAAACGAAAAAAAAGGTGCAGGCCTTAATAGCAAAAACAAATAAAGCTTTTTAATGTAACATAACTGAATAAAAAAACCCTAGGCTATGAGGTATCGATGTATAGGACAATTTATTTACGTAACTGAAATATAATCTGGGTGGCGACATTAATCTCTAGCACGAGCAAGCTGAAGAGCATCAAGAAAAAGCGGTGACATAAGATGAAGCAAGAATATCGAGTGAAAAGATTTTTTAAAAAACTTGAAGTTTAATGACGTCAATTAAGTCTCGTTATGTTTGGCCAGTTGCTAGCGAAACTTTAAGTAAGAAAATACGTTAATTTTGTACGAGTTTATTTGAAGAAATTGAATTATAACAAATCACTAGCAAGCCCGTGAGGCGCTAAAACGCCAAAATCAAACATACCTAAATTTCGTTTTAAGCTATTGAATAGATTTTCAACTGATCAAAATTGAAATGAAATTAATTTTGGCCTCTTTGAAATATACGCGGTATTGCACATTAAGCATATTTAATTTCATACCCAAATTTATTTTAAATATACAGGAGTAAGAATATTTCTCGATTTGCAGTTGAAAAATGCTTGAACAAAAATGTTTCATTACAGGTGTAAACCTACTAAACCATACTAAATTTATTAAGATTGTACTTGTACTTAAAAAGCTTTACGCCAGACAAAATTTGCGTTTGCGTAATATATATAAGATGTTAATAAATTGATGCACGCAAATATTGCTTGACATTAAGGTAAATGTAAGGATACCGAAGTTAAGGCGAATGATTAGGCGTCGGGAAAAAACAAAGACTTTGAAAAATAAAAGCAAACGCAAAAGCAATCGCAAAAACAGTAGCAGATGAAGAAGAAAAAGCAAACTGAATGAGCAAACACAAAAGCAAATGAGCAGTTTCAAATTTCTTATTAAATTTTTGTGTAAATTTTTAAAAATTAATAAATTTTCCGACCAACAGCTTAGAAATCTTTTTTCAACTATAATAAATCATTCCAGTATCACTTTGATTTTGAATATCGTTAGCTTAATGTGTAAAAGTGCTAAGTCAAATTTTTGAGATTTTACAGTAGAGACAAAAAACTTAATAACTTTTGAAATAAACCTTTTTTTCAAAAACTGTTAATGTAGTTCCCATAATTGCATCACTGTTCAACATCAAGACTATGAAAAAAACAATAAAAATTATGTATTGTCTTCGTTACAGTTGTTTTATGAGTTAGCACTTTTTCTGATGTTGAAAACAAATTTTTTTTCCGACTTAGCACTTTTTATTAAACATTTTTCCCCACAATAATAAGTACTCAGTTGAAGTTTTAAACAAAGATATAGATAGGATCTTGTTTATTGTTACAGAAATATATGTATTAACTACATAAATACAGTCTTACTTCGTTGCTGCTACTCAAACATAATATAAAAAAATTAAATTATCCAACATTTATCACAAAAAATAATTTCGCAGTATCTTCGGTGCTGCTAGTAAAAAATAATATAAAAATAATTAAATTATTCATGAGGTAAATCATCATAAAATTTATGATGGTCTCTTGTCAAAGTTAATTTTAAACATTGTAAGTCTTCGAATTTCCGGGCTGTAATTGATTTTCTTTATTGGTACATTTGCTCTAAATTGCACCACTGTAAAGCAATTACTTTCTTATCTATTCTTTGTGGTAGAATTTCCCATATCTCAGTGAACCGTAATTTATAAAATATTTATCGATTTGGTGTATATTGTATTGCGCGTATGTCTGTCACTTTGGCATCGCCTTTACCACGTCCAGGACGAATGCTTTTACAAAATTGAATTTTATCAAACTTTTTAAAAAAATCATGATATAAGTAAGTGACGTCGTAAGGTTCAGGCTTTTGTCGAGCGGCTTTGCAAATTCCAATATACTCAGAAGGAACATCAACATTTTTATTCCTCATAGCACGCTCTATGGTAGAGTGAACGCTATCTGCCTCCATTTGCGTATGACCAGTCTCCAGTATTTTTTGTTCTATGACAATTTTATGTTTAAAAGCTGTATTAAGAAGTGCGTTACTCATTAAAAAATTGCGGTTTTGATATGTGCATCCATCACTATAAAATATTATTTTAATAGGGTTATTACTGTCGCTAAGGCTTGGAAGGATTTTGTTATCAATAAAGTAAACCCAAATACTTGCAAATTCTTCAGCATTAACCCCACCTTCAGCTTCATTCCATAGAAAGCAGTACCCTTTCTTGTTTATAAGGTTATAGAAAACTAAGTTGTGTACCTGCAGTTTAGTTCGATAATATAAGCTGCTAACCTGCGATTTCGGAGCCATTAGCCCGCTTGAAGATCTACAGTGAAGAAGATGGATTCTTCAGATCTGTCTTTGTTTTTCTCCATCCTTGCCTCTTCTTTTTTTTCTTGATGACGAGAATAATCTTCCAGTGGAAGACTCCCGACAGAATAACGTGCACATATCTCGCATTGGTCTTTCTTTGGCGCAAACAATCCCAGATTTCTGGCATCAAATGTCGAATAAAACAACGCAACCGAAAGTGGTCTGACGTGGTTTGCCATTCGGGCAAAATATACTTTTTTTGAGTTACAGCACGACAGTAATGAGATTCCATTACTGGTAAAGTATCAAAAAATAAATGCATACCTTTATTCTCTTTAGAAAAGCTTTGCTTATCTCTATTTGTCGAATTATGGTGTACAACTGAAGACTTTTTCACCCAATTAAGCACAGAGCGTCTTCCTATGCCCAAAGTGTTCAAAAAAAATGTTCTACACACGCGTAAGAATTCATTATCCGATTTGAGGTGATATTTCAAAGTTTGAACTCGTCTGGATTCATTAGGATTTGTTCGATTTCGAGGCTGGAAAGGCTTAGATGTGTGAACTAATGTAGTCACATACATTTTCTTTTGCATCCAGTCCATTTGCCAAAATTTTTTAAATATTTGTTGTCTTTGAGTATCAGTCACCCATGCGCATTTCATGGCAGCAATACCACTTTTTTGTGCACACTTACATCTCTCTTTCATGGCACGTGGTTCTTTAATTTCTCTATATTTCCAAACGTCACCTTCCTTTGGAAGGAACCAAGCATCTTTTTCCACCTGCACTCTCTTCTTTCGGTTTTCGGTTCTTACAGGTAATTCAAAGGAATTGTCAGAATCACTATTGAAACCATAGGGCACCAATCCAACAACACCATCATCAGATTCTATGCCAAAAGAGCCGCAATCGATATAGTCAAGTGATTGTGCAGCAGCGTTATTGATGTCACCGGAATCCATGGAAATCTTCTAATAAATTTATTTTTATTTAATTATGTGCTAAAATGGAGTAATAATAGTCAGTTGTTACCTTTTATGCTTTAAATAGAAACAACACACTTTGCACAAACCGCACGAAAAAATAAGCAGCGATAAAAATTAATATTGACTTTTTCAAAAGCGCCTACTAAATCACGTAACACTTGACTTAGCGCGCGCTTTTTTACAGGTGCGGACTTAGCACTTTTACACATCTTTGCCAAAGAATTATAAAAACCGATATAAATGATTTTTTTTAAACGATGTATTTTTGATTTATCTGTCGAACTGCATCAAAATCGATTTTTTCATAAGAGGTTGACTTAGCACCTTTACATATTAAGCTAACGATATATCAATTCATAGTTTTAGCTGTGAAATTATAAAAGTTTATTCGTCAGTATAACTGTTTTATAGCTATTAGCCGATAGGTGGCGCTAAATACCTCACATATTTTTAGGCATATGCTGAAATTAAGAAGAGAAAAAGCAGCATAGCAACAACAATTATATGCAAACTTTAACTCGATATAACTTAAAAAATATAAATTTTTAAAAAATAAAAAGTCCAGTTTGCACATCTACAGGTCTAAACCTAGCAAACCATACTAAGTTTATTAAGAATGTACTTGTACTTCAAAAGCCTTACGCCGTACAAAATTTGCGTAATATATATATAAGTACGAGTAGAAGAAAATTAATATTACTAAAAATGTTTTTCAACATAAAAATTTAATCAATATGAAGGCATAAAATCTGATATAAAAATTATGAATTTTACTGAGATATTCTAGATGATTTTATTGATCAATTTAGAATTCTTATTACTAGTATTTCGACACAAATGTTTTTATTTGATACTCATGAATTTGAGGTGGATGAATATTCTTCGAATTAAATTATCGCCCAGAAATTATCAAGAAAAAAAGTGTCTTAATAGTAAAAGAAGAATTTATTTATGTTTAAATTCTGCCAAGAAAGTGGCGGAAATTGATTATTTTTAAAACCCGCTTAAAAGGATTGCCAAATTATTTTTATTGTTAAGTTGGGTCTTTTGCTTGGATTTTTTTTTAAATGCATTTTCTAGAAATAACTTCTCTTCTCACCGCGAATTCTCTTTTATGTCTTCTATCGACTGAAAACGGGTTCCTCAAAGTGGTAATTTAAATTTCGAAAAGAGAAAAAAGTCGGCCGGAGCTGTATCAGATGAATACTTTAGTTGTTTGATGGTATTTGCAGAGTTTTTTGCCAAACATTTTTTCAAAATGATAGTTTTGTGAAATAGTGTGTTATCTTAGTGCAAAATCCATGCATTTTTCATTTGGATTTTATACCACAGTTAAACCATATAATAATATCACTTATTAGCAAATATCTTTTATTCGAGAAATTTCGAGAAAGATTCGATAGTTTTAAATTTACGAATCCTTCTCAGTTCGGATTGTCGAATTTGTTGACGAGTGGTTATTTTCTCCCGTTCGTGAGTTTCAAAATGTTTCGAAAACGAAAATCATTAACTATTAAAATGACCGAGAATGCGGATTTGGTTTGAATTTGTTTGGCTTATTGGAAAACAACGCAATTAAAATAGCGTTAGTGGGCAGAGTTAAATTGAAAATTCTTCATCTTCAAATAACTTTGATCTGGAAACAACTTTTTGCTTGCAGTTTCAAAGCTCTTAAGTTGACGTTATTTATCGTAGCTTTCGCCGGTAGCTCAGATTCTTGAGAGGTCTTTAAAAAATAACATCGTGGTAAACTCAAACATTTTCATTAAATGTCAAATTTTATATAAGCCCAAAAAATGTTGCCAAACAATAAATAAACCAAAAAAAAAAATTGCTTCAATTTTATTCTCAGCAAATAAAACACAAAAATATCGCAGCAATCAGCTATCGACCCAGCTATCGTACTTAAAAATAACTGTTTGAAGCACAACAAAAGCCGAAAACCAACAACACGAAAAATACATAATGAAGCATTTACCATGCAAAACGTTTTACTACGCTGCAATTAATTTGCCATGAGACAAGTTTACAACCCGAACTAAAGTGGTCACTGTCAGGGTCCAATGCGAATAAATGCCAAAATAGCAAAAAAAAATTAGCTAAAAACAAAATCAACAACAAGCAGAAAGCTTAAAAGCAGCGCTATTCTCATGACACAGAAATCTGAAGCCAGAACGTTTGGCACACAGCAGATGGCGGCAAAGATTGTTCTAATAGTCCAGTTGATGGATTTTGGCAATTTCGCAAAAAAAGTATGCGAAGAAATAAGTGATTAAATGCAGCGTGTTTTTGTTGTGTTGTTCTTCTTGTTGTTGTGTGTAAAGTTGTTGTTCACAGTGTTGTCGTTACTGTCGTCGTTGTTGCTCTTGTTGTTGCTGGCGCTAGCTAGCTAATGCTTAGTAATGCTTAGTAGTTTAGAAGCGCTGGAGTTCAAGCTCAACAACATAGCGCAAAAAATTAGTTAAATTTATTTAGTTGTTGTTGTTGCATTGGTTATATGTTGTGCATCGATGGCTGTGGGTTATCATGAACTGTGTTAATTTATTTGTCTCATTCACTTGGCAAAAGGTTAAAATGTCAAAAGCATTCCATAGCAATGAGTCGAACAACGAACTTAAAAGGTTCAAAATAAGTTTGTTTTGTTTGTTGTTGTATTTTTTTAATGGTTTGCGCAGCACGAAGTAATTTAAGCGGGTTAAATAAACAAATCAAGTCTCTGTCATAAAGTAATGTAATAGATCAACATTTAAGGCTTTTATGTGTCATCATAAATTTTTCTAAAATGCTTCTTAATAAATGAAATCTTATAAATGAAATTATTTGAGTAATTCTGTTTTAGCAACAAATGCAATCAACATTTAAAAGTAGCTCTCATCACTACAAATTAACAGTTGATAATACTAAAGTTGGTAGCTCTAATGAAGTCTTGATGGCAAATTCTGAAAAGATGCACATGCTTTCTATTGTATTTTAAAAATGCAAAATTGATCAACTTAACGAAATAATTGAAAAATATGAATAATTATTTTATTAGAAAAAAACAAGCCTTAAAATTGAGTGGTTTTTGCTAGATTTGCCAGCAAAATTTTTTATTGTTATATGCATTCTTTTGGTACTTAGAAATAAGCAAAGTTTTGAACTGGCCCTTTTGAAGGGCCATAATATTTTTGGACTGACGTTGGTGAGCACGAGGCCATAAAAGTTTAATGGCCACTGATCTGGAGGGTAAAATTCTGATTTTAAGGCACTCACTGTGTAAAAGGATTGTAAGGATTCCAGCTCACTTCACTTCACGATGTGTAAGAGCTATGGTACGACTGTAAAAGTTGATGCTTTGACCTTATATTAAAAATAAAAACTATGACTCATAAGAACGCGGTGAGATACGCTTTTGCAACAAAAATGGAAAATTGATTTTTTTTTAAGATCAAAGAACCAAAGCATGCTCTTTTTACAAACAAGGTTTGATCTTTGACCTGAAAGAAAAGGGATAGATTTAGAGGAATTGATTGAAACCATACTTGAGTTATTGATTAGGCGGCTCGAACTCGGATTCGAACCAGGGACCTTTGGGTTGATAGTCCTGCGCACTCTCCACTAGACTACAAAGACCGACAATTATTACTGGCTTAGGCTGCTCCTACACTATCTTCAAAAAAATTAAAAAAAAATTTATGACGTCATTACGCCGCAAAGAGATCCACTTCTTTACCGAAGATGCAACTAGCGCTTCATAGTGTTTCATAGAATTATTAGTCGGTAAATACATGGGTAATTCTTTTAAAAACCAAACGCTCTTTGACCGACAAATCTCCGATTTGGCTGAAACATTTTTACGGATTCTATATCGAAAAATAAGAGATACGTGTCCGAGGATTTTTTTGTTTGTTTGCATATTTTTGATAAAACAAGTGCTCGAAAATTTGATAAAAGCGAGCTTTTTGACTTGGAAACTCATTTTTAAAATGTATAACTTCGGTTCTATTTGAGCTACAAACTTATTTCTTCTTTAATTTTTAAGCCAAAGAACTGAATTAACAAATTTATATTGTTATTTGCAATTTAATTGTTTTAATTAATTCTTCACAATTTCCCCCAACTCGTAGCAAGTTTTGTATATTTTTTTGGTATTCTCCGTTAAATTCAACATAAAAACATGTTTTCAAACTATGGTACCTGTATTATAACTATTATTAAAACATTTATTTTTATAAGCGCTACACCTGAAAAAAGTTTTTCGTTAAAAAAAAACTATAGCTCGGATCAATAAAAGTTGTATATAAAAGTTGTTGATAATAAAAAAATCAAGTATGATTTAAACTATCAAACATTTAGAATTTGTACTTAAATCATATAAAATCAACATAATAATAATAAAAATATTTACAATTTTGTGCCTGAACTATTCGTATTGATATGAACTATTCTTATTGAATTAACTCTCTTGCTCCCAAAGTTTTTTTTTACAAAAATCTTATTTTTGTGCTAATTTTTGGTCAAAATTAAAGTATTTAAAAAAGAAAATTTACAGTTTTGTCTCTGAGCTATTCTTATTGAATTAACCCTCTAGTTCCCAAAGTTTTTTTTTAACAAAAAACTTTTTTGTGCCAATTTTTGGTCAAAATTAAAGTATTTTAAGAAAACAAATTGCAATTTTGTGTCTGAACTATTCTTATTGAATTAATCCTCTAGCTCCCAAATCATTCATAAAAATTGAGCCATTTTGAACTTTTAAGAGGGTTAATTCAATAAGAATAGTTCAGACACAAAATTGTAAATATTTATATTTTTTGTTGATCCGAGCTCTAGTTTTTTTTTTATTAACAAAAGACTTTTTTTCACATGTAGCGCTATAAAAATAAATGTTTTAATAATAGTAATAATATAGGTCAAATATTTTCAAAACATATTAGTTTATGTAAAATTTAACGGAAAATACGATAAAAATATAAAAAGCTTCCTACGAGGTGGGGACAATTGTTAAAAATTGATTTAAACAATTAAATTGTTAATAACAATATAAATTTGCTAAACAATTTTATAAAATATTTTTTCTAAAAATTCAGTTCTTTGGCTTTAAAATGAGACAAGAAAAAATTTGTAGCTCTAATAGAACCGGAGTTATAAATTTTTAAAAATGAGCCAAAAAACACGCTTGTCTCGAATTTTCGAGCACTTGTACTTTCGAAAATATGTGAACAAAAAAAAAATCCTCGGACACGTATCTTTTATTTTTCGATATAGAATTCGTAAATCCGTTTCAGCCAAATCGGAGATGTGTCAGTCAGAAAGTGTTCGGTTTGTAAAAAGAATTACCCACATGCGCTATGGTAAATATTATGAAAGCCTAATGAAGAATGAGTGGGTGGCCTCACAAAAAAATAAAACAAAATTATGACATCATCAGGTTGCGAAGGTAGCAGCTTATGCAACGAAACTTCAATATCGTTACTCGAAATTTTTTCTCACTTACTGTAGGTACTAATTTAAAAATTAGTGTACGACAGTAAAAGTCGGTTTTATGTTCTTTTGACAAAATACTTAGAAAATTAATGACGTAATAATACCATTATCGTGGCGGTATCCGCTTAATGCAACAAAAATATTGCAAGGAATGTTATCTCAGTGAATAAAGGAGTCATGGTAAATTTTATTATGCGATAATAACAATGGGTTCTACGGGTTCTGACAAGTAATACATATAATCTTAATGCATTGATGCACGAAAATATTGTATGACGCTAAGGTAAATGTAAGGGTACCGAAGTTAAGTTGAATGACAGAGCTGTAAAAGAATGCATTCAATTTGATTTTATCCACAAAAAAGTAAATATAACGAATAACGAAATGAGAATACATTCAATGAATGCAAAAATATATAAAATTTTATTCATAAATAAAATTTTTAATTCACATTCATTTTTTAAAAAAAATTATTAATTACTAATTTTAATTATTGACTTTCGTTATTCAGAATAAAGAATCACTTTTTTTTAACCATTTGAATGCTATTCACAAAGAATGAAATTCACAAAGAATTTCAGAATTTTCAGTTATTCTTTTTTTAGTCACTATTAATTTTTTATTCATATTTCATTTTTTATTCATTATTCATTTGTTATTTATTATTCTTTTTTTATCCTTTATTCATTATTCATGTGTTATTCATTATTATTTTTTTATTCATTATTCATTTTTTATTCATTATTCATTTTTTTCATTGTTCATTTGTTATTCATCATTCATTTTTTATTCATTATTCATTTGTAAATTTTGTATTTGTATTTATGGCTTAGGACTAAAATGAATATAATTAAAAAATAACAACAAATGAATAATGAATAAAAAATTAATAATAAATAAAATTGAATAATGAATAAAAAATTAATAATGAATAAAAAATTAATAATGAATAAAAATTTAATAATGAATAAAAAAAGAACAATGAATAACAAATGAATAGTGAATAAAAAATGAATAATGAATAAAAAATGAATAATGAATAACAAAAGAATAATGAATAAAAAATTAATAATGAATAAAAAAAGAATAATTGAAAATTCTGAATTTTTTTGTGAATTGCATTCTTTGTGAATAGCATTCAAATGAATAAAAAAATTGATTCATTATTCTGAATAACGAAAATGAATAATTGAAATGAATAATTAATCATTTTTTTTTTAAATTAATGTGAATTAAAAATCTTGTTTATAAGTCAATTTTGCATTCAACGAATGCATTTTTATGTAGTTATTCAGTTGTACTTAAAATTCTGAATATAAATGCCAATTTTACAGCTCTGGTGAATGATTAGGCCTCGGGACGAAAACAAAGACGTATCTATATACATAAAATGGAATGTGTGTTTGTTTACTTGTTTGTTTGTTTGTACCTTATAGGAGACCAAATCTCTAAACCGATCTTCCTGAAATTTTCACAGCATTTAACTAGGACTCTGGCATGATTAATAGTGTACTTTTTTCGGACACGCCCACTTTTACGCCCACTTTTTTAAAATTATGTAATTGCTCCCATATAGTTTTTAACAGATTTACTTCAAATTGTATACACATTATACTCCAGGCGAGGTAGAAATAAACATTTCTTACGACACGCCTTTTAAGTTTTAAACTTTTTGTTCTCTGTACAAATTTGTTCCTTCCAACGGATTATTTTTTATTTGGTAGTATATTGCTCTTAATACTGTTAACGTTGCCATATTACTATGAACCACGCCCACTTCACCGCCCCCTTTTTTAATTCAGATACTTACTTATACCACTAACAATGTTTGCTATACAAAAGACTTTTTTTGTAATATGTATTTACCTAAAGTTTTATATACTTTTTATCTACAGGTAAGGTAGCCATAGATTTTTTTATTACCAAATCCCCCTTTTTCGCCCCATTTTACTTTAATTATAATTAATCTGCTTTCAATCTATATATATAAAAATGAATGTCTGTCTGTCTGTTTGTTTGTTTGTGCTTTATAGGAGGCCAAACCCTTGGACCGATCTTCCTGAAACTTTCACAGCATGTTACTATGACTCTGGAAAGAATAAAAGGCTATATGAAGTTTTTATTGGACAAAGGGGCATGGCCTCGCCCATATAACCCAAAATTTAAAATCCTCATATCTTGGGCATTTTTTGACCAACGGCGGCAGTATTTGCTATATATGGTATTGGCATGAATAGAAATACGTACCAAAAGAAAAGTGGACGGAGCACGCCCCTTTGTTTGCGATATATTGGAGGCTGAACCTGTTAACCGATCTTAAATTTTCACTGCGTGCAGCTTTGACTCAGGAATACTTATTACATGATAATATTTTTCGACCATGCATACTTGTGCACCTCCTTTTTTACTACGTTTATTAACGGCTTTACCTCAAATTTAAAATACATATTAATTAAAACAGTGGGGTAGCCCCATTCTCTTTCTCCCACAACTGTCTCCAAAACAGCTGATTTTGTAATATGTGTTAGTTAAAATAGAGAGTGGGGCAACCCCATTCTCATTCTCCCACAACTGACTGCGAAACAGCTGATTGTGTAATTGCTGCTTTTTGATTGGTCTAAAAATAAAAAGGGGGAGCATGAAGCAAATTACATGCGGTTCAGTGCTGAATTCTAATTGGTTTACAACAAAAAAGGGGAGAAGCATTGCAATAATTAAATTAAAATTAAATAAATAAATTTTTGTAAATACATAAATACTTTTAATTTTATTTTATAACGAGGGGGTAGCGAAGCACACCGGATTCAGCTAGTAAGAAATAAAAGCAAGCGCAAAAGTAAACGCAAAAACAGTAGCATATGAAGAAGAAAAAGCAAACTGAATGAGCAAACACAAAAGCAAAAGCAAATGAGCAAAATACAAATCAAAAGCAATATCAAATAATCAAAAATATTATCAAATAAGCAAAACAAAACAAAAGCGAAAGCAAAAGCTAATAAACCAAAAGAAAATAAGCAAAAGGTGATGCATATGAGCATAATCATGATAAAAACAGTAAAAGCAGAACCAAGTGAGCAAAAGCAAAAGAGTAAAAGCACACCAGCTAAGCCAAAGGCAAATGAGCAAAAGCAAGCGGAGCAAAATGCAAAAACCGACTCTAAATAAAAATAAGCAACAACAAAATGGATTTTCATATTTGAATAGGTTGACCTTGTTGAATAGGTACTTAAATTACCTTTCTTATGATACCCATAGAGTGTAGTTTTGTTGGAAAATTTTTCAGATTTGGAGTAAGGGGCCAAAATCTGTATAATCTGCAAAAAAAATTCAAAATTATAGTTGCCGCTTTTCTTAAAATGTTCCGAGATTTTTACCAAAAGTTTCGGCTATATTGAGGCCGAATAGCCGAAACTGCCAAAAAGGGCCGAAACTGGCCGTAACCGAAACCGAAACCGAATATTCGGTCGGACACTTGATATGAGTATGATAGTATATTGTAATTGTTCGAAATGACAGTAAGGATAATGGGTAGGATGATGTGATATATTATAAAATAGTTTACTACAGTGGTTCATTAAGATAAGTTCATTCATTCCAAAAGTTGATAAGATTCCATTTTGCTTTCAATTATTAAATTCTAAAAAGATCTTATTAAATCAGTGTATCAAGAAGATAGCTTTTAGTTTTTTGGCAACTTTTTCTATGGTTTTAAATTGAGGGTATTTTTGAAATAACACCATAAAGAAATACTATTTATTTTGTCCCATTTTGTAAGATAGTTTTGGCTATGTGTACATTATATAATGGATTCTGAGAAAAATTTCCCAAGAAACCATAGGTCTAAATTCAATCCCAATATCGCGCATTTTGAATATGGATATATGTATATGGATCCATATTTTTATATGGATTTAATAGAACAAGCTATAGTTTTATATAAAAATATTGTTAAATAGTCCAAAAATGGCAGCGTATATCATTGATTTTGGGCTTTTTGAAACGGAATTTTGGCCAGCTCTCTAAATCTGATTAAATTTTAAAAATATTTTGACTTTTAAACCAAATTTTTCCTCCCTGATATTTAAAAATTTGCCTAAAAATTTAAAAATCATCGTAAAATCGATTTGATCTGTTTTTATTTTTTATAATTTAGACTTTATTCATATATTTAAACATAAGAAATAGTTATTCTTTTGCGTACAATTAAATAGTATAATAAAGGGTGTTTTTTATAGAGTAATACAAGTTTAAATCATAATAAAACATAGTAATATAGTTTTAATATCAATGAAACGGGCTTTATTGGATAGAAAATTTTATGACATTACTGTTTAAATATAATTTCGGTCATGTGGCCGCCACGGCTGGCGCGTACAAGGCGCAATCTGGAACACCAATTTTCACAAACTTTTCGCAGCATTTGCGGCCGTATCTCGCCCATAACTCTTCGAATGTTGATTTCCAGGTGTTCAATTGTTTGTGGCTTATCGACGTAGACAAGTGACTTTACATAACCCCAAAGAAAATAATCCAATGGGGTTAAATCACACGATCTTGGGGGCCAATTAATTGGGCCATTTCGTGAAATTATTTTTTCGTCAAAAGTTTCCTTGAGTTAATCAATTGTAGTGCCCGCTGTGTGGCATGTGGCTCCGTCCTGTTGGAACCACATATCAGCAATATTAGTGCCAGCTAATTGAGGTACAAAAAACTTCGAATCATGTTCCTATACCGTTCACCATTGACAGTAACATTCTGACCATCATCGTTTTTGAAGACATATGGGCCAATGACTCCGCCAGCCCATAAAGCGCACCAAACAGTAATTTTCTGAGGATGTAATGGTGTCTCGACAAAAGCTTGTGAATTCTCCTCACTCCAAATACGACAATTCTGTTTATTTATGTACCCATTCAACCAAAAATGGGCTTCATAGGAAAATAAAATTTTCCATGGAAATTCAAAATCAATATCAATTTGTGCTTCAGCCCATTCGCCGAATTAGCGACGCATAGGTCGTTTGGCTTTAATTCCTGCACAAGTTGAATCTTGAAAGGTCTTAAGCCAAGATCTTTTCCTAAAATCTTCCATAAAGTGGAAGGACACAACCATAGTTGCTGAGAACGGCGACGAATTGATTGATTAGGATCATCTTCAATGCTTTCCTGTACAGCAGCTACAGATTCTTCAGTGCGCACTGTTCGGCGTCTCACGGGATGCACATTATCAGTAACAGTAAATGTGGTCCGAAAACGATCTATTGTTTTTCGAATTAGCAGCTCTGAAGGACGATTATGTACGCCATAAAATGGACGAAATGCACGATAAGTTTGACGAACAGAAGCATTATTTTGTTTAAAAATTTCCACAATTTGCAAGCGTTGCTCTGGTGTAAGTCGATCCACAATGAAATGTCAAAGCAAACTAAACAAAAAGCAACTATCAGCTGTTAAATGGGTGATCAAATAAAGCAGTGATGCGAACTCAAAGTTGTATCGCTCTATAAAAAACACCCTATATATCTCGAACAAACATAAGATCAGAATGAAAAAGAAACAAACACGCCCATTTCAGACTGAGGTGACCTATCAGTCGCACTGACCATCTCCGATTTGGCTCAAAATTTGTTTTTAGGTTGGTTTTTTGTTAATAAAACCAATTTCGGAGTTTAAAGTGTAAACAAAAATTTTTTGCGGAGCCACAGCCTTTCGAATGCCAAAATACTGCCTATTTTTAGAAAACGTAGCTCAGTCAATTTAAATCCGATTTTCGTAAATAAGGCATCATTGGAAAGGTTACTTTGTCTTTTTTAAGGAAAAAATATAAAACTTTTAGAAAAATTGCAGTAAGTTGGCCCATTGTACGTTTTAAAGTTTAATGCCATGCCAACAACAGACGCTATAATTTTTTTCAGTTTATTAATTTTGGTTTTTTGTACGTTTCAATATCTTTCCAACGATATAAAATTAAGGTGTGCTCTTGAAGGGTTCAGAAGTTATGGCGTATAACGTGCAGTTTTAAACAATTTTCAATTCAAATTCAACTAGCTATCAAAGCTTCACAGCATACATTTTTTTTTCCTTGTGTTGAATTTGAAAAAAAAGTTGAATTTGTTCAAAATTAGGCGATCGCTTACAGCAGCTTGTGTTTTTGTGTGTACGTGTTTTAGTTTTTGCAAAACACAAGTTTGCAATAAAAAACAAATTGTATGTCGGGAAAAGCGAGCGAAATAGACTACTTGCTGAACCTGTATGCTGTCAAGCTTTGATAGCTAGTTGAATTCGTATTGAAAATTGTTTAACACTGCACGTTTTACGCTATAACTTCTGAACCCTTAAAGAGCACACCTTAATTTTATATCGTTGGAAAGGTATTGAAATGTACAAAAAACCAAAATTAATAAACTGAAAAAAAATGATAGCGTCTGTTGTTGGCATGGCATTAAACTTTAAAATGAAGAATGGGCCAACTTAGTGCAATTTTTCCAAAAGTTTTATATTTTTTCCTTAAAAAAGACAAAATAACCTGTTCAATGATTTACGAAAATCGGATTTAAATTGACTGAGCTACGTCGTTTCAAAACACACCCTATTTTGACCTTGATAAATGATTCTAAAAATGTATAACTTCGGATTTAGTTTTCTAAGCAATAAACCAATCTAGGAACAAAATTTGAGCCAAATCGGAGATGGTCAGTGCGACTGATATGTCACCTCAATCTGAAATGGGCGAACAGTTATTTAATTTATAGTTAAAAATTACTCAAGTTAAATTCTAAAATTAATTTAATTAAAATAATAAAATCAACACGAACTTATTTATATCTAATGAAGTGAAGTATAAAATAAAAAAGAGAGAAAGTAAAAGAGAAACAAAAATTTAAGAAAAATGTGCAGTTCTTAATTGCTTGAAGTTGTGAGCATTGGAAATAGATGTAAGAAACCTCGGCAAGGAGTTGCACAATCTAATGGTGCTTACGAAAAAGTCTTGAGGAGTTTAAATATTTAAAGCGAGGAATTACCAGATTTAAGCTTTTAGTTGATAAACAAAACTGATGTTTAGATTATAGATAGTTTGGAGTTTTTGAGTGTATCAGCTTATGCAGGAATATACAATTTCTTGCTTTTAAATAATGTTCTACATTACATCCTAGAATATGGTTGCTTAGTCCAGTAATATGGCTAAATCTTCTGAGTCCATACACACAACGGGCCGCATAGTTCAACGCCACTTGCAGTTAATGTAACGGATGTGAGTCTAGATTACTGAACACCACTTCAAAATAATTTATAAAAGGCATAATCAACTGTAAAATTAACTTTAAAGAAAAATAATATGATTGAGTTTTGGTAAAAATAATTCGAAAGCTAACAAAAAGGCGCGCAAGTCTTCTTTGGGACAAATTTTTCTATCTTCTTCAGTTATTGCAGTATAAGCGATTAAAAAAGATCCTTTTTTAAAATCGTAAAATAAAAAAAAAATTTTTTCGAAAACTCCTTGTTATATATTAATATAAAAAAATACGTTTCAAATATTTTTGACTAATGAACCATAAAAATAATTCATGGAAAAAAAATGTTGGTGGCAAATTTTCTATAGAATGACCCTTTAAAATAAAACTATACGGGTTGTTTTTCATATTTATATAAAAATTTTGACCTCGCTCGGGATTGATTTTAGACCTATGGTTTCTTTGGGAAATTTTCTCAGAATTCATCATAGATTACGTTTCTGTTATACGCTTGGTCGATAAAAAATTTTACCCGCCCTAGTGTGCATATATTACTTTTTTTAACATACTTTAAGTTTTAAACATATGCAAATTCAATACATATTTTTTGAGTTTTTGATCATATTTTTAACTGCAATAATATTTTAAGAATTTGTGTCAATCTGAAAGATGATGTTGTTTCTTATTTGTTTGGATGCAAAAGGTTGTATCCTTAAAAAATTTTCATGTAATATTTTATTCCCGTTATCCTCAAAGAAAAAACCCGACATTCAAAGATGTATGCAATATTCTTAACATTCTTAAATAAAATTGAAGGGCTTATTGCAAAAACATGATAGGCCACATTAAAAATATTTTTAAATAATCGACTGTAAAGTTTTGAAAAAATGTATTTTCGTTTATAGAAATTAAGTTGAACACGGAAATTTTTACAAATAGGTTCGAAATTTTATAAGAAATAGCCAACCAAAATCTCTTGAGTGGTTATTGACAATGTATTGGGTAATGCATCTAGGGTAAAATATTAATTTTTTATACCATGTGGCTTAAGGCGTCATTACAATAAACCCTTCAATTGTAGAATTTTAAAATAATATTTTAGATGAAATTGGATTTAAAATAGATTAGCAAAAAAAATCGCATTATCACTACCGAGAAATCCATAATATTTTTCACAAATTTTGCTATGCAATGCATAGCTATGATAGGTAATAATTTTTTTCCAAAGATGAGCTAATAATTTTATGATCATCCTGTTATTTTATTGAAAAATTTTAACAATAAAAAATCCAATCGTTAAACTTCCTGCTCGAGTGCATGAATGTGTGCATGAAGCATAGTTATTAAATGGATTTTTTTAATAAAAAAATTTAAAAACCATCAATATGAATGAAATGCAGTTTACTCAATGCAAAGACTGGTGAATTTATTACCCAATTTCTGGCTTAGCTGATGATCATGACCACACTATTTGTTGACTAAGCCACACTTCTAATGCATACCACGTAACACACCCCTGCGTTGGTGATACTTTTCTAGCTGCTGCTGCTGTTGTTGTTGTTGTTGTTGTTGTGGTGATTCTATTTAATGGCCAAACGGTATGCAACTAACGCATCAACGTAATCAACTGCAACGTCTTCGTCTTCGTCGTCGTCGTCGTCATCGTATTCAACGTCATTGTCATTATCATTATACATTTTATCAACATGGTTGGGAATCAACAAGCCATTCGTGGAAAAGTGGAAAACGTCATAAAGTAACACCTTAGCGCATCGTAAAAAGCATCAGTGTGAAGAAATAATGAAACACAACACAGTGATTGTTAAGAAAAAATTAGCAGTAGATATCTTTAAAACACTTAGCAGGAAAGTGTTGATAAATAAAGGCTTTTACTATTCAAAAGTGCATGAATAGAATTTAACAGTTGCGAAAAAAAAATAAATGTTCTAACAAATATCGTACAAACGTCGTTAAAAGCGTATTTTAACAAACTAACAGTTAACCTATTTTGCTGTCCATTTGGTGATAAAACAAGTAGCCACATAATTTTCCATGCGACACCCTGTATTATAATGTTTAATTTTATTATGAATGCAATTTCACCGCAACAATAAAAGCAGGAAATCTTATTTCTTCGTCACCTACCTACACAAACCTCACAATTGAACTCAAAGTCAACGATGTCAATTGCTGTGCCACAAAATAATACGAAATAAATAATAAAAAAAAATAAAAAATAAACAAAATTAAAACAAAAAAAAAAAACTACCAAATTGGTTTCATATTTCCTGATATTCTAAGCATATCCATCAAATGTGCTGCAGAGAGTTCACATCACAATTCACACACACACACACACGCACGCACACCAAGTGACGAAATGGATTAATCAGGGATTTTAATTTGGTAACCATTCGATGCCTGGTCGTGTTCGTGACGCCAAGACTTGTTACATTTCCACTGCATGTACGTATCTATTTTATGTGGGACACTTATTTGGAGTATGTATCGTTGCTTGTTTGAGTAAAGATTATTTTTGGTGCTGCAGCTGCCTTAAGAGAGGCTGTAGGTGGCAATGAATGGGATTAAGTTCGGAGAAAATTGCTCTTAAGCTCAGTTTCTTAAAATTGAGTTTCACAAATCTAGACCTTATATATATTTTTAGGGAGAATTTGAGTTGCTCGAATGCTTGAAGTGCTATAAATCAAAAGACTTAAGAAACGAACTTTCTAAAGGCTTAGCCGAAATGTCGAATTAACCGTAGAAGAAAATACAAACCAAGTAGCATTATATACAAAGTACTTGGACTTATTTTAATTTCATGTGTCCATCAGAAATCAAGATGATTATTATAAGGCTTGCTTAAAAGTTCAAATTTCTAAAGATATGAAATATATTAACTAACGAAACAAAATTGTTCTTCGAATATAAGAATTTTTAAATTTTCCTCTGTGGAAAAAAATATATATATGTATCTAAGCAGCACTAACTATATCAGCAAGGGTGGCCCCAAGGGACAGATGCAGCAAACCCACGCCTGTAGCACCATTAAGAGGGGGCGTCGAAATCTACCTTAACTTTAAAATATATAACAAAATTCATTTTAAATTGAAATTCGAATTTTTAACATTTAACTTATAAACATATTAAGGCCACCATTAGGCGCAGATTCAGGGGGGTTTAGGGGGTTCAACCCCCAAATTTCTGAGAATCTTGTATTTAAATGTGATGAACTGGTGTTTATTATTTGGGCTAAAGTTGCCAAAAAGAAAAACATTTATTTTTTTATAATTTATTTTAAATATTCAAAGCCTTTCCGATTTCAGTGGCTTCTAGCGAACGCTCATTTTTATCGCTACATAGATTAAAATCGTATCTGCGGTATCGCTGACGTATCGGTGAAGCAAGTGAAGACCGATAGAACGGTTTGGCATTATAGAACGTGCATCATTACGTGCGAAAATGTAATCGAAATTATGTCGAAAAAGCGAGGAAAAATTAATATCTTTTTGCAATCTAAAACACATTCGATTTGATTTGCTGATTACACTGGTCAACAATTTAGCAACTTTTTCGTGCCACACGAACTTTGATAGCTAATACTGTTTTAGCTATATTCTCACGTTATGAAACTGAATTTTTTTTTTTATTTGGCCTCAGATTTTTTGTGATTTTGGACTTTGTGTTTTTACGACTTTGATCCTGTTTTTATGCTCTGAAATCCAAACAACTTAACGCAAAGCAAAAAAAAAGCACCATCCTATAGAAAAATAAACAAGCTTTTTAGTGGGGTATTTTTAATTTTTCTGCCATATTTAGTCTGTCAGATTTTCAGGTTCAAAATAAAATTTAGGATTTTTTTGTTAAAAATTTTTACTTTTACAAGTATTTTTTTTTTATATTAAGAGCCATATTTACAAACAAATTTAGTTTTATCGTATTTCATATTTAATTTCCTTAATTCTGATACCAAAAACATAAACATTTTTCGAGAGGAACAATTAAAATAAAAGAAAATAAGCGAACAAGCCATATAGTCATATGAAGCATTAAGCACTCTTAGTAATCCACTTGTATCTAAATGACATTCAATGTAAAAATTTTAATAAATATTATTATAAACTCACCATCTAACATTTTCTAGCAAACTTAGCTCCTGGTTGGTCCCTTTTGATTGTACAGCAGTAATCTGCCAACATACATGGGCTCCATTTGCCCTGGTAACGCTTTCCCATCTTCAAAATATCTTGGTGAAACCTTTCTCCGTGCTCATCGCTCACAGACCCCAAGTTTTCATTAAAAAATCGAGGTGTGAGTGTAAAAAATGAATCTTTAGTGACATGTTGCAGCCCAATGCTTGATAAGCCAACAGCTCGCTAACTATCTCTCTGTAACTGTCACTCTTACAGTTACCAAAAAAATTTGCAATAACATCCTTAAAATAACTCCATTCCGGTTTTTCTAAATCTCTCAAATTTTCTTGAAATAGAGCATTTTTTATTAAATGTCTGATTTGGGGTCCTACAAAAATACCCTCTTTTATCTTTGCATCAGTTATTTTGGGGAATTTTTCTTTAAGATATAAAAATCCACTTCCATCCCGATCCATTGCCTTTACAAAATTTTTCATCAAGCCTAATTTAATACGCAATGGTGGCAGAAATACCTTAGATGGCTCGACCAGAGGTAAATAATGCACATTTTTTTGTCCAGGAATGAAGGATACACGCGTTGGCCAAATTTTTTAATGTAATGGTTTGTTCTGTCTCGACTGTCCCATTCACATAAAAAACAGCAAAATTTGGTATAACCCAGCTCAAGTCCGAGTAATAGGGCAACAAATTGAAAGAATATGTGCTGTAACTGATTTTTTCAAGTAAAAGCTTCATGTTTTCATACGTTTCTTTCATATTCGCAGAATGGGCCAGAGGTACAGAAGGAAGGATATTACCATTATGCAGTAAAACTGCTTTTAAACTTGCTTTTGAAGCGTCAATGAATAAACGTCAAAATCGATTTCTAACATCTGCATAATCCCATTTATATAATTTCAGTACACCAAGTCCCCATCTTGAGAAAAGTATGTTTGGAAAATTTGAACACGATTCCGAAAATAGCTTATTTTAGTGTCATGATGTAGCAAATTCCATCCTAGTAATCGAGATCCCAATAGTTCAGAAAGCTTATTTTCTTTTATTTTAATTGTTCCTCTCGGATAATGTTTATGTTTTTGGTATCAGAATTAAGGAAATTAAATATGAAATACGACAAAATTAAATTTTTTGTAAATATGGCTCTAAATATATAAAAAATACTTGTAAAAGTCAAAATTTTTAACTAAAAAATCCTAAATTTTATTTTGAACCTGAAAATCTGACAGACTAAATATGGCAGAAAAATAAAAAAATACCTCACTAAAAAGCTTGTTTAATTTTCTATATGATGGTGCTTTTTATTTTGCTTTGCTTTAAGTTGTTTGGATTCCAAAGCATAAAATCAGGATCAAAGTCGTAAAAACACAAAGTCCAAAATCGCAAAAAATCTGAGGCCAAATAAAAAAAATAATTCAGTTTCATAACGTGAGAATACAGCTTAAACAGTATTAGCTATCAAAGTTCGTGTGGCATAACCACTGTTGACCAGTGTTACTTATTTAATAAATATACTATGCATCAGGGCGGGAAATAACCGGATCTTCTGCCAGTTTTCTGATCTTCTGAATGTAAAAGTGCTTCTCTGATTCAAACTTTCTGATCCTCAAATGCTCGGAATTTCACATAAATTTGCATTTTATTTCATAGCAACTGCGAATTAATTTTAACCCTTTCAGTGGATTTGCCCAATATATTGGACACGTCAGAAAGTTATTTTTATATTTATATTGCAACGCTTTTTTTTAAATTAAATCATTTGGTTCTATGAAAAAACTTTTTAACAAAAAAAAGCCAACTTCGAAACCACTACAAAGTAAAAAATAATTTTTTATTACTTTTCACATAAATTCATTGTCAAATTTGATAATTTATTTATATATTTATATTACTAAATTGGAAATCTTATTATTATAATTTTTTTCTATTTGTGTATTATTATCATAAATATATTAATTTCCCTTAAAGCCGGAGCGTTAATTTTATAAAAGTCTGATTATATTAGCGCCGACTTTAAAGGTCTTATATTCATGGAGAAATTAATATATTTATGATAATAACACAAAATAAGAAAAAAACTATAATAATTAGATTTTCAATTTAGTAATAAATATAAATAAATTATCAAATTTGACCAAGAATTAATTTGAAAGGTAATAATAAAATTATTTTTTACTTTGTAGTGGTTTTGAAGTTGGTTTTTTTTTTTTTGTTAAAAAGTTTTTATTTCTTCTTTTTTAGAGATTATGACAACAATTTTGCCCATTCTTGTAACGAATTTTGGTACCCTAGTGTCAATATTCAAGATACAGTGCTTTTCTTATAGTGACACGCCCTTTAAAAATTCCGTCTACTTTCTTGATTGTATTTTGTTATAATTCTACCTATTCTTGTACCGAAATTCCGTACCCTAGTGTCAATATTATTCGACTTACAATATTTTCTAAGATTTCCACACCCTTTGTCGAATAATGCCCACATTTTTGACCATAATTTGTAATAATTGTGCCTACCCCTGTACTAAATTTCAGTACCCTAGCATCAGTATTAACTGAGATACAGTGTTTTTCTAAAAGTGTCACGCCCTTTGCCTATTACCGCCCACTTTCTTCATAGTGTTTTGTAATAATTCTACACATTCTTGTAACGAACTGTATTGCCCTAGTGTCTATATTATTCGAGATAGAGTGTCTTTCTAATGTTGCCACGCCTTTTTGCCCAATAACGCTCACTTTCTTGACCGTAATTTGTAATAATGTTCCTACCCCTGTACCAAATTTCAGTGCCCTAGTGTCAATATTAAACAGCGTTTTTTAATATTGCCACGCCTTCTATTACATATCGCCTACTTTTTTGACAATAATTTGTAATAATTGTTCATACCCCTGTACTAAATTTCAGTATCCTAGTGTCAATAGAGTTACAGAGTTTTTATATTATTGCCACGCCCCTTTGTTGAATATCGCCCACTTTTTTAGACGGCATCTCCGCGTCCAATGTCTCTATCTGTTGACAAAAAACTGCGGCAATCGGGATACTACTTTAGGAGTTATCGATGTAAATACATTTTAAAAAAAAACCAACCAACTTGAGAATCTCCTCCTTTTTGAAGTCGGTTAAAAAAAGATGAACCAACATGATAAAAAAAAAAGTAAAGAGTTATTTGACATTAAAGTCACTTGGGTTTTCGTTTTTGTACAAAAATTTAAAAATTATCGAAAACTACAAATCCACAACTAAAATTGAGGAAAATGTGGAAAAAAGGACAGGAACATTTAAGAGCTGGAAATGCTTGCCGAGGTTAAGGCATAAGCCTCGGTTAAAAGCAATTCAAATTGTCTTTCACTGTTATTTCGCCTAATCAATAATTCACGTATGGTTCCAATCAATTCCTCTAAATAAATCTATCCTTTTCCTTTCAGGTCAAAGACCAAACCTCAGTTTGTATAAGGCGCATGCCTTGCTTCTTTGATCTTTTTAAAAAAAAAATTGTTTGGCTTATTTTATACAGAACTGTTAAAGAATGCATTCAATTTTATTTTATTCAGGAGTGAATAACGTAATAAGAATACACTCAATGAATGCAAAATTCATTTATAAATAAAATTTTTAATTCACATTCATTTTAAGAAAAAAATGGTTAATTATTCATTTCAATTATTTATTTTTGATATTCAGAATAATGAATCATTTTTTTATTCATATGAATGCTGTTCATAAAGAATGCAATTCACAATGAATTTCAGAATTTTCAGTTATTCTGTTTTTATTCATTGGTCATTTTTTATTCGTTATACATTTTTTATTCACTATTCATTTTTTATTCATTATTCATTTTTTATTCATTATTCATTTGTTATTTATTATGCATCTTTTGTTCTTTATTCAATTGTTATTAATTTTTATGTTGATTTTATATGATTTAAATACAAATTCTAAATGTTTGATAGTTTATATCATACTTGATTTTAAATACAAATTCTAGTTGTTTGATAGTTTAAAATCGTTTATTGAGCTTAAGGTCAAAGTAAGAACAACTAATTGTTCTAACGAATCTTTCTAAAGAAACAACAACGACAACAACGTATTTTCAATATGAAAAGGAAAAAATCACTAGCTGATTTTATTGCAATTTCGGACATGCTAAAGATTTTAAACTATCAAACAACTAGAATTTGTACTTAAAATCAAGTATGATTTAAATTATCAAACATTTAGAATTTGTATTCAAATCATATAATATCAACATAATAAATAACAAGGTCATTTAGAAAAAACGTTATTAATTTTTTATTTATGCCTTGGGACTAAAATGAATAAAAAAATAATAAAGAATATCAAATGAATAATGAATAAAATATAAATAATGAATAAAAAATGAAAAATGAATAAGAAATGAATAGTGAATAAATTATGAAAAATGAATAAAAAAATGAATAAAGAATAATAGGAGAATAATGAGTAACAAATCAATAATGAATAAAAAATTAATAAAGAATAAAAAAAGAGTAATGAATAACAAATCAATAATGAATAAAAAATTAATAACGAATAAAAAATGAATAATGAATAAAAAAAGAATAATTGAAAATTCTAAAATTCTTTGTGAATTGCACTCTTTGTGAATAGCATTCAATGAATAAAAAATTGATTTATTATTCTGAATAACGAAAATGAATACTTGAAATGAATAATTAATCATTTTTTTAAAAAATGAATGTGAACTAAAAATGTTGTTTATAAGTCAATTTTGCATTCATTGAATGCATTCTTATGTAGTTATTCAGTTGTACTTAAAATTCTGAATATGAATGCCGATTTTACAGCTCTGCTAATTTTTTATATTTTATTTCTAGGGGCCTCACCATTTGTCTTAATACTAAAAAGCTTTAAAAATATAATATTTTTTTATCACCCTGTTTGTTAAAAGTACACCTTGCAGAAAAAGCTTTGAGCTTTTGAGAGGCAGCTTAAAGTACACTGCGAGACAAATGCTTGAAAAAGGAGTGCTGCCACATCGAGCTATTCACAAAATCGAATTATCTGTTGTCAATAAAAGAGGCTGCATAGCGCGAATAACATGCCGTCTCCACGGAACATAAATAATGTTAAATCAACTGTCAAATTAATTTTCTTAACATTTATATGTTAAGCAAAAGCTTAATGAAAGAAGAAGAAGAAGAAGCGAAAAATTTCAACTCGTTGCTTACTTAACATGAATGTTTAAAGCAAATGAAATGAAAGAAGAAGAAGAAGCGAAAAATTTCAGCTCGTTGCTTACTTAACATGAATGTTTAAAGATTTCGCAAGACATTTATTTCAGAACATAAGCAATTGTGGTTAGTTCTACCTGCAATATTCATGTTATGCATATTCTTATAACATGATTTATGTCTCGTAGAGACCGCGTGTAATAAAAAAATTTTTTACTTGAACAAATGGTATGACCATATAACGAACCGAAATCTGTCCCTTGTCGGTCACACGGAGTAGAATCCACAACAGCTTTTTTAATTTATACCCCCACTCATATAAAAATGTTTAAGGGGTATATTAACTTTGTCACTCCGTTTGTAACGCCGATAAGAAGGCGTGCCAGGTATAGAAAGGTATAAAGGAAAGAAAGTGAGTCGATTTAGTCATGTCTGTCTGTATGTCTGTGATCACAGTAACAGCCATAATTTTAGAGCTATCGTAACGAAATTCAATATATAAGCTTTATATTCAAAATGGTGACAAAAGTTGAAAAATGTTATCTGAAGTGGGAATTTTTTAAGTATAATAAATACTCGTAAAAAAAAAGATTAATTAAATTTTTTTTAATTTTTTGATTTTAACAATTCTGAATTACACTTAAGTTGTTTTTCTAGTTTAATTAAATAAATAAAACTATTAAAAATGATTACTTGTTCGAAGGGAAAAGTCTATAACGTAACATACATATCGTAACGTATATATTGTGGTTTGTATAAAAATAATTAAAAAACTATATTGTGTTTAATAATTTTAAAAAATGTTTAATTTTTTTTAGAAATATATTTTATAGTTAAAAAATAAATAAAAAACATTTTTTAACGAATTAATAATGAATATATGAAGCGTTCTCGCGAATAACGTTGTAAACGACAAAATTGTTATTGTTCACTTTTATTCATTTTTACAAGCACTTTTATTCATTTTTATTAATTTTTTCTTAAGTATGCAATAAAAATACCCCAAACTTCTCAACTGCTTACTCAGTTCTGTTTGTATATAATATAATAGAGTGATTCTAACAGGTATTCGCAAAACCAAAAGCACTAAAAAAATGTAATTTTTAACGTTATTCGCGATTATGCTTCATATAGCAACATTATTCCAGATAATATTAAAATATCTTTGATAATAAAACCTGTGCACACTTTGCAGATTTTTATCCGACTTCAAAAAGGAGGAGGTTCTCAAGTTCGTTGGTAACTGTGTTGTTTTTTTTTTCTTTTAATGTATGTACATTAGAGTGGACCTTATTTTAAAAAGATCACCCCAAGAGCTCAAACTATTGTAATTGATGATAAAAAAAATTCGTGAAAAATTTTAGCAAGATCGAATGCATATAAACCCGTGCGCACACGGCTTAAAGTTTGTACAAGTGCATGAAAGAAAAAATGTTTTTTTTTTAAAAATTTTTATTTGCAATTCCTTTTGGAATAAGGAAACAGTGAAGATTTTTTGTTTTTTTGAATAAATTTTCAGTTTAATAAGGGTATTCACCTCAAATTACTTGAAAAACTCAGGGGGACAAAATTTTTATTTTTGGATTTTCCCAGCAATATTTGTATTATTTCTGACGAATCTTGGTTCTGATTTCAAAACTATTATTACTTTTTTTCTAGCATCACCAGTTTTTGAGATAAGCTTCTTTGAAATCTTTGTCCCCTGAGTTATTTAAGTAATTTGACGTGAATACCCCTTTTAAACTGAAAAATTTTTGGAAAAAACAAAAAATCTTAACTGTTTACCTATTTCAAATAGAATTGCAAATGAAAATGTTAAATTTTAATTTTTTTTTTCTCTCATGCACTTGTGCAAACCTTAAGCCGTGTGCACATGGGTTTATATGCATCCCATCTTACTAAAATTTTACACGAATTTTTTTCATCCATTAGCGCAGTTTGAGCTCTTGGGCCGCTCCATGAAGTGCTTGGAAATTTTCCCCATACAAATAAGGTCCACTCTAATAAACAGACATCAATTATTTCATATATTAAAAAAACCACATAAACACGTACAGAAGAATTATATTTTCTGAATTTTAAGTTATCTATTCATAATTTCAAATGGAATCTCTGAATTTTAATTTATCTTGGATGAATTACAATTGGAAATGATGTATTTGGAATTTTCATACAACTTTTCTGAATTACAATTAATCTATTCTAAATTTCAAATCTAATTCTGAATTTCAATTGATTTTTAAGGAATTCAATTAACTTTTTCTGAATTTCATTTGATATTGTTAGGATTTCAAATAGAATTTTTGAATTGCAATTGACCTTTTATGAATTTCAATTGATCTTTTCTAATTTTCACTCATATCACTCAGCTCAGTTATACTTGTCCCAAGAAGCCATTAATTAAGACCTTTAAGACCATTGATTAATTAAGACTAATTTCTTAATAATTAGATTTTAATGCTTGATTCAAGTCAGTTTGGATTTATTTGAGATATTTTTTAATTAAACAAAATTATGTCAAATTATTTCTCTTAATTGTTATTCTGTTGTTAAATGTTGGTAAAGAGTTTTCGTAAAATTGTGTTTGCCAAAATAAAAATCAAAATGAGCGAATACATTCAGCTTAGTATACACTTTCAACATCGAAACCTCGTCAATATCCCAATTGCCTCAAAAAAAAAGCGTCCGCATTGCTTTAATGCTCCGAAGACTAACTTTAACATTCAGCTCGCTTTTTACTCCGATCGCAGCCTACCTTCTAATTACAACATGGTCTACGCCATTATCGATATTATCTTTATTGTAGACACATTTTTAACAATTATTACTTGTATAATTTCTTTAGAATCTATCAAACCAAAGCGGCAGAAAATAAAATTGGGCTTATTTTTAAAAATAAAACGCCATTTATAAAAAAGTTATGAAAACATAATGAAAACTTAAATCAAATATGTCCAACATATTATAAGCGGCTCTATGAATTATCTCCTAACGAAATAAATCGTATCAAAAAATAATGAAATAAATCCTAATTTCTCCTTACAGAATTAGGAGTAATTGCATATGAATAAAAGCCTAAATGCTGCTATTTATTTCCATAAAAATAAGAAATCATTTCATTGTCAGTGTTAAGAGTTTTATTATGAAAGAACTCCTAAAAACGTATGAATGTAATAAATCCTAATTAGGACTAATTTTATGTATTTTATTCTTAGGAGTTATTTCATTAATGTTAGGTGCTTTTACATTACCTTGCGATTAACACAATGGCTTCTTATTGTTAACATTTATTTAATTTTATAATTAGGACTTCATTAATTCAAAGTTAGGATTTTTTAAATTTTTTAATGTTAGGCTTTTTTCATTACATTTTCGGAGTATTAGCATAAGGACTTATTTCATTAGAAGTAATTTGGTTAGAAGATAATTCATTGAGCCATTTTAAGCATTTCTTAAAAAGTTAGCTGCAGTAAATTTTCGGTTTTGCATCGCAACAAGATTCGGACTAGAATAAAAGCTCTAAATAAGCACATAGCTAAGTTTAATTGCTAGCATTCTTCAACTTCAAATGGATACTCAGGATGACCCAGAGCACTAAAAAGATACAAACATACGTAATGAATCATCCTTTGTGTTTAAATGTTTTATCAAAACTTACACAGCCATGGTCAAAAAGCGTCCTTTGCAGTCCAACTCATCCAGTGTGCAGATATCTTGCAAACTCAAAATAAAGTCAAAGATTTCCAAATTTGCTGTCATATGGGCTTTATTAACCGAACGGGGTATCACAATGTTACCGCGCTGGGTTTGATAGCGCAGCAAAACTTGAGCGGCAGATTTATTATACTTCTGGGCAATTTCCTTAATCTGCAAGACAGAAATTGAACAGTTTTTAAAAGAGCAAATATATAAGGAACCATTTAAGGAAGCTTAAACCTTTGAATGCTGCAACAACACATAATTGCCCGGTTTTTTGTAGGGTGTGTGCGCCGATCCTAGTGCGCTATAAGCAGTCACAGCAATCTGTTTTTCACGACAGAACTCGATCATGCGACTCTGGTTCAAGTATGGATGGCATTCAATTTGCAAAATGGCGGGTGGTATGCGCGCAGTTTTTAATAAACGCTCAATTTGACGTTCATTAAAATTTGAGATGCCAATTGCATAGCAGAGACCCGCATCAACCAGCTGTTCCATAGCGCACCAGGTATCAAGAATATCAACATCGGAGAACATAACTTTCCCTGCCTCATTCTTGGGATAGGACTCGTGACCATCCTTAAAGGCTGTGGGCCAATGCATTAAATAGCTGTCAAGATAGGTGATGCCGAGATTCTTGAGCGAAACCTCGCAAGCAGCACGCACCATACTCGGGTGATGGTAGGTGTTCCATAGCTTGCTGGTAACGAAGAGATCTTCCCTAAAATTAAAAATAATTAAACAAAACTTAATTGCTCTATATGTTAATTATTATTGTTTGTTAATGGTGTAATGAAAATGCAAAGTTAAATTCCTTTTTTTATTTAATTTATATAAGTTTTAATTGTAAAAATATTATTTTATATATAAATATTAAAGCCAATGTTCGCAGATTCAATACCTGAAGAAGCAACAAAGAAATCTGCGAAACATCGAAGAAAAATAATAATGCTATTTCACTTAACATTATTTTTATAAAGCTAGACCAAAAAAAGTCCAAATCATGATAGATTTATCTATCATGGCCCAAGTTAAAGTAAACTAATACAAAACTTATTCATATTTATTTAATGTTATCAATACCAACCTCTTAACAACGCCCTCTTCCAGCTTGACTGCAATGGCATTGCCTATTTCCGTTTCATTGCCATAAATGTGCGCGCAATCAATATGGCGATAGCCAACATCAATGGCGTCTTTTACCGCTTGCGTCACAATTTCCGGCGGACTCTAAATGAGAGTAGAAAAAAATGGCGAACATTTTTTGCATTTTAAAAGCAAAACCGTTAAATTGTCTCTATAAAAGCTTTGCACCATAAAACAAAAAGCTTGCGACAATGTTTCAAGTGCATCTTGTTAACAAAAAAAAGCTCTTGAGGAATGTCTGCCAACATTGACCCTGAATATTTTTTGTGCGCCTGCACATGCAGTTTTTTTTCTTCTTGTATTCCTCTGCATCTATTATTTCTATTTCTATTTCTTTTGAAACATTTTCTACACATACCCTCCAGGTGCCCAAACCAATGATTGGTACACTGCGTCCATTATTTAGTAGAACATTTGGAATCGAACACATTTGACAGCAAAAATTAATTAAAAACTACTTATTTTGAAAAAGTAAAATTAGACAGTTATTTCAAGAAATGTTGTGGTTTATGTCGTTGAATAACACCTGACCGTTCAAATGCATTTTGATATTTTTTCGACAGTCCTCCTTCAAAGCTTTTATGCAAGCTTTGTGCAATAATTGATTTTCAAGAGCTTTATAGTGCACATTGTGCTCGTACATACATACATACATATGTGCATTTGATGTGTATTTTGAATATTTTTCAGAAGTTTAAATGAGAAGCGGTATTGAAGAATGAAATATGTATGCCAATGAAACGCATTTTCCTATCTATTTTGCTTTCAGAACAGCTTTCATAATTTTATCCCAACTTGAGAACTTTTGTGCAATTGTTGTATGGAATTTGCCACGCTTCTTTATTAATTCAAATTTTTGTATCTGTAGTAATAAAACTAATTTTCTGTTTGTTTGTTTGTTTGGCCTTTATACAAATCTAAACGGCTGAACGGATTTCGCTCAAACTAGGTATACATATTAAGTGAATTCTAACTTAAAATGTAACATACTTTGTTTTTGCCACGCCCACTCCGAAATTTTTCAACTAACGGTAATTTTGTTATTACAAAACTTTTTACCATAGGAGATTTTTGTGTATTTAATTTTAAAATTTTTTTTGTTATTTTAACATCAAAAACACTCACATATATTCAAAATTGGAGAAATTTTCAGTACAACGACTTTTTCATAAAACATCGTTACCTAAGAATGAGAAAAAAACGACATGAAAATCAAAGTTTGGTCTTTCGATGCAAATATCTCCACTGTCCATTAATAAATTTCATTCAAATTTTTTTGTTCAAAAGTTCAATAAAATCACTTCACAAAAACAGGTTGAACTGCACCGTTAAGTTAGTGCATATATGTTTTATGATTACGTCAAAACAGGTTCAAAATTTTGACTTTTTTACCCAAAAAATGACTCAAAAATTGTTGTTGTTGTAAAAATTAAATCAATTAAAAATAGCTTATCTGGCTACCTTTCATATGACAAAGCATTTATTTGCAAAAATTCTTCCAGCTAAGCGCAAAAATTATTTTACTATTTTTGTCATCAAAACTTGTCTGTTTTTGTCAGTTTTTTTTTTTGCGAAATTTATTTTTTCCAAAATGTTTTTTTTTATATTTTTTACAAAAAAAATTCAAGTCTCAAAAATAATTTATGTGAAAAAGTTAACCCAATATCTCTTTCCAATCAAAAGTTATGGCTAAAAATCTAATTTTTCATACCAAACTATTAATAAAACTGAGTTTTGTTTTAAAATTCTCTATATAATTTTAACGTCCCCATTTATCTTTAAGAATGCAGTTGTGTGTCTAGAGTAATTACGAACATTTTGATTATATAAAATCTTCCTTATAGTAATCAACTTAGTTTTTTGCCTCCCCACCCCCCGCCCCAATCCTGTTAAATTTGTTTTGTTGTGATGGCTCTATTTTTTCTCACTATTGCGTCACCGTTGTTTTTTGCCCTTCTATCTGCCCTTGTAAGCCTTTCACAGTTTGGATTTCATTTTCGGACTCCAAAATTTCTCAGCTTCTAAAAGAGATAAATGAAAAAAAAAATCTTTGTTCATATGAAAGATAAATTTAAAAAATTGCATACGCTGATGTGGAATCCGTAATTAAGGCAAGGGAACGTTCTGAACAAAAAGCGTCCAAAACTTATAACAAAATAAAATAGTTATAAAATATTTATACTAATTTTATATTATTATATTTGGATTCAGAAGGCATTTTTGGCTATTAAACGAATTGATCTAGAAAAACGGCCTGACACGGGTATAATTTTTTAGCCCTACTTTCAGAATATACAAGGTGTCTCAGATCAACGTTTCAACCTGGCGCTGATTGATTCTTTGGACCAAGACAAGAAAAAATTGTACGGAAGGGGGGGTCCATCTCCCCCTGTTTTTATTTGCACTTTAAGCTCTTTTTACAAAACAAAAAGCTCTCATATTTTTTTTATGCAGTCTTAGTCTCCAAGGAACTCTCCGCAATATATCATTATGAGACCTTACCGTAGAGCAACGAATAAAAGTGAATTAATTATTTTATTAAAACATACACTAAAAAGCACTTACAACCTAACAAGGCAACAACAAAGTTTCGCTTCACAAATTATTTTTTAGGCAAAAAACCATAGTTAAGAAATGTAAATCTCTTTATTTTCCCATATTTAATATTTATTATTTTTTCTTAAAAATCAAATTAGATTCACATGTAAATTGTAAAAATAAATTATTCCACGGTTAAAAATATTCAAAAACTTTAACAGATTTTAGTTGACTTATTAAAAAGCTTTGAAAAATAACGTTTCAAATGGTTCAGGGAAACAACGCCCAATAAAATAAAGCCCAAAAAAATTAAATAAAGCCCAAAAATTTTCCATACAAATTTGGGCTTTATTTCATACTTTACTTCATATAGGCCCAAAATTTTTGGGCTTTATTTAATTTTTTATTTTGGGCGTTATTCCATAATGAAATAACGTCCAAAAATTAAAATAAAATAAAGCCCAAAAATTTTCCATACAAATTTCTTTGTTATTTCATAATTTTTAATATTCTGAAAATTAGGACTAAATTCATCATTTCCGTTTAGGTTTTATTTCATAATCAACATACCCCTTAATGCCAGGTTGTATTTCATCTTTTTTTTAGGTCTTATTTCACCAGGAATTAGGAGTTATTTCATCCTTCAACATTAGGACTTATTTCACTTACTGTTAGGAGTTCTTTCATTAAGAGTTATTTCGCGGAGCCGGTAAAGTTTTCCCAATTTTTTCCAAAAAGATTTTGGGTCTTATTTTATTTTTAGTTTGGGCGTTGTTTAATTTTTTTGGGGTCTATTTCATTTTTCATTTTGGGCGCTATTTAATTTTTGTGAGCCCAAAAATTGTTTGGGTCTTATTTCATTTTCAGTTTGGGCGTTATTTCATTTTTGGACTTTATTTCATTTTTATTTTGGGCGTTATTTCATTTTTTTGCCCAAAATTTTTTTGGCTTTATTTCATTTTTTCTTTGGGCGTTATTTCCCTGAACTTTTCAGATAGGTTCCTATCTGTTATGCTTTTGAAGTTATTGTATTAAAACGGATGACACCTATGAATGTCGGGTTTTGCTCTACTTCCGCTTATAGTTCGAAACAGGGGGGAGATGGACTTCCCCCTGCCATACAATTTTTTTCTTGACTTGGCCCAAGCAATCAACCAGCACCGAATCGAAACGTTGCTCTGGGACACCCTGTATAGGTCTTGCAATTATGTGTTGGACGGTGTTATACAAAAAGTAACCATTGCACCAGTTTTGAACTTGAAACACCGTATCATATGTATATATTAAACTGAAACTGCGTAGTAACGGATTTTTTGATAAAACGTCTAACCACAATCAAGTGGTTAAATTGCAGCTTTTAAAATTTGTAATCCAACTTCCGCTTTCGTTCTTCCCAATTGTAAGACATCAAAAAGCTTTTTTCTCCAATGTGAAAATAAAGCTTCAACATCTCAGCTTTTGTAAAATTGCGAGAAAGCTTTTTGCTCATGCTTATAGCCAGGGCTGGATTTTTCAGTACAATTGTACTTTTTCAGTACAGTTTTATGAAAAAACGTACGTAAGTACTACGAAGACATTTTTAGTACATTTTCATACACTTATCTTCATAATATCGACTTGATCTTTTTTGCTTTTTGTTTTAAAAAGTCTTAAAAGTTTTTCTGCATGTAAATTGTAGGAAAAAGTGAAAGTTATTAAAAATTATTTCAATGAACAATTGTTTTCCAACATTTGCATAATTTCACAGAGGGTTTTATCAAGTTCACATTCTTTAGCAAATGTTGAAAGAATATTTTCGATTCAAAATTAAATCAAAAAAAGGTGCAGGAATCGTCTGTTTGTTGATTCAGTTATTTCCATAAGTTTATTTCGGAAATTTTTTTTAATTGAATTTTTTAATTATTTTATTCCACACAAGTGTGACTTTATTTTGTGTAAGCGCACGCAGGACCAAAGATATGTTGCTGGCTCGGGTATAACGGCACTTGAAGTCATCTGAAACAAAACAATTTCAATAGATTATTGTTCTGTAGGCTTGTCATTCTGGCAGGTAGTAGACTTAAATATTTTTATTAAAAAATCACAAGATGGTGGAGTTCTAAATATACATTTTCAAAAATCTCGTCATTTTTTATTTAAAGTCTGGTAAAAAATGGAAAAAAATTATTCAAAATGTACGATTCTACTACCGGCGAGAGCCATTGGTGAATAGAATAACGTATTAAGAATTCAGTTCACTGGCTAAAAACAATTTTTTATAACACCCGGGACGATCAAAAAAGTTATTTCGAGGAAAACGCTTCTAAATTTTTAACAACATACAGCGTGTAGTTATAAAGCGCTCTAGACTATGTGATTTAACTTCGTTTATACTCATAAAAATTATTTTATATTTTTACAGTATGCTATCAATATATTGTGCTTTCGAAAAACATTATAAGAAAATCAATATTTCAGAACTCGAGCACCAGACTACATCTTTAATTAAAACAAAATATTTGTTAAAAGCCACTGGGCTATGTTGCTATAACATAAAAATTAAATATGCTATGCATTTTGAAAATATTTCTGTTGAAGGAGAGGAAGACGCACATTTTCTTGATTAAATTTTAAAACTGAATGTACAGTACTATATTTATTTAACTATGTTGGATTGTCTGACCATTTTTGTTAATATCTTTTGCATAATTTTACTTTAACGCTCACGAGTAAATATGTTTTTTCTTATTTCTATTTAATATACCCAAAAAAATCCTGCAGTAAAAATAAATAAAAATGTATTTAAAACAAATGTAAATTAGTAACTCACCGTCCAAATAAAAATTTAATTATTTTTACTTATTTCAATTATTTACTTTTACTACATCTGTTTTAACTACAGAAAATAAATACATTTACATTAAAATTAAATGTTTTTTCATTTATTAATTAAAAAACTGCAAAAAATTTTCTGCCACAGTACAAAGATTGCTTTTATTATAAGAAAATCAAAGAATTTTTGTATTAAAAAAATGCATTTTAAGAAGAATACTTACCACAGTTCTTCATAACGAACCTTTTATACAGTCACACAGAAAAGTATACGTACCCCTCACGAATTCCGCGTAAAAATTAGGATTGGCATTATATTTAAAAAAAAAAATATTAAAAAAAACACATAAGATATGTATAATCCGTAGTTCAAATGCAAATTAAAATATTTTAATATTATATAAAACACAAAAATTAAATTTCACTGCACAGAAAAGTATACGTACTCTAAAAGAAAACGTGCTTAAATTTAGTTTAAATAAATATTTACAGTATCTGGATTTTTTATTTAATATTTAGTTGGACCTCCCTTTTTTTTTGTTGTTTAAGCCGTTATTTCGTTCCACTCACGCTCCAATGCATCTTTCAGTTCCTGTTTGTTGCGAAATGTGTTTTTACGTATGCGGCGTTCTAATTCATCCCACAAGTGCTCTATAGGGTTGAGGTCGGGGGACTGAGGTGGCGAATGGAGTTGTTTTGGCACGTTGTAAAGCAAACCTTCTTTGACGATATGGGATGTGTGCTTTGGGTCATTGTCCTGTTGGAAATACCAGGCGCTACACAGACCCAACTTGCTTGCGGATTCTTTCAAACTATTTTTCAAAATGTTGAAATAAACAAACTGGTCCATATTTGTTTCCACTAACTGAAGTTTCCCAATTCCATTCGCCGACATACAGCCCCATAGCATGACTGAACCTCCGCCATGCTTCACAGTTGGGATGAGGTTTTTCGGTTGCAGTTCTTCATTCGCTTTGCGCCATATTTTTTGCTTGCCATCACAACCGAATAAATTGAACTTACTCTCATCGCTGAACAACACATTCCTCCAGAAATCTGTCGATTTGTCGGCATACTGAAATGCAAAGTCAAGTCGCTTCTTTTTGCTAATTTGGCTGATGAAAAGTTTTTTTTCTGGGCATCCGGCTATGAAATCCGTTTTCTCTAAAAACACTTCGACCAAGGTATTTTGAATTTTTTCAGCTGTTATTTTCGGATTTTTATCCACAACACCTTTAATATACCGCTTAACTTTTGGATAAATTTTAGGTGGATGGCCGTTTCTAGCTTTGCTAGCTAAAGATTTTGTCACGGAATATTTTTTATTATTGTTTGCACTGTTGACTTAACACGACCAATTGTTTTTGCAATAGAGTTCAAAGAATTTCCCTCTTTTTTTAATCTTATTATTTGTTCGCGTATTCCAAGACAAACTTCCTCCGTTTTTTGGCTCATTTATACTAAAAAATATTTTATTTTACTAATGGCCACGAACTTCTTTTGTGAAAGCACAATTTTAAACTGAAGCAGAATCAAATTAGATTTTTTTTTTAAAGTCCATCTAAATATGAAAAAATACCGCTACTTCATTTGCATCGTACGTATACTTATCTGTGCTGTAATATGCGTTTCGTTTGTTTGTACAAAACAAACGCGAAATTAACGGGACAATTTTTTGTTTGTTTGAAGAGATGTATCATTGCACTCGTAAATGCGTGGTTTGCTTAGATTAGAAATGTATAGTTTGTATAAAATTGCATATTTAGGGGGGGTACGTATAGTTTTCTGTGTGACTGTAATTATTTTAGTTGAAATAAATACAATTGCTATCATATACATATTATGCAAATTATTTTAATGTAGATATTGTTTATTTTAATAAATGCATGTAAACAACTACTTACTACATGCAACTACTTCGTGTAGTATTAATTATTTAAATGTAAATTCAGTAAAAATATATTGAATAACTACATATGTATTTAAAAATAAATAAAACTACATATATACGAAGTAAATACACATTGTGTAGTAAATTTTACTACAGTATTTTTTTGAGTGTATACTCAGGCCTCCTTAGTCCTAAAGTGCAAAAAGAAAATGTCGGTCTCAAATGGCTTAGGAAATAAAATTCTTGAAAGTTTAAAAATTCATAAAAAATGTGGAATGCTTTTAGCTAAAATTATTTTAACTATTTTTCCTGGAACATAAGTATTAAGGGCTTCTTATTCCAAATCTGAAAAATTAATGGCTGCTCTCATCTAGTTAAGGGGCCCAAATTGAAAGTTATAGGGGCCCAAATTGAAAAAATAGAAAAATAATTTGGACTTTCAACTTAATATATCAAGACATGTGGCGCTTTTTGCATTCATGTCCACATTACATATGGTTTATATCTACTTTCTAAAAAATAAACGTATATAATTCTATAAACATGTAAAAATTTCTATGTGTATAGATATTTAACAAAAAAGGTCATTTTAGCTAAAAGTAAAATACTACCAAAATGTTAAGAGTGAAGCAGCTAACTTCCCCTTTTTCGAAGCAATCGAGGCGATTTTTAAAATTTTTTAATAAATTTTTATCTTCTAAACCATAGGAGAAAAACATTTTTTCACCTTTTGCATTGAGAAGGCTGAAAATCATTGATCAATCATTGACAACCTGCATCTTGCCTTGTCCATAATAAAATATAAGAAAAACTACAATTATTTTCCTGAAAAACGCAACTTTGTTGAATATTATCTCCTAAGCCATAAGAGAACGATAATTTGGCACCATTGAACTTAGGAGGCAAAAATACATATGAAAAAATACAAACAACAAAAAAAGGAAGCGTGGGCGCTAAAGTAAAATTATTAAATATATTAAATAAATAATTAAATATGTTCAAAAAGTTTCATAATTCATGGAGAAAAAAAATAGTACAATTTGATGCCAAAAAGTACAATTTTTATTTCGGTTTGGCATAACTTCCAAAAGTCATTTACCATCCCTGTGTGTGGTTGTTTTATAAAAGCTTGGACAGCTGTTGTTGCTCGTTCAGTTATTCGCCGGCATTTGTAAAGAATTCCTCGTTTCCAAGCAGTTCATCTGACCACGTTTAAAGAAAAGTAAATTAAACTTTAAAGTTCTACTAAACAAGTTATCTAATTCAACTGTTGTTCTATTTTATATAAATTATTATTATTGCAAGTTCAGCAAAAAGAAACAGCAGAATTAAACATGGCCGTTCCAAACGTAGTGCTAAATAATGGACAAAAGATGCCGATCTTAGGTCTGGGAACTTGGGGCGTAAGTTAATGATATTGCTTTTGCTAACTAATTAATATGCATAAATCCACACTTGTTCAATTAACATTTAAACTTGTTCAAAGCTCTTGAAGGACTTGATATGAATTCTAAAATGAAATTAAAATTATGTACGTAGTTTTCTATTTTTATCGGTGTTTATTTTTTACAAAATGTTTCACAGCCGGCTATCTGTGTAAATATTTTATCGTTATCGCAAAAAAAAGCAACTAGGAAATTGACTAGTTTCATAAATAACTTGCAGGTTGCTTAAGGTTGTATTATAGCAAATTTAATTTTATAACATATTTGTCAACTAACTGTAGGTGCAATCAGTTTTGTTTTTGGATTAAAATTGTGCAATATTCGGCATAAGTGCAGTTTACGACTCAGCCTGAACAGAATCAAAAATCGTTGCGGCCGACGATTTGTTGATGGAAAATACATGCAAAATGTAGAAAAAACTGCAGCCCGTTTTCCGCAACGATCAATCGCAGACTTAGAATCATGGCAGAATTAGAGAAGGTATATGCATTTTGGAGAGGGAGACGCCGCAACTGTCAAAACGAAGTTGACAGCTCATACAAAATCTGAAAACGGTGAGAATGCGATAAGAAAGCGAAAATAGGCAAGAATAGCAAAATGCTTGAGTTTGACAATTCTGGCTATGAGAAAGAGAGCGCAGTCTGAAATGCATATACCTTCTCTAATTCTGCCATGCTTAGAATCTATTCTATTTCAATCGTCGGTCGCAACGATTTTTGATTCTGTTCAGGCTCTCACGCGTAAATAATTTTCTCCTTATATTATACGTATTTGAGCCTCCTTAGTCCAAAAGGTCAAAAATGAAATGACGTTATCGAATGGTTTAGGAGATAAAATTCGCAAAAGTTTCAAAATTCAGTGCAAAATTTTGCGTGTTATATTACATTGAATATTTTTTCACTTATTTTTCGTGGAACATATGTATTAAAAGCTTCTAATTCTATTCTAATCTAGAAAGATTAGTGGCCACTCTAATCTGTTTTAGAGTTATAGGGTAAAAATAAGTATTTCATGGCTTATTATATGTATTCTAAAAAAATTAATTTGCATGTTAATTTTACCTCAGTTCAAGTAAAAAAAAATGTTAATTTTCTTTACATATATTTTTTAAAGGTAAAGGCTCGGCTGCAGATTAGAGCTCCCATTTTCACTTGAACACGTGTAGTACGAGTACACATGTTTTTAGGGATATTTTCAAAAATCACGTACTCGACTACACGTTAATTTGAAACACGTACTACACGTGTAGTTGCAAAACTACGTGTACACGGGTTCACGTGTACACGAGATTGATTATAATTGTTTTATTTATTTTGTTTTCTATATTTTTAGGGTTTCTTTTATAGGCTTCGTGGACGTTTTCGTCAAAAATCTTTCATTCGATAGACAATCGTATCTTTGCACTATCCCGGCACTATAACAAAAACAAAAGCTAGGCCATAAAATTATACATTTCTTGTCCAAGGTTTCCATATAAGCCATAATTGATACCATAACTCATCCACTACATCCGATTGGCCATAATAGCATTCACTTATGAATTGGCCAAACTTATTGTAATATAATCTCTTGTCCGAGGACAAAGACTGTTTCGAGAAAAAATCATTTCGAGTTACTCTGGTTAACTAAAGTAACTTTGGCGCACCGGGATTTAATCGCTGTAGAATCTGTTTTGTAAGCGGGATTGATTTGTAATTTGTTTAACATATTCTTGAATAGTTGCAAAACAATAATCAATTTAACAACAATAAATTTTTAAAAAAATTGTTTGCGTAAACCTCTCTTAAAATTACAAATTCTTGAATAGTTATAAAAAATTATTTATTTTAAAAAATTCGATTTTCAAAAAATTGTTTGCCTAAAACCTCCCTCAAAGTTTTATGTATAGTGCGCTTCCTGCTGTGACGCGGTCGGCTTGTAGGCTCATAAGACAGTTATAACTAACGAAAAAGACAAAAAAAAGCAACGAACCAGAAAAGACCCATAAGGATCCATTTTTTTCTTACTTTATACCCCTATAATTATTTAATTATTCCATTAAATTTACAGTCGTATTCTGGCAAATTAACAATTGTTAACCAGTATTTTTTGTTTCTATATGTTTGTTGTTTTCAAAGCAAAATTTGAAGCATAAACAACAAAATTTTTGAATGAAATTGTCAATAACTGAAAAGCAGTTGACAATTTTTATCAAAATTTATTATTTTTGAGCTTCAACTTTTGTTTTGAAATCAAAAAATTACAACAAACACATTGAAATATTCAAAATACTGGTTATTAATTTGTTAATTTGCCAGAATAGGGCTGATAATATACTTTTGCTTTAAAAATACTTACGCTGTGTCTCCACGAGCAATGTTTTAAGCAATATTGCGAGCAAGGAAATATTGCTTGATCTGGCAATTTTTCGATGATGGGCAATATTTCCACATTGCGTAATATTTGAAATGGCGTTGAAGGAGAGACATATTCTGCCCAATCATGAAACTTTTCTCCCGGGGAATCGGAAAAGGGAGTTTTTATTTTTAAGATTTAATATTGACGGTTGATGATCAAATTAGCATTAAAAATTTCCAAAATGTTCGTGAACTTTGTCTTAAAAATGAAAAATCTCTTTTCCGATTCCCCGAGAGAAAAGTTTCATGTTTGAGCTGATTAATCCATTAAAACATTAAAGGCTCTAGAAAACTTTTAAAGTGTTGCAAAATGCTTTCATACAATTTATTACTCATTTCATAGATCCATCCTCCAATCTTCTTTTGTTGCCGTTATTATTGCTCGCAACAGCAATATTCTATGCAAGGCAATATTGCCCTTCAATCGTTTGGCAATATTGCCGAACATATTTTCTTGCTGGCAATTTAGCGTCTCCGCGGGCCAGAGATATTTCATTGCCGGACATATTGCCCGTGGAAGCACTTGTTATATAGAATTATCTCCGCATTTTTCGGTTATTTGCCAAATTTATATGGTTTTTGTTTTGTTGGAAAATGTCCTGTGGTTTAGTTATATAGGTAGTTAGGTAGGTAGTTAAATAGGTTCCATCAAACTGTACTCGTACATGAGAAAAAATAATAAATTTCGACTAATGGTAAAGTATTCAGTTTAACTGTTAGCATAATTTATTTCCGGAATATATCGAAAAAAACGAAGTTGCCATTTAGCCCCTGAAAGGACTTTGACCGAGCTGCTACTGATCAATTGTGTTGTGCGTATTATTAAATGTTTGAACACAAAAGATTGAAAACCGGACCTACGAGTTTAATGCCGACTCCGAACGGCTTATGTTCTCAAGAATCTTTACATGGCAGTTTCTACTCCGAGGTTTGCTAGTAACTGCAGAGAGATGTCGACCGAACAGAAATATTAATTCAATTGAAAAAACATTCTGTTTGAGTTGGGGATTAAACGTGGACTACCGAGGTTATTTAGCTTTCGGGCCACGCACTCTACCCAGTAGACTACGTCCACCACATTAACTTCATAAAGCAGTCATATTTGTGATTATGTTTTAATGATTTTTTTTAAGCAATTATAATACCGACTTAGTACTTTTTAATGTCCTTTTTATGAGTTGTCATAAAGCAAACATAATAATGACTTTTTTGAAGTCTTATTTTTGAAAAATCATTTGACGATCATTTAATACTAGAAAGAGTGGAAAATCGACATAACTTAAAATATGGATAGGGGCCATATGAGCCAACACTATTAAATTTATTTTTTGTTCACAAGAAAACTAATGCTTGGTTTTCACTATGTTATTTTCAGTGGTCAGTTGTTGTCAATCAAATTGAAAATAACAACATGTTGACATTTCTAACTTTGGAGATCTTGGAAAATTAAAAACGATAAATTATTAAATAGAGCTAGCTATAAAGAAAATGTTCTAAAGTTTTATTAAGGTGATATTTCAGGTGTCAAACTTATGTGTCGTCATAAAAATGACATAGTGAAAACCAAGCATTATAATTTCACAGAAAAACTTATATTTTTTTTAAATATTAATGTATTGATTTGTTGTAGGTTCATCACATTTTATTTGTTTTCGCAGCTGGTTGTAAGACAATGTCCTCTTTTCGTGGGTTGAATGTGTGAAATTTGTGGTTGAATATAACGGCTTGTGGTTCTTCTTCATTGTGACTGAGTTTATATGCCATTTATAAAATAATGTTTCTTCTCAAAGAATGAGAAATGTACGTCAAATGACCACCTATTCATCTTTTTAGATAGTTGCAATATTTATTTGACTTTGAAACTTTTCGATATAATAGAAATGCTTTAAAATTATATTTATTGTTTTTTTAATAAATGTCACGAAATACCAATTCAGCAAAATAACGATATATGAATTTTTGGCAGTCAAATATGAAAACGGGTCAAATGACCCGTGGCCGTCCTTCTAGGTTTAAGGCTCTTCTCATGAGTCTTTTATGTTAGTAATAAAACACGCAAAAGGATGACGTTGTTAGGAGTCTTGTATTTTGACTATCTCATTAAACTTTAATATTTAAAGACTCTTCATGAGTCCTTTTAATGAGCATTCATAAAACATGCATAACAAATATATAAAAAATACATAAAAACATAAGTCATTTTGCCTAAATCATCTTTGAGGAGAAATTTTGTATGAAACATAAGAAACTTGTTTAATTAAATAACAATCTTATTGAATATGTACTTGGTTATGGAAAATAAAGCTTAGGTTTATATTGCCTTTGTTCTTAGGAAACAAAATTTGAGCTAAAATAATTGAAGCAAGTTTTCTATGAAAGTTTTAATTAAAATTAAACATTTAACTAGGAAAAAAAACTAGATTCAAAAACTGATTACAAAACAAATGATGATTTCAAAGCAAAATAAGTTAGCAAGAAAAAACTCTGAGGTAATTATACAAAATTTTTTTCTTTGTGTATCAAAAATTCATCGTTAATATTCCTTTTTTTTTCTTATAAAAGTAATCTTTGTATGTGTTTGTTGTTCAATCGATATCATTTTTACTGATTTAAAAATCACATTAAATAATTTTTGAAAATCATTCTGCTAGTTTTTTTAAGACTATAAATGATTAACTTAGGATCTCTGCTAAAGATATCTTAGCAATTGATAAGATAATGCAATGATTTTGTTGTTTTTCATTTTTATAAAAAATTTATAAAAGATTGTTAGTTTTGTTATTGCTACTGTCGCAACACAGATAAAGCATTATATGTTGATTTCAATGCTATCTACGTTGTCCATAAGGTTTTGAAATTTAAAGCGTTTTATGAAATCTTCTCAAATGGCTAACAAAATGTGCATTAAATCATGTAATAATTTAAAAACTGAAAATCCTTTTGCCAACAAAAAGGTTTTTTGTCTTACGGCTTTTTGTATCTAGAAATACGGAGTTGAAAAGTGAATTCTTCATATACAGCATCGAATTGTATACATACTTTTGTAACGCAATGTTACGTTTTCAACTACATTACGATATGCAATGTCCAGAAGGTGAACACTCTTAAAAATTTACTTCCAATCGCAAGAGCACCATATATAGAGCCAATTACGGTTTGGGGTTATTCGAAACACGGGTTTATTGTTTATTTTTCCGTTTTTGCGGTTTTGATGTTCTTTGAACCAACAATTTCAGTTTATCAATAAAATCGGTTATTTCGTATCAGATTTGGGAATAATTTTCTAAAATAGTTATTTTTAAATTTATAAATCTATCTTATAAAAAAAAAACAATTAGGTTTTTTGGCCCATGAAAGGACTTTAACCGTTATTAAATGATCGAGAGCTGAACCTTAAAAATGTATGCCGACTGTAAACGGCTAATGTGTATGCTAACAAGAAGAACCTGCTCGTTGTATATTTAAGAATGCCGTGCAGAAAAATCATTTCTATTAAAAAAATATTCCTGTGTTAAATGGGTATTGAACCCACGGTCTCTTGTGGTTCTTTGTCATACGGTCCACTCAAGTTGTCGCTTTCGGCAGTGCCCGTAAACTTATTTGACGAATAAAAAAGCATGATTTGGTAGTTCACAATCTCATTTGCACTTCATTGCAAATATTTTCTATCAATTGTGAAGAGCTATTTTTTTGTAGCACACATCTAACTGTTAAAGACGCAAACATATTTCTTTCCTCTATTTTCGAAGCTTCTTAACTCTTGACTCATAACTCAAAACAATTTTAATTTCTTCCTCCGTCTGCTTTTTGTTGGGCTTCTCCTTTTTAATTTTGTTTTTTATTAAAAGGCACCCCATTGGAAATAAACAAAATTGATTTTTTTTAAATTTTTTACACTTTTTTTCTTCAGCTGAAATCAGTTGCTCAGCTGACTGATCCCGTGCTTCATATGCATAGCACTTACAAGCTACAAGTTTGCAGTGGTGCATTTTTGCAACAACGTAGCAAGTGCGAGTCTGTGTATTTTGCTAGTGTAGTATAAATATAAACAATAATGCTTTGCAAATGCACTCAAGCAAGTTTATTTGTACTAGATTGTAAACGCCACTAATAATTTCGTTACATTTTATTTTTGCTTATTTGATACACCTTACCCTTACTTTGTTAAATTCTATTGGAGAAAATATCTCTTTAGAACGTAAGTAAAAGCAAAATGGAAATATTGCTACACTATATTGATTAACATCCGCAGCTGGCCAACACAGTGCGGGAACGACATTCCATCAATTTGCTATGGACCACTTTAACAAACAACCACCCAAAACATTTCAGAATTATTTTTATTATTATTTCCAACTAGAAAAATATCTAAACGATACCAAATTAGCTATCGCGCCAAACAATCGTTTCGACGATATCATTTGAGAGTTGTTTGCCATACATGAAGCAAGCAAAACGATATCGTTTAGACAGACTATACATAAAATTAAAGGTTACGTGATGCTAAAGTAACATTAAAACGATATCATCAAACGATTCTCGTCATACGTGATTAGAGCCCTGACCACAAACGGTCAAACGATGCAGCTGGTACAGCAAGCTAGTTTGAAAAAAAAAGAAATTCTTTCTTAAGTTCTGTGCGTAGCGCAACTCAATCTTGCTTCTACTGCATATTTGTAAAAGATGAAGGTGAACCTCAACGAAAAATAAAAAAGTAATAAGAAGAATAAAAAAAAGATGTAAAAGTTTAATTTTTTAATTTAATTTTCAATTTGATTTTTGGTTAAAATATCATATCGGACAGCCTACTACATATTTCCCGCTCTCTCAAAGTAGTCCTTTTCCTTTTATCCGTGGCTAGTTTTAAGATCTTAAAAATACTACAACAAGCCAGTGTGATAACAGCTTTAACAATAGAGACGCTTCAATCAAAAACATAACCTCTCGAAAAAGGAGTAGCTTTGTTTATAGATTTCGATAAAAAAAAGCTCTTCGCGTGGTGAAACCGACGAAAGGGTTTGTAGAAAGAGGAAACAAATGTTAGATAAAAACTCAGGATATGCTAGTTTTTATTAAATCTATATATATGCTCTATTACTGAAATATTAGAAAATTTAATACTATGAAATTAGAAGAGTAACTTACATCCGATAACATATCGTCTTTTAAATATGTTCCTCTCGTTAGTGCAGAAGCAGAAAGAAGTTTTTCTATTTACAAAAACATTTTGCCTTGTACCTTGTAATATACTGTAACGCTATGTATACAAATCATATAAAATAAATTTGAAGTTTTGTAATGTTTTGTTTTTAAAGCTTATTTTTTATGTAATTGTTTTCGTTTTTTATGTAATTTTTGTAAGTTTTTAGGTAATTTTTGTCATTGTTTAGCAGTTTTTTATGTCATCAAAATTCAAACCCTGTTAATATCATATAATGAAAAATTTGCCTAGTTTGAAACATACATTTTCTCATGTATTAATTAGAATTCTGCAGACTTCTATTAAAAATTAATACAATTTGTATCTTTTATATGTGCTTCGTTAAACTCTTGCATTGACGAATTGTGTGGCCCATAATCATAAATTAATATTTTTAATAGAAATATAGTACTAATTGAATTTTTATGTATAGGGTCTATATGTTTTAAGTTAAAAATAGAACCATTTTTAAGTTTTTTATATTTTACAATGTTATGTAAGATTTTTTATATTATTTGATTGATACTTTCATTAAAATCAGTTTTTAAATTACAATTAATCGAAAAGCCTGGTTGTCACTTGAATTATTCGAAATACTGGTTTTTAAAATAGTCATTTTCGGATTTTTCTAGAAACCGGTTTTGACATTTTGTTGAATATTTGACAACACAAACCATTTAAGAAGTTTTTATTTCAGAAAATGTAAATTTGTATTAAAAACAGACATGTTATAAATAAACTAAGAAGTAGAGCTGTAATGCGCTATCATAAAAGTTTTGTGTTCAAATCCGCGCTAGCCTATGACTCAATGCTTTCATATTTCTATATTTTTTTTTTAATTAAATGCCATAAAACCTACATAAAAATCCATAAAAATGTGTCACCACATAAGTATAAATCCAGTTGGTACGTTTTCAAGGCCAGATGCATAAACTTGACGTAAATAAAGACACGAAAGACACACTTAAATTCTCACAAAAAAGGTTCCACTTAACTTAATTGTAGAAAGAAAAACCTACTTGATTAACGCTAATTATCTATTTTGTATTGGTAAGGAAAATCTATAGGTAGATATTTATGTAAAATTATCTAATGCGTCAATTTGTATAATTTTCTCAAATTCCCCTAGCAACATTTTTAATTGAAACTAAATACATTATCAAATCAATACTAACGTACGTACATATGTTTTTCTTTTATATATTTTAAGGAATTTTTTTTAATATAGAATTATAAACTTTTTTATAATTCGAGCGACAAAAATTCATATCAATTACTGTGGATTAGTATTATTATGTATTTGTATAAATGTATGCAATGTTTGTAAAGCCAACCACAAAAAAACTAATATATTTCCGTAACATAAGTACAGCTGGCTCCGCTCTTTCTCCTCCTCCAAGCATGATTAATAGAAATAGTGACTTTTATGTAGATAGCAACAATAAAATCAGTTTTTCTTCAACACGTGTCCCATTCTAAAAACGTTTGTAAAATAGCTTTTCTATTAACTAATTAAGAAGTATGCCGCCTTCACAACAAATTTTAATGTCACGAAAGATTTGACCTATTATTCAAAAGTCTATAAATTAGGTTTTAAACTATAAATCAAACTGCTTTAATTTATTTCCGACATTTATGTCTTTTAATGTGGAATTTTTTAAAAATAGTTTCCAAACATATTTTTGATATTTTCATTCAACAGTTTAAGTTTAGAATGCAATATTCGAGATAATGTTTAAAATTGTATTAGTTTAAAAAATAATCAGCAAATCGTTTTCGCATTAAAAACTAATAAAATCAAAAAACATTTTTATTGCACTTAAAATCCTATAGTTAAAGCAAAATATTTTTTAGTTTAATAAACTTTATTTACTTCTCTTAATCAATTCAAGCCGTTAAGCAATCAATAAATTTTGTATTATCAAAAACAATGTTAGCTTTTCAATCAGTACTTAAAAGTATCTTATCAGCAAGGGCATAGTTTTACGTACACAAAAACATTTTTTTAATTAGTACTCGTAGTAGTTAGAGTGAAAATTTTTTATTGCTAAAAAGAAACGTTCTTGTGATGTTCATATTGAAAAAGAAAAGATTTCTTAAACATTTTTACCTCGTACAGTAAGTCTTGAGTTTTTTATAATGAAATAGTTTAATATTACAATACAATACAATTAATTTTGGGCTTCTTAACTTTCATTTCAATACAACTATTGTGGCTTAAATTACTTTAGACATAAGGCCTATTTTTTAGTTTTATTTAGGGACCGAAAATAACAGTTATTTTCGAAATTTTTATTCAAAAAGTCAAATGAAAAAAGTAAGTCTATTAGATATTTGAATATAGCAATGTGATGCTTGTTAGCTAAGAAATAATAATCTAATGATTTTAATTTATCTGATTTTTTTTAAAAAGTCAATGAATAATCTTTTTTTTTGATCAATTTTATTTCGATCAAAAATAAAAGTTAAAATTTTACTTTTAGTTTTTCGATCAAAAATATAAGTTAAAATTTGACTTTTAGTTTTCGATCAAAAATAAAAGTTAAAATTTGACTTGAATTTTTTTGGTAAAATTTAAAATTATAAAATGTAAAATTTGACTTTTATTATTTCGATCATAAAAACCAGTTAAAATTTGATTTTTATATTTTCGATAAAAGTAAAAGTCATATTTTAATTCTTATATCTGCTTGCAGTCGCTGTTTTAGTTGTTTGCGAAATAAATGAAAACAGAATGTGCAATGATTAGCAACTAAGCGGTGCAATGCAACGATATGAAGATCGATAGCGATGTTTTTATCTCTGTGCGAAAATGTTACGAATATAGGTGTAAAAGAATAAAAAATGTACTCTATTAATTGTTTTGAAAATTTAAACTATTATAATAGTTAATAAGAAATAGATCTGTAAAATTTTTAATCTCTATTTCTGATCAGAAAAAGAAAAGTCAAATTTTAACTTTTATTTTTGATCAAAAAAATAAATCAAAGACCTTTCTTTTGTAAATGATTTAAAAAATTTAAAAAATAATTCCATTGAAATTTAGAAAACATTGATTGAAATTAAAAAAAAGATCAAATGAAATTGAGAGTTTAGTTTGAACTTCATAAAAAATCAGTTGCAAATCAGAAAGTCCATTAAAATTTAGAAGTATCAAGCGAAATTTTAAAATTATATGTGCAATTTAGAAAAGATTAATATAAATTCAAAATTTATATATAAAATTTAGAAAAGATCAAGAAAAAACTCAAAGATTTAGATATTAAAAAAGATCTATTAGAATTTGGAAAATAAAAACTGGATTGCAAAAAATTATCAACCGGAATTTAGAAAACTTCTTTATTAGAAATAATTATTTACTGAAATTCAAAAAGAATAATTTAAAAACTAAATTTAAATATTAAATTAAATTACATTTAAATTTCAGAAAAAAAAATCAATTTAAATTAAGACATTTGCATTTCTAATTCGGTAAGATAAATTGAAATGAAGTTTTATCTAAGTTAAGAGAAGTTAAGAGAAGATAAAATTAGAGTTCTATTTAAAATTCACAAAAGATAAAATTCACTATTGAAATGTAGATATTATATTTGAATTTCAGAAATGATACATTGATAGTTAAAAAATATTAATTGAAATTCACATTAGGTCAAATGAAATTAAGAATTCCATTTGATATTTAGAAAAAAAACCAATTGAAATTCAGTAAATTTTAAAATTCCATTTGAATTTTTAAAAACCATTTCAAATTTAAAAATTCCATTTCAAATTTAGAAAAGGGTCATTGAAAATACAGAATTTTCATATAGAATTTAGAAAAGATTCATATAGAATTGAAATTTAAGAATTCAACTGTAATTTAAAAATGATCAATTGAAATTCTATTTGCAATTAAGAAAATATAAATTGAAATTCAGAAAATCTATTTAAAATTAAAAAAAAAAATTAATTCAAATTTAAACTCTTAAAAAAAAATAAAGTATAGAAAATATCAACTTAAATTAAGAAATTCATATGAAATTTAGAAAGTATCAATTTAAATTCAGAAAAGACCAAAAAATTTTGGAAAAGAATAATTGAAATTCGAAAAATATTAAATGAAACTCAGATTTTGTTTTAAATTTAAACAGATCAATTGAAATTGAAAAGTTATTCGCACACAGCCTTAAAATTAAAATTTAGACAAGACTAAAGAAAATTAAAAAAATAATTGCATTTTAAATTGTTTTTGAATTCAGAGTTGATCAATTGAATTTCGAAAATTCCAATTAAAATGAAAAAAGATCAATTAGTATTCAGAAATCCATATGAAATTTGGAAAGAATCTATTTAAATTCTGAAAAGATAAACTGATATTCAGAAAGATCAATGTAAATTCAGTAAAAAAAAATTAATATCATAAAGTCTCAATATGATTATTATAAACTTAATGATTATTATTCCCATATCATTTCCAAATAATTACCATTACGAACGAGAACGATAAAAATAACCATTTTCATTGTTATTACCATTACCATACAAGAGCGTAGAAGCTTAAATTTGGTAATTCCTCGCTTTAAATATTTAAATTCCTCAAGACTATTTTCGTAAGCACCATTAGATTGTGAAACTCCTTGCCGAGGTATCTTAAATCTATTTCCAAAACACAAAACTTCAAGCAATTAATAACTGCACATTTTCCTTAAATTCTCGTTTCTCTTTTACTTTCTATCTTTTTCACATTTAACCATATTTTATTTGATACTTCACTTCATTAGATATAAGTTCGTGTTGATTTTTTATTTTAACTAAATTAATTTTAGAACTTAACTCAAGTAATTTTTAAATATAAATTTAATAACTGTTTGTTTCTTTTTTCATTGTGATCTTATGTTTGTTCGAGATATGTTATACTATTTTATTGTACGCAAAAGAATAACTATTTCTTATGTACTAATATATGAATAAAGCCAAATTAAATTAAATTAATAAAAACCACACATTAACACTAGATTACCGACACTTTTACAATGTGAGATAAACCGACGCTAGGCAAAATTACTACTCTTAGAGAAAATGGTTAGTGGGGCTTATAATATTATTTAATAATTGATCACTCAAATGTCATGGCAGTCGTTTAAAAAAAAATTAACGTGAAGTCATGAATTTGAAAATAAAATTGTCAAACCAGTCATTTTGACTGGTATATTACATCTAGTTCTAAAAAAGTATCATATAAAAACTACTAAAAAAACCATCGATTAAATAACAAAGCCCAGATTTATTAGGGTGTCCCCCTGCCTACGCCCTTGTTAGCATATAGTCATAGAGCAATTTAGTGACCGGCTTCTGATTCAGCATTGACAAGGACTCCTTTCTCTTCAGTTGTATACACTTAACTAAAATAATTCAAGTTAATTCCATTTGGAAACAAATATTCCTATTTTAAGTTTATATGTATAAGTTAAGTTTATATATATAACTTAAAATCAATACTTTATAGAGGTCAAAGTTAAAACACATCTATTTTTTATAAAGACACTATTTTGAAGAAGTAAGTAAGTAAGTTTATTGAGTATTTTAAAGAAGCTTAGTTGTTAATAGTTCAATTTAAATTCCATTAAAGTTAACTTAAAAATAATGCTAACCTTAATAAATAACCTTATGCTATCCATGATTAAATATTTAGTTCTGTTCGTAATTATTTCTATTTTTTTTTTTTGCTGCTAAACTCCTGTGCTTAGCAATTTTTCTGACAAAAATGAGCTAATTTTAAAAGTTTTTCATTTGCTGACTATGAAAAATTAACATTGGCTTGCCAGTTGTTTTAGGAGCAATTAGCGTGCACTTGATTTAGCTTATTAACGCCTGTAATTGTAGCTTAAGAAAAACAATATTATTCCTCATTTATTTTTATTTCGCTATTTCAGAGCCCTGCCGGTGAGGTTGTGCAAGCTGTAAAGGACGCAATTGACATTGGCTATCGCCACATTGACTGTGCGCATGTCTATCAGAATGAGCATGAGGTGGGCGAGGGCATTGCAGCCAAGATTGCCGATGGTACTGTCAAGCGGTGGGTGTCCAATCGAACAGAAATTTTTGTGATTTTTAATTAAATGTATTTATATTAAATGTTTTTCTCAATGCTAGTGAGGATCTCTTTATAACCAGCAAGCTATGGAACACCTTTCATCGTCCCGATTTGGTGCGTGGTGCTTGTGAGACAACATTGAAAAATCTAGGCCTAGCCTACATTGATATGTATTTGATTCATTGGCCCATGGCTTATAAGGAGGATGGCGAACTATTTCCCACTGATGCTGATGGCAAAACTCACTACTCTGATGTGGATTATATTGATACCTGGAAGGAGATGGAAAAACTTGCTGATACTGGACTTTGCAAGTCGATTGGTATCTCTAACTTCAATAGCAAGCAAATAACGCGTCTCTTGGCAAATGCACGCATACTGCCAGCTACCAATCAGGTTGAATGCCATCCCTATTTGACGCAAAAGAAACTCATGGAGTTTTGCAAGGCTAAAAATATTGCTATAACCGCCTACAGTCCCTTGGGTTCACCCAATCGCCCCTGGGCACAGCCCGGTGACCCCGTGCTTATGGATGATCCCAAGGTTTGTGTGAAATTTGAATTGGATATATGTATATATAATCAAAATTATTTTGTTTTTGATATATTCTCTAGATCGTCGACATTGCTAAGAAGTATGGCAAAACTTCTGCTCAGATTCTCATACGTTATCAGATTCAACGTGGCAACATTGTTATTCCCAAGTCGGTAACTAAGAGTCGCATTGCCTCCAATTTCGATGTTTTTAACTTTGAGTTAACGGATGAAGATGTCGCCACCATCGATAGCTTCGATTGCAATGGTCGCTTTGTGCCAATTTCAAGGTAAGTTTGGATTCAAACAAGCTTAACTATAATTTTAATTATTTTTGAATTTTTAAAAATTTGAATATATCTGATATTTCTCCGAACAGCGAGGCTGGGAAACATCCTCATTATCCATTCTTGGAAGAATTTTAAAAAAATCTCTAAATATTTTCTTAACATGTTTGTATGTATATTCTTTTAGTCGCGTAAAAAAATTGATACAGTTTTTATTCCGTATGCTTGTGTAACTACATAAAAATTAGTATTATATCCCAGTGTTGCTTGTAACTCCTTCAAATACCTCGATATCGGATATTTAATAAGTTCTTAAGTATAAAAAGATATTAGTTGAAATCAATATTTTAATTATTATATTAGCCAAATATACCTTTGACATTTAAAATATAGATATTGACTTAAATAGAATTGCATTTTATACTCGAATTTCGTAATTTTTGCTAAAATGTAGTAGTTCTTTTTAAAAAGTTTGCATTTAGAACAACATTTTTAAAGAAATATTTTGTTTTTATTTGAATTTAAATAGCGAATTGGCATATGGGCATTTCCACCGAAAAATCTACCGTGACCAAAAAATTAAAACTTATTTATTATGTTGATTTTGCATGATTTAAATACAAATTCTAGTTTTTTGATAGTTTATTTAAAATCAGGTCTGATTTAAACTATCAAACATTTAGAATTTATATTTAAATAATATAAAATCAATATAATAAATAACAAGGTCATTTAGAAAAAACTTAAATTAAAACCTATTATTTTATGATATTATCTAAGAGAAACATTTCCATTTTGTTAATTTAAGCAATCGTCTGCACTGTTTCACAAATGTAAAGTTTCTTTTTCGTAAATGTCTCGTAAACTTTTTTTTTAGTAAAGATGCAAGGCATTGGCTAAAGATAATGAACAAATTATTGAGGCAAGGAAATAACAATATATTAAATTTGTTTTTTAATTACTAAATTACATAATTACTTAACTACCTAATTACTTAATTACCCAATTAAACTACAATGGAAATCTAAGTAACGTCACACCAGCCAGATCAAAAAACTTAACACAAAAAAAAAACCAGAGAAGATTTTTAAATTTGATCACATGGAAAATGAACTTATAGCGGCATTCCGCAGAAAGGTCAACCGTGACCAAAAAATTAAAACTTATTAAAAACTTATTCTTTTATGATATTCTGTAAGCGAAAGATTTTAATTTTATTAATTTTAGCAAGTTATACATAAATTCAGTTACCAGGATGAGAAAATCGTCTGCACTGTTTCACAAAAGTAGTTTTTCTTTTTCGTAAACGTTTAGTAAATGTTTCGTTAACTTTTTTGTTGTAGTAAAAATGGAAGGCATTGGCTAAAGATAATGAAAATATGGTTGAGGCAAGGAAAGAAAAATATATTAAATTTGTTTTTTTAATTACTAAATTACATAATTACTTAACTACCTAATTACTTAATTGCACAATTGAACTACAAAATTGTCAAATACGTGACAGTAAATGTTCTTATTTTTTATCTTGTTTTTAAAAAAATTTATAGAAAATTTTAACGAAGAAGTTTGAAGAACAAAATCTATTTAATTGAACAAAAAACTTTACTTACATTGAATAAATTCAGAATTGGCTGTAAAATAACCTCAAAAAATAGTTAAGTTTTTCTGAACGTGACTGTGGAATGCTCCTATATTATTTGAAATCCTTTTAAAAAAATTTGTATACAAAAATTTTTGCCAAATTCAGACAGTTTTGCCAATTTTCTAATTCAAGTCAAAAACCACTTCAAGTTTTTGAAACGTAACTCCAGCACGTATATTTGTTTATATCTTTAAATCCTTAGGCTCGATTGTTGCCATTAACTTTACTTAATATAGTACTATATAATTACTACGCAAATATAAGAAAACTTTTTTAAAAATAAGACTTTTTCACTCTTTCTTTTAATATTTTTTTCGTACAAATCGTACGTTTGTAAATGCCCATATATAAATTTAATATTTAAAAAAGACAAAAATTTAAACTTAGTATTTTTAGCAATTCGGCCTTCATTAGAATATGAATAAAGCATACTCCAACATAACAATTTTTTTAAATTTTCAAAAAATACAACCTATAGAATTCATGTTTAATTTATTTCTTAACCTAAAGCTTTTAAAATTTCAGCTTTTTGTTATGTACTACATTTAAAAACTCGTACCTGCTTCATTTGTTAAAATCTTAGAAAAAAAATTTAAATGTAGCTGAGACCCTTTTAACTACCTTTGCCTTTTTTATTTTTTATTTGTAGCCTTGTATTTAAAAAATAATAATTTTTTATTAATGTTTATGTATTAATTAACCTAATTTTATCTCTTTCTTTTACTTCGTTTTTGTAGTGCTTCTGGACATCCTTATCATCCTTTTGAAAACGTCGATTTCTAAATTCTCTATGGTGGACAACAGTAGATATTAAAACAAATATTTGTATGCTTAGCAAATTAACCTAGTTACTCCCGACACATCCCAAACACAACATAATATTATACAACTCTTGTTTGAAAAGCGCAATGAACTTTGATGTTTAAATTACATTTATAATAAACGAAAACTGTAAGCTAACCAGCTACAAAAACGAATTATTTATCACAGTTTATACAGCAAAAAAATCACAAAGGTGATACTGGTATAAATATCAAATTCAAATTAATTTTATTGAGTCTTTTAGATCATAAATGGTTAACGAAATTTTACAAAAGTGAACTTTGAACTATAAATTATTATTCTCAGCAAGTTAAAGATAGAATGCAGTGTGCTTTATTTAAAATGGAAAGTGCTAAAGAAAATACATCTGTTAAGTAAGTAGTGATATAAATATTTGATTGTGTATTGGAGAAATGTAATTATTCTAATTATTTTAGAAATGCCAATGGCAAAAATACATCGATGTATTTCTTTGATTCGATGCATCGGAATGTACATCGATATTTTTCGATGCTTCAAAGAGCATACATTGATGCATCGATGTGCATAGGATTTTTCGGATATTAGGTTTGTTTCCGTACTTCAAATAATTGTAATAGAATAGATGCTGGCATTTTGCATGTTATTCTTCTCTCTCGAGCTTTAAAAATTTATAAAATAGCGCTTTCAAACAACTTGAAGTTACTTGAAAAGAGTACGGAACAACACCTATTCTTTCGCAACAAAATATGTTATTAGCCAAATTGTACAAAATTTAAAATTATAACTATAACAGAGCTAATAATGTTTCTAACTTATTTTCTCTCTCACTTGCAAATTTTTGGGTACAAGATTTCTTCTGACAATTTAAATCTTTTGAGTACAATTATAAAGACCTTATCATAAAAAAGCCTTAAAAAATTTAATAAAAAATTTGCATTGAAAATGCATATAAGTCATTAATTCGTTTAATGAATGTTTCTCAAATATTATTTCAAACATAAATCAATCTATCCGCTTCAATTTCATTCGATCTTTTATAAAATTAATTTTATCTTTTCTGAATTTCAAATGGATTTTCTGAATTTCATTTGATCTTTTATTTTAATTTGAAATAAAGTTTCTGAATTTCAATTGATCTCTGAATTTTAAATGAAACTTCTAATTTCACTTGATCTTTTCTTAATTCAAAGGAAATTTCTGAATTTCAATTCGTCTTATCTAAATTTTTTATGGAATTCTGATTTCCAATTGATCTTTTCTGAATAAAAAATTTAGTCCTGATTTTTAATTGATCCTTTCTAAATTTTATATGTAATTTCTAAATGGTAATTGATCCTTTTTAAGTTTCAATTGTCTGTTTGGAATTTCAAAAGAAATTTTTGAATTTTATTTGATCTTTTTATAGTTTGAAATGTAATTTCTGGAAAAGAATTGAAGGGGTCGGAACAATATGGTGCTAACTCACACTTAGATCAAAATTGAGTTTTATATGCAAAAAAAAATATATCAGCAACCCCTTTTATATGTTGTTATCCTTATTCGTTAGCGAGTTACAAGCGTATATTCTTTTTGCTGCATATAACTGAGTCTTAAGTTTTGGGCAATAAGGAGCTAATCCACATAGAAAACGGTTTTAGACATCTCTTTAGACCACAGCTTTTACATTTCTTACTTTCTATTATTTGGATTTTAGGAGGGTCCTTCAATAATATTCCCTGCATATTAAGAAATATGAAATCCTTTGTCAGAAAGTGGTGCAAAGTTAATTTGGTTATAATCCTACTTTCTATGGGGGTTAGCAACCTATTACTTCTTGTTATAACAACTTAAAAAGTTGTAAAGATAATCAGGAAAATAATTTGGAAGAAATATGAAATTAACTGTATGACACTTATTATTCATTCATTATTCCTTAATTCAAATATTCATCATATTAAAAACTTAATAAAATTGCATTCTCAATAATGTGTTTTAATAAGTATGTACATAAGAGAAGAAAGATAAGTTAAATTATAATCTGTTAAAAATGTTAAACGGTGTGGCCTTTACGGTTGGTTTGGCTAGTTTAGATGGTGATGCAACACACTAGCAGCTCTGATGAGTCGTTTTGCTAACATCGTGTTCCTGTTATATCTATCACACTCACATCGTGTACTTTACGTGTAAGTAGAGTGTGTATCGCAATGTTAGTTTATCATCATCCAGTGTAGCTGATGAATGTTAAAATGCTGATTTTTTGTTGAGAGTTAATCTGGACGTGTTTAGCATTGTGCTGCAGGAGCCAAGAGTCACTCAAAAATCTTTTAACAGGAGTGTGAGTATGATTTATATTCAATTCTATGAAAATGTGTTGAGTACCTTATGGATATGATGAATATTTTTATGAGTATGAATGAATCTAAGTATAGCGAAATCATAGGTATACGATAAGTAAACTTAAAGTATGAATCACTCGCTGCAGATCTCTGATTGCATACTAAGAACTTAAAAATCCTTCGACGGTCGGTGGTACAAAACTAATGTAATTTGTATGTGGCTTAGCGCCTTTTTGCCAAAAAAATTCGCATGTAAAACTTTCAATGTCGCCTGTTAACATTTTCACTATTTTTTAAATTTTTCTTTTTAGAAGTCTCGCCTACAATACAATCTGCATACTCAGAACTTTAAAATCTTTTATCTATCGGTGATAGTTATTTCAATGGATTTACAACAAGCGCTTGTTAACAAAAATAAACAAAGCAAAATATAAAGATTTAATTTCTTTATTGGATTGGAGTCCGCCGGTCCATCACAGCTTCTATAAGAAATTAGAGAGTTCGGAAGACAATAAAGAAATCGATTTTGAAGAAATATAAAATAAACTGCATCTTTATTCATTTATTAACTATTATTAATTTTTTACTTCATTCAAAGATTCATTGTATTAACAATTTAATTAAATTTCATTCTTGATAATGTGTTTTAATAAGTAGGTAAATAAGAGAAAAAGGTTACAAGTAATGTAACCGAAATTATTATCTGTTAAAATTGTTCAATGGTGTGGCCTATAAAAGACTCAGGATATGTTAAAACAGTTTTTTTTGAGCAAGCAGTATGTAATACATTCGTTTAATTTCCTGCCACCGACAGGCGAGGGATTTTAAAGTTCTGTGTATACAGATATTGTATGGAGGATTTATAAAAACGAAAATTCAAAAACCGTGAAAAGGTTAAAAGATGTGACTAACAGGCGACATTGAAAGTCTTACATGTGAAATTTTCAGAAGGATTTTAATGTTTTGAGTATGCAAATACCATTGTATGCAGGATTTCTAAAAACTAAAATTGTAAAAACAATTTAATAAAACGCTCTTTATGCGAAAAATATGAACAATTACAAATATTTAAAATTGCGATTTTTAGAAGCCGTCAAAACTTTCAAATGCGTTTATCTCCAAACTTGTTTTATGTGTGTTAGTGCCTTGTTGCCCCGAACCCTTCATGTGATATTATGTGAATCTGAAGCAAGAGTTATTTTAAAATTCGTTTGATTAGAAATAAGAAGAGAAAGGTTATATCGGACGGGATTCGAACTCGGGACCCCTGAGCGACAGTCAAGCGCGCTACCACTAAACTATCAAGGCTATTACTAGACTATTGACCGTTTCTGAATTTTATTAGGATTTTCTAAGTTTCAAGTGATTTCTTCTGAATTTCAAATGGAATTTCTTTTAATCTAATTTATTTCATTTGGTTTTTTAAGTTCAATTGATCTTTTCTGAATGTCAAATGTTATTGCTGTTCAATTTTCATTGATCTTTTGTGGATTTTTATATGTAGTAGATTTATATTGATCTTTTCTGAATTTCAAACAATGTTTCTAAATTTCAAATGGAATTATGAATTTATTTGATCCCAACGCATATAAAAATGTGTAAGGGGTAAAGTAACATCACTTCGTTTATAAGGTTGATAAGGAGGCGTGGCAGGTACAAAAAGTGTATATATTCTTGATCAGCTTCACCTCCTGAGTCTATTTTAGAGCTATTGTAATGAAATTCAATATGTAAGCTTTATATTTAGAAAAACAGATCTAGTTCGACTCACCTCTTATACAAAATGACTTTACCAAGACTGTGAAGTCTCTTTCAATTTCAGAATAATTAATCTAATGACTTAAAATTTGGTTCATTTTCGCTTTAATCCTCAATATGCACTTTGAGTATGAAATTTGTAAAAATCGTTTGAAAACCACGTCTACCTTCCATACAAAGTAAATATAAAAACGCTAAAATCTACTTAAATTCCACAAAATTGAGTACAGTGACTTCAAATCTTGCAAATAAGTTTGAATCTTTACCCAATGCTAGGAAATTGATAAAAAATGTTAAACTCTTAACTAAAATTAACCCTCTAACTGGCAAGAGCCGAAAAATGAACCGAAAGAGTCGGATTTTTTTAGGTAAATTGTGGTCTAAAAAATTATAATTCGAAGTTCTCAGGTGAAAATTTTGTTGCGCTTATTCTCCAGGTATTAGACTTTTATTTGGCATTCAGTGATAGTTTTTTATTATGTTCATGAATGCTGCATTTTGTACAACTCTGATTTCAATTTATCTGTTATCAAGTTCAATCGATCTTTTCTGAATTTCAAATGGTTTTTTTTTTAATTTAAATTTACCTCTATTGTTGTTTGTATTTATTTATTTTTTTTAATGCCAAATGTAATTTTTGAATTTCAATTAATCTTTTCTGAATTTCAAATCGAATAATGAATTTCATTCAATATTTTTTAAATTTCAATTGATCTTTTCTAAATTTTAAATAAATTTTCTGCTTTTTTTTTCTGAATTTCAAATATAGTTTCTAAATTTCAATTGACCTCTCTCTATTCTACCCTCCTAAGTAAAAAAGTCATATCTCCATTTGAGTAGTTTTGCGATATTTAGCTTTTACTTTTTTTATCTTTCTAAGAAACACACTAGAAGTGACCACTTTACTTAAATTTTTCAGTCATTTGGAGTTGAAAATGGGTAATATTAGCTTAACACAAAAATCAGAAACTCATTCACGGTTCCGAATCTGCCTTTTTCTACATTTTGGAATTTTGGCGTTTGTGACTTTCTTTCTTAGGACGGCAGTATTGTTATTTGTATTTCTTTTTTTTAATGCCAATTGCAATTTTTGAATTTCAATTAATCTTTTCTGAATTTCAAATCGTAGAATGAACTTCATTCGAAATTTTTTAAATTTCAATTGATTTTTTCTGAATTTTAAATAAATTTTCTGCATTTTTTGAGCATTTCTGAATTTCAAATATAATATCTGAATTTCAACTGATCTTTTCTGGCGTCATGTTTCGAAAAGTGAAGATTTTAATGTTGTCTTATTGTTACTTGTACCGCTTTTTATTTTTTTTTTAACAAAGCAACGCGTGCACTCATGGTGTGTAGGAACCTGGCGGGGAAAAGCTGGGGTTGCAACCCAGCAATTCTTTGCTGGATGTATACTATAATGGTGAGACCCATCCTCACCTATGGTGCAATAGCATGGGCTGAAAGAACCAAGCTAACCAAAATGAGGGATATGCTAGCAAAGGTGCAGAGACTGGCCTGCGTATGCATCACAGGTGCCATGAGAACCTGCCCTACTGCTGCACTAAAAGTAATTCTTGACCTAACCCCCTTACACCTCTTCATAGAGGGAGTGGCAAAGTGAACTCTGCTATGCATCGCAACAGAGGGGACAGGTTTAGGTAAAACTATCAGCAGTAGCGAGAACGAGGATATTGCAAAGCACATACCTTACATCGATCTATTAAGAGACGATATAGTAAAAAAGTACAACTTCGAAAAACACTTCGAAATTAAGCTTAATACCAAGAAAGCGTGGGAAAGCGAGATAATATCGCCAGTCAAGAAACCACACAGTATATCATGGTATACGGGTGGCTCCAAAACATTGGAAGGTATAGGCGCAGGGGTGTACGGGCCAAGAACCAAGCACTTTAAACCTATGGGGACAACACCCAGTATCTTCTAAGCGGAAATCCTAGTAATACAGCTGTGTGCGCAATTCAACCTGGACTTTTCTGGACTGGTTGACCTTTGAAAAACAAAGGGTAGGATATAATTGTGATGACAGCCAAGCAGCAATTAAAGCACTAGTTTCCTGTGAGATATCATCGAGAATAACATGGCAATGCCTAACAAAACTCAATGAACTAGGCAAGAACAACACCGTTACTTTAATCTGGGTCCCAGGATACAAAGGAAGACAAGGTTACGAACAAGCTGATAACTTAGTGCGACAGGGTGCAGCCACAAAGTTTATAGGAGGGGCTTTACTCTGATGTAATGACCATGTAATGATGTGATTTTGTTTTTGAATCATATTTGCTTTTCGAATCACATTACATAGTAAGGCCCCAGAACCATTCTGCGGATTGGACACACATTATATAGGATAAGAACTAAGAAGGTGAGGAGTGACTCAAACGTTCAAACCTTTGGAAAAGCCACCCAAAGCTAAGACAATCCAAATTGCTCCTCAGAGATTTTGTACTCGGAGAGCAAAATTGTGCTTAAGCTAAGCTAAATCTGCAGCCACAAAATTTATAGGAGGGGCTTTTCTCTGATGTAATGAACATGTAATGATGTGATTTTGTTTTTTAAACATATTTGCTTTTCGAATCACATTACATAGTAAGGCCCCAGAACCATTCTGCGGATTGGACACACATTATATAGGATAAGAACTAAAAAGGTGAGGAGTGACACAAACGTTCAAACCTTTGGAAAAGCCACCCAAAGCTAAGACAATCCAAATTGCTCCTCAGAGATTTTAATACTCGGAGAGCAAAATTGTGCTTAAGCTAAGCTAAATCTGAGAATTCTTAAGTGTTCCTTACAGGACATTGCAAACTTAAATATCACCTGATGAAATTGGACATCGAAACCGATAGTAATTACCGTTTCTGCGAAGAAGCAGAGGAGACTCCAATGCACCTACTTACGAACTGCGATGCTGTGGTTCGCAGACGTAAACTAGCACTGGGGAACTAGAGTAAATTTTATCCCTTGAACCTAAAAATATTCTCAAATTCATCATAGAACTAGGTCTAGATGAAATATTGTAATCCGCCAACACAGCGGAGCTTTGAGAAGGGGGTATGTACAAAAGATCTCATTTAGGTCGCATCTTCACCATAAAACATTAACATTGTATTGTTAATGTTTTTTCTCCAAATAAAGCTGTGACGCTTTAGCTGTGAAGCAAGAATATCCAAAGAAATCGCAACTGAATTTAAAATACAGGGTGTCCACTGTAAGAGTACAAGTGTTTACGAAGGTGAAAGAGGATATATTTAGTTTGCTTTCCGTAAATATTCGTACTATTACACTGAACACCTTGACTATTAATTTCATTGAAATAAGGCAAATTCTTCTTTGTTAAAATAACTGCATCATATCTGATTACATTTGAGCATTTTTTCTTAGCAACTTTCTCAACAAGTTCGAATGAAGTTCAACACTTCGAAGGTTTCCATAATTCACTTAGACAGCTTCAATATGACAGAAGCAACACAAAGCAATTCGTTTAACTGATATTTGGACAAAAGCAAGGAGTGAGGTTCAGTGCGACACAAACGGTTTTTTATTCCGAATTAGAGAGAAAGAGAGAGCAATTAGAGATTAAATTTAAACATACGAAATTTCGTTTATATTCTACTCCTGATTGTTGTCTCTTATCCAAAGCCAAAGCACTGATTTCGAATGGTGCTAGAATATGTGTTTTAACAAAAACCTAAAATTTTCTGTATCCATCTATTCACCAAACGAGCTCAGTTCTTCAATTTGAATTTTAAACTTTGCACTTTTTCATTCAAATTTTATCACTTCACTTTATCACAAACACGAAATATTCCTATTTTTGTGTAAAAATAATGTCCTTGCCCAGCTTTTTATTTGTTGCTTTTCATTTATGTAGCCTTTTTGTGTGTTTTTGCGATAATTTTATTATTTAAATTACTACAGCAACCATCTAATGCACGTGCACTTCACAGCATCTGACTTTAATAACTGCAGCTAATTTAATCACTAAGCCTGGTTTAAATGTGAAAACTTTGTTACAGCTGAGAAACCTTTGACAAAAGGTCTTACTTTTGTCATTGTAAATGTAGCTTCATGTCATCTGTACCTAACTATATTTATTTTTTTACCTTAGATTGTTTTTAACGCTTACTTTTGTCTTGGCAGTTTATAGAAAAACAACCTACCTCTCTTTTTGTCATTCTTTTGTCATCCTGCTCATCAACAATTATGATCATCATCATCATCATCATAACTATTATTGTCGGTGTCATCTTCCTTGTCTTGTTGTTAGTTCGTTTGTAATTCTATATAAGATTTGTAATTTTATCATTTTGCATTTTTACCTTGTTCTAATTTTTATATGTAAATTTTTTACAAACTTATCGTAGGCAAGATTAGTAATATTAGCTCTGTCGTTGCTTTCTATCTTTAAGGTTTCCTCTGTACATTGCACCAATAGTGTTCCACATGAAGCCAGATCGTAGCTTCTTCTTCTGTTTTGAAAGAGGAACATCTAGAGGAAACCGTTGTTAATTTCTATCAGACTATTTACAACTGTTACCATATATAAAATTATTGTTTGGCCAATTGCTTGGAATATGATCGTTTTTTCAGGTTGTTGCTATATATATTCGTGTAAAGTAATAGTTTTAGAGCGGAACTTGTTTTACGATTCCTTGCAAGCAATGGTATTTGTTATGCAATAGCTGTAAAAATTAAATCATCTGTTAGATATTGGTTTATGTGTGTCTAAACTATCGCTATTTTTTTATAGTAACTTTTTGTTAAATAACTATAACATCTAAAATTTAAACGTGAACATACAAGAATTAAAAAAAATCTAGAGGAAAGCAAAATTTTCAGTAGTTGATTGATGCCTCAAGAATAATATATAACACTTAGAAATACATGAGGGGTATTCACGATGTGGTGTATTTGTGACAAAATTTTACAATATTTACAACTCATTGTGAACGAACCTTCAATAAAAAATTTTATTTTTTAAATTAGCTGATTTTTTTATGTACTTTTGTTTGTAAATATAAATTGAAATCATAATTTAACTGCAAGAAATCAACAAAATTTAAACAAAAAACTAAATTATATTAATTTTTATTAAATAATCTCACAGCGCAGACGATAGCATCTTCTTTGTTGAGTATAAATGCTTTTGGGATCAGCTAATCAAATACACAACGAAATTTACAAAGAATACAACAGGGTTGAGTCGTTGCATTTTTGCTACGGGGTTGTATTTTGGGCACTTATCAAATATTTATTAAAAATACACAATACAAGAGCAAATACACCACATCGCGAGTACCCCTATGGTGTGTTTTTTTACAAAATATCATCATAACTAGGGCTAGGAATTTCATGCACTAAAAAATCGAAAATATGCTCTAAAAACAGGTAAAATATGCAATTAAAAATATTTTTCTAATACATTATTACACTGTACGACAGCACTTTTCACACATGAACCATATACACGTGAAACTAGAGGCAAAGAATAGTAAAACTGCATTCTGACTTTTTCTCTAGAACAGTGTCGGCCAAGAAACACTTGCACTGTTGTTTCAGTTGTGTGCTAGTGCGCACACATGTGAGAGCGACAGAGACACACAGGGTTCACGATGCACGGGTGCATAGACACTGGCCCATACTGCTCTAGAACGTCAGGATTTTTTTTAAAGGAAGGAAGTTACAAAAAGAAATTGTTTAAAACAATTTATTTAAATACTTTAAACTTTGAAAACATGACAATATGGGTATTAAATAAAAGAATACTATATCTTTTTAAATAAAAAGAAAAAGTTTTTAAAGGTTTTTTTGGGTTTGGTTTTAAAGTAATGCAAGTTTTTTTACTTCAAACAAATTGAAAATTCTTACCAAAAATGTTCAAAAAAAACAGAAGTCAATTAAACTAATCTACATATTTAGTTTGGATATATTGTCACTTCGTATTTCTGATAAAAGAGATTGTTCTCTTTCATGTGATACCCATATTGTTTTAAAGTTTTTAAATAAGTTTTTTTAAACAATTCCTTTTTTTAAATTAAAATACATTTTTAAAAAATCCTGACGTTCTAGAGAAAAAGTAAGAACACAGTTTTACTATCCTTTGCCTCTTGTTTCACGTGTATATTGTTTACTTCGTGTGAAGTTTAATGTCTATTGGACAGGGGGGCGTGATACCTCCTATACAAGCTAAATTTGCGCCAAGGCCCACAAAAAAAATTATTTTTGCTGCAAGAAAATGAATGCTCAACGAATAGTAGCATACTTAAAGCAAAGCATATACGAAATACTATACTTGCAGCAGTATAAACATTCCTTTTTTTAGTTTATATATTACTAGTTAACCCGTGTGGCGTTAAAATGCCAAAATCAAACATACCTAGTTTTTATTTTAAGCTATTGATTAGAATCTCAACTGATAAAATTTGAAATGAAATCAATTTTGGCCTTTTGCAATATACGCTGTTTTTCTTATTTAATTTTTGCATAAATTTTTAAAAATTAAAAAATGTTCCGATAAAAATCTTTTTTCAACTGTAAGAAATCATTCCAGTATCACTTTGATATCTATATATATAAAAATGGTGTAAAAAATGTATAGTAAAACATCAATTGAGAATGGCTGGGCCGATTTGTCTAAAATTTTTTTTCAGTTGTTTATAATTGCCAGGAGAAGGTTTTACGAAGGAAAATTTTGGAAAAACCCTCCGGGAAAGTCCGATAGGTGGCGTTGGGGTGGACTTATATCGAAAATTTGAATTTATGGACCAATTTAACTGAAATTCAGAATGTATGTTTGTTTAATCATAAGAAAATAATTTGTGTATAAATGGACCCGATAGGTGGCGCTGGGGTGGACTTATATCGAAAATTTGAATTTATGGACCAATTTAACTGAAATTCAGAATGTATGTTTGTTTAATCATAAGAAAATAATTTGTGTATAAATGGACACGGTAGGTGGCGCTGGGGTGGACTTATTTCGAAAATTCAATGGCGTGAAAAGTGATTTTGGTATTGCCACAATTTTGAAATGCAATCCTGGTACGAGGGGGGTAGCGAAGCACACCGGGTTCAGCTAGTTGAATATATTAATTCATACACACTTAAAAATTTGTATAGAATTTGTACACCGATCGGTGTTCCAGGGAGTCCTACACCGTTCGGTGTTAAAAAACACCGTGTCAAAAAGCTAGAATTTTATATCCAAAAGAGCATATTTTTTTCACACCGATCGGTGTAAAAAAGTAAACATCAGATAGGATATTTGTTTGTACCCTGTTAGGTGTTTATTTATAATATGCAAAATGATAATTTTATTTAACACCGAACGGTGTAATTTTTAACTATTCGAAAGGATATTTTTCACAATTTTTATTAAATTGTCATTAAATTTATTAATTGTCAAATGAAATAAGCCGCAAAAATCTTTGATTGTAATGGAATAAGAACCACTCAAAAAAATTAAATATTTCCCAAAAATAATGAAATTGTCCCAAAAATTGGGAGTTATTTCATATGAAGTAACACCCAAAAATGTATGGACATTTTTTGGGGCTTATTTTTTTTTGGGTTTAGTTCGTGGTGTCAAAAATAAAGTTTGAATCTATAATCAAGATTTACAAAATTAAAATGAACAAATTAAATTGGGAAATTTCAATTTTGAATTTGTTTATCAATGAGAATGTGATTTCAATCATGGTAGAAGGATAGAGGTATATGCAGCGCTGACTGTGCTCTCTTTCCATACTGCCATGTCTGTCAAATTTAGCTGTGTGGCGAATGGAAACGAAAGAAAATAAAGAAAAGATTTTGCTTCGGTTTGACAATTCCGGCAGTATGCTCTCATCTGGTGCATATACCTGTATTCTTCTACCATGATTTCAATATTGCTCTTCTTCTTTGCCTTTCTAACTTCACACTGATCGGACAAGTTCATCATTTCACACCGAGTAAGCGGTGTAAATTAACACCGTTCGGTGTAGAAAATGTAAACCGGTGTGAATTTATTTTTTAAATTTTTTTAGTGTGTAGTTTTAGCCAGTGGTGCCAATTACACGGAAATTTCGGATTTCTACGGATATTAAAGCTTTGCACAGATAAACGGACAACAGTGGCAAAATAAGGTAAATCTACGAATTTTTAAGAATATCACACAGAATTTTCGTAGATTTCGCTTTTTTTCACCAAATTTTATGTAAAAATTTTGGAATGGTAAAAAAATGTACTTATCACTAAAAAATTTGTATACATAATTTGTTAAAATTTTGCGCTTATCAACTTTTGCAAATAAAAAACTGTTTTAAGGAATCTAATTTCGAAGTGAGCCAGTGGGCAGACTCATTTGCACCAAAACTCGTTGAGTTTATTTTTAGAAATTTTCGGCATTTAATTTGTATTAATGTGAGACGGAAAACTCTGAAGTTTACGAAAAAATTCAAAGGATTTGGGTGTGGCAAGTGTGTAAACGTATAAGATCATAAACATGTAAGGGGCCTGTAAGTTAAGAAATAATAAAAAAAATTTTAAAAATTAGAAATTGGAAAATTTTCATTTCGTAGCGCAGCCCCTAACTGTAATTTTTTTTAAATATATTTTCTTGTCGTTTATAAAAAAAAAATAACTCACCTGAGTGGAATTTTTCGCTTTCCTTTGAAATACTGCAAAACTGGCTGGAAAAAATAATCAAAAAGGCTTTAAAGGTAAAAATTGTAGAATTTTTATAGAAAAAAGAGTATTTTTGGCTTGCTCACACTGTTGGAAGCAAAAGCTTAACAGTGGCTGCGGATTTTCGAAAAATGCTTACATCGCGTATGACAATCATACGTTGTAATTAATGGGTTAAAACAAACTAAAGTGCCTGTAAAATGTAATTCAATGGCCCATTATCATAGTCAAAATAAAGTCGACTTTAAATTTAGTGCAAGCTTTTTGACAACATATTAGAAAAACTGTTAAAAAGCTTAAACTAAATTTAAAGTCGACTTTATTTTAACTATGATAATGGGCCAATGTTTTTGTATTTATAATGATTACAGATTAAAAAAATTTAATGTTCCTTTAAAATAAATCAAAGTTATGTTTTTAAGTTTTAGTTATAGTAACATAACTAAAAGTAATAGTTGTCAGCTATTTAGTTACGTTTAACGTTGTTTGTAACTTTTATAAGTTTAATGCAAATTTTATAAAACAAAAATCAAATATACAAAAAATGTGTAAAAAACTATTAATGACTTCAATTGAGTGATTTTATTACTCTATTAGCTATTATTTATTAGCTGCTAGTTTAAAAAAAAAAAATATATATATATAAATTTGCTAACATGGATTTACACGGAGTTTTTATATCGCATATGTGGATTTTTACTCTCCTCGGGTTGGCATCACTGGTTTTAGCTGTGAAATTATAAAAGATTATTCGTTAGTATAACAGTTTCATAGCGGTGGCGCAAAATACCTCACGTATTTTTAGACACATGCTGAAATTAATAAGAGAAAAAACAACATAACAACAACAATTATATAAAAACTTTAACTCGCTATAACTTAAAAAATATAAATTTTTAAGAAATAAAATTTCCAGTTTGCACATCTACAGGTCTAAACCTGCCAAACCATACTAAATTTATTAAGATTGGACTTGTACTTAAAAAGGCTTACGCCGTACAAAATTTGCGTTTGCGTAAATATTTAAGATTTCAATATAAGGTATCAATTAATTCAGAAAACTATAGTGTTTTATTTTTAGAGCGTACAAATTTTTATTAAAAAACTATTCGGAAAAGGCTGGTTATATTATGTCAATTTACCATTATCATTACCATTAAAATTACCATTACTATTTCCATTACCATCTGAATTTCAATTGTTCTTTTCAAAATTTCAACAGATCTTTTGAATTTCAATTGATCTTTTCAAAATTTCAATTAATATTTTCTAAATTGTAATTGATCTTTTCAGAATTTCAATTGATCTTTTCTGATTTTGCAATGAAATTTTGAATTTCAATTGATATTTTCAAAATTTCAACTGATTTATTGATCTGAATTTAAATTTGTCTTTTCTGAATTTTAAATGACATATTAAATATTTCTATGGATCTTTTCTGAAATACAGTTGGAAATGGTAAAGCAAAATAGTTTTTATATTAAGCAAATTGCTCTTATTTGTTCTTTTTTCAGATTGAACCAACGCTAAGGGGATGCCCCTAAAAATGTGTAAGAATTGTGTTGATTCGGAAGATGGGTGATAGTCGGTTGAAAGGGGTCTCTTTTGTTTTAGGAAATTATTTTCTTTTACTAAAATTTAATAGCTTACCTTTTACATTTCCACTATATATGAAAAATAATGCTTGAATTGAGAATTGTATCTCCATTTACAAGTTAAATTTTTTTGACGATATGTAAATTCTTACGAAATTAAGTTTTACGAAGCACTTACACACTGAGATGATACACCTTAGTAATCTTGTCAGAATATAAGTAAATGATGAAATTACTTCATTTATTAGTTTTTAATAAATATCCAATATTGTAAATATTAAGAAATAAATTTAACCGAATCACTATAAACTTTTGATTTATAATAAAAAATGTTTGCAATTCTATTAATACAAACAAAACAAATTGGGTTTAGCTCTTACACAGTGGCGGCAATCCCCTATAAAGTTGTAGGAATAATTTTACTTTAGTGCCCGGGTTCCTTCTTTTAAAAACGTGTATTTGAGGACCCTTTATCTAATACCGCTTTCAAAAAACGTAGCTCTCGAATGGGTTTGGAGATAAAAATCGTCGATGTTTTAAAAAATTACCATTTCAATTATATGAAAAGTTCCACATTTTTTATATGTAAATGTTGTTCTAAGAAAAAGTTTGCTTTTCATAAAGTTGAAGTGTATTCTTTTTAATGAGATATCAACAAAGAAAATACTTCAAGTACTTTAAGAAACACAAAGAGTAAATCGTGGCTCCAAATGCCATTTAATAAACATTTTTCATTTTGTTTATATATATGTATGATATGTACCTGGAAGTCAAAATTTAATAAAAAAAATAAATGTATTTAGTTTTTTCTTTGTAATAGGTGGCCTTCGGCCGCTGCTTAGAGTTAACAACCATCAGTAAGTTCATCACCGGGTGCGCTGTCTACAGTACTTCCGGGTGTAATTCTCTTTTTATTTTATCACTTGTATTATATTTTAAGGTACTATTGCATTGAGTAACAAATTAAAAATCAATTTTTCGTTAGAGTATGGTTCTTTAAGGTCTTAAGAATACGTATACAAAATTTTAGAAAAAAATATCAAATAGAAAAAATGTTATAACATATATTAAATTCATATTTCGCTTGATATTCAAGAACCTTTCAATCTTTAATCACGTTTTTCTCGAAACAAGAATTTTTTTGAATCGGCTTCTAAGATATCTGGAGTTCTACTTGATCGATGTCGATGAAACTTGATTCATTGTGATCCTTATAAGCTCTGTTAAGCACTGGACCTATAAAAAGCCAAAAACATTTATATTGTTTTTGTATGGCTGAAGGTTTCGACAAAAAAAGGAGTTTTTTATACATTTTTTCAACGTATGCTATTTTTTTCAACTACAACCCTTAACTCAAGAATGCACTTTGGTTTTTTACTTTCAGGCGCTTTGTAATTGCTGGAGACGGGAGGCCAATTGCAAATATTTTTTAAACACGCTAACTTCAATGCCCTGTAAAAAATTAACAACAACTATGAAAACAAAAAAAAAATCACTTTTTTCACAAACATTTTTGTATTTCATCATGAATAATTCTTAATTTAAAATTCTTAAAAAATTTGAATCATTAAAATTAATAATACTTGTAAAATAATAAAAAAGGTTTTTTTATAGCTACACACTGTAATAGTACCTTAAGACACATCATTAATCTCAAAAATTACAATTATATAAAAAGATAAAACTAGATAAGATATTAAAAAAAAAAATTGCAAATATTCAAAAAGATAAAGACGCGATTACTTCGTAAAAAGGAAATTAGCTTCGACACACAAATTTAAACTGAATTTTCAAACTATCGCGAATTTTATCTCCTTAACCAAACAGAGTGAATGTTTTTGGTTTCATATTTTTACCATGTTCATGCTCATAAAAAAATCTGCTTTTTGCATATTCGAACATGCTTTTTTCTAACTGCGTTAATGCTGGCTTTTATTGGCATTAGCTTTTATTTTGACACTTGTGTGATGTAGCAGTCTAGACTAATCGCTTTTCCTTTGCTATTTTCTGGAATAAAACAGATGTAAATGACTATAATTGCTGTACTATAACTAAATATATATAAATTCTTACAATCATTTACTTATTGACTTTGTTGATTATAAAGGGTCCGCCATGTAACGTTTTTTTTCAACCTTGGTATGACGCCATACAAATTCCAATTGGTTCAGGAGTTGAAGCTAACTGACAACCCAATGCGTTTTAAAAAAAAGTTATTTGGCAGACCCTTTATATGTTATTGACATATGATAAAAAAATTAACTTCGTATTTCAGAAGTATTGACGAAACACAGAGTGACCCATACAAAAAAGCAGAATATAAGTTGCATTAAGTTGTTTTTTTCTAGTGTATTTTTATGGAAAAAAATCTGCTTTTATGTTGCGTTTGGTTGCGTTTTACAAAAAAACTGATTTTTCCCCCAGCATGAACATTCAATAAAAAAAATTTTGATCTGGCCTCTAAAGCAAAATTATGCCAATTTTAAATAAAGATCTGTTATTTTTCCCACGTCTGAATACTTTTATAATTCTTATTATAAATTATTACGCACAGTGTATCTTTATATATGAGAAGCTTTTTGATTGTCAAATGAAGATAAGCTTCACCAGCACTGGAAAAGAAAGCTGATTGGTTTCTTACAGTTTGGCAGCACTGTAGCACGCACAGCTGTCAAAAAATTTTCTTTATTCGTGTGCGAAATTTTTCTGCGGTAATTTTGTGCTGAAAATTTGGTAATATAAAAAGTCAAGTGCTAATAATCTAAATCAAAATAATGTATATGATAAGAAAATTTCATAAAATTGCAAAAACTTAATGTAAATCAAACACGGAAGCATCAATAAAGAAGGTCGCTCTCCAGCGACTTTTGCAGCAAACAGCGCGCCACGCACCATCAAAAAATAAGATAGTTTTTTTTAATCAATAAAATTTTATTTCACGCCAACAGTGGGCAAAGTTTTTTAATTATGAATGAGCAAGTTTTGCATGTTAATCAAGTGTACTTTCATTTCAGTCCATTTTGGAGCTGCTGTCAACTGCGTTGTCGAAGGAGGCTAAATAACGATTTTTCAAAACTGAGAAATTCTGAAATTCATAGAATCCTGTGTACCAACAATAATAGATGCACCTTTGTACCTGAAGAAAGTGGCAGCATATATAAATAAAAAGTAGAGCAGTAGCTAATTCAAAGCAGTCAACTCAAAAGTTGCAATTCATACAATTGCTCAACTATTTAATAAGAAGTAAATTAAGCATAAGTAATATAACTATGTCGTTGGCACCGGTGATAATTGAAGCAACCGCCAAGCACACGTCTACCGTAAGTTAATATTTTGCAGTTTCCTAAATGCAATACACGGGCATGTGCTGCATTTCACTTACGTACGAAATTGAATGTGAAACCAAAATGCCTTGTGCTGCAATCCACGTTGAAGTATCCTTTTATGACCATGTCAAATAGTCCGTTTTGGACAAGTAAAAGAAATCTGGTTTTTACTATGTTACGCCATTTTTAATTCGGTCAGTTGTTTTTTTATAAATTGCATACACTTTGAATTGAATTCGTAAAAAATGCAGCACATGCCTGATAATTATAAATATTTCATTAGTTCACTTTAATGCACGTCAATTTATTTTTACAGATGATTTTTATGCATGGCCTGGGCGATACCGGGTAAGTTCTTATCAATTAGCGCTTAGCCTACATTAGCAAGTCTTATCGTTAAAATTTCGAATAATTTTGCTATATATATTGATGCTCTTTAGATATATATATATAAATATACATATATAATTACAAATTTTCATTATCATTGGTGGAAAATTCCTTTCTGTGAGCAAGAATCTTCCGCTGCTTGTACGTGCGATTTTTCAAACTTATTTTTCCATACGGCTTCTTTGCTTTAAACCACCCACTTTCGGAGGTGTTAACATATATATTGCCTTGACCTTATCGTCGTCGAATATGACACCTGCTTCCAACCTTACCGCTATTAAGTTATTTGCATTCTGCTTTACTTTGTTTATTTGCAATAACTTAAATTAACTTGCTACATTTTTACATAGATATGTTGTTTGGTAAACGAAGACGGTACCAGCGCAAAAACTAGGCTAGGGTAGAAAGGAAAAAAGGCGGAATATGAGTCTCTAGTGACATTAATAAAGAATAAAGGTGCTGATAGGTCTTCAATTTAAAAAAATAATAATCCTGATTAGAAGAAATTCGTAGTTTTTCTTGTAGTCCAACAGCTAGGCTCTACATTTCAATTTCATTTATTTGTCGTTATTTACAGTGATTTTAATCCGACTAGCTTTAGATGCGTGCAATTGAAATAAAATAATAAGCAAAAATAAGTTGGAATTTTTTTATATTTTGGAAAACCATGGTTGAATAGCCAATTACGCCAGAAATGTGATATTTATCTCCGAAATGGCGCTTGGATTTGTTTTTTTCATCCAAAGGCATTGCAGGTTGCATCCAACTAGACTTGCTATGCCTTGTAACATAATCCAACTAGTAGAGCATGAAACTCTTCAGCACACCAACTTCAGCGTCATCTTTATATATAAAAAGAAAAAAAAAACTATTTATTTTACTTAAACTTATGATGTAAAACTAACGCGCAAAATAAATTGTTTTATGTGTACAGTATTGGCCAAAAGTTAAGCACCCTCTCGATACTTTTGTTAGTATAAAAATATGTTCATTAGGCATGTGCTGCATTTCACTTTCGCACGAAATTGAATGTTAAACCAAAATAGCTTGTGCTGTAATCCAAGTTATACTTCACCTTTTATGACCTATCAAATAGTCCGTTTTGGACAAGCAACAGAAATTAGATTTCGATAGGTTTCAATATCGCCAATTTGTGTTGTATGGGAGATGCCACTCCCCTTGTCAAACTCTCATAAAATATCATCAGTGAAACAGCACGGGTAGATTGAGCTCGAACACCGAATTTCGAGGCTGTGCAACCCATAACTCTAAAGCTATTCCATATCACAAATTTTTTATATGTTTGTGGGCGTTAAAAGGGGGTGTTGCAATTTTTTTCTTAAACCATCACGTACTCGAAGCAAATCCACTGCCAAAATTTGAACTCAATCGGACTAGTAGTTTCGAAGTCATTTCACCTTTTCTTAAAAGTAGGCGTAGCTATAGTGTGACCACGCCCATTTTTAATATGGTTTACGACAGTTATAATACGAACTTAATTACCAAATTTTAGTTTAATACGACCAAAACTGTCTTAAATATAGCATTTTTATTGATTTGTGGGCGGTTAAAGGGGAGGTGTGGCAACATTTTATTTTTTCCTAAACCTTCAATTACAAACAAACCCGTAGAAGGAAGTATCCAATTTGGTCCATTCGTTTCCAAGTTTTAAGCATCCGAATAAATCACGATCCAATTATATATATAAAGATTTAATATTACTAACAATCGGCTCACATTCTTTAAAAAAGGGGCGTAGCTATAGTCCTACACTAACCAGACAAACGGCATTCTCAAATTTTAGTCGAATACGTCCAAAACAGTTGAAATCTAGCATTTTTTTTATTTGTAGGCGGTAAAAGAGAGGTGTGGCAAAATTTTCGTTCCTTCTAAACCTTTCCTAGTATTAGGCGAACAAAACACACAAAAAATTATTCAAATCGGTGAAGCCATTTATAACATATACTTCTACTATAGATAGCGGAATTGTATGAAAAAATAGATTTTTAGTCATAACTTTTGATTGGAAAGAGATATTGGGATAATGTTTTCACATCAATTATTTTTGAGACTTTACTTTATTGTAAAAAAAAAAATAAAAACAACATTTTGGAAAAATAAATTTCGCCAAAAAAATTTTTATTTTTACAACAAAAACAATTTTTGAGTTATTTTTGAGTAAAAAGTCAATATTTTGGACTCGCCCTCACCTCGAGAAAATTCTAAAGTTACTGATGCAAAAATGGAAATGGGTTAAGAGTGCTGAGGTGCGAAAACTTACGGCTGCTTTGTTTTTTAGCCTGTCCTAAAATGCTTTTATTTAAATTTGAAAACCAGGCTTCGACTGTTTTTTATAGTTGTGATAATGAAATTTTACCGTTTTTATAAAGTCGCTTTCGGTAAAATCGGCTTTCATCCGATATGGCTGTTTTCCAAACTCCAATTGTGTAATTAATATTTAAGCGTATTCGCTGAATTTAAAGTGATTAATTTAAATAAATTTTACCGTTTTTATAAAGTCTCTCTGTATGGGAGGTAGACGTGGTTTTCAACCGATTTGGCTCGTTTTGAAACTCAAAGTGTTTAATTAGGATTTAAGCTCATTCCCTAAAGTTAAAGTGCTTGAATTAGTTTTTGTGGAATTTAAAGAGATTTTACCGTTTTTATAAAGTAACTTTGTATAGGGGGTAGGCGTGGTTTTCATACGATTAGGTTAATTTTAAAACTCAATGTGCATAATTGCGATACATACAAAATTATATAGAAATCTTTTGTTTTAATAAAAATAATTTTTTCTTTGTTAGTTGCTAAAAATACGTCAATTAAAATAAAATACCTTGTCATATCTTTTATACGAATAATTCTAAGTCTTTTCATTTAGTATAGTATGAAGAAATTTATGGAAATTTTTTTCATATAAATCAGTCCAAATCAACTGTTCAATGTATTTCCATCTCAATACCGCTTTAAAAACAATTTTTTTTTGTGGTACTTTCAAAATGGCAGCCGTTTTTGCCTTGCTACCTTTAGAGATTAATGCGTTTATAAGCCTTTGCAGTAATTTTCTCAGCTTTTGTTAGTATGTATTAAAAATCATGGACTTGATTCTTACATACAACAAATGCTAATAAAATAAATTTTTCATATTAAAAAAAGAATTTAACTTCTTTGTTAAAATCGTAATATTTTGCAACTTAGGGTTATTATTATTTTATTTTTAAATTATAACCGGAATGACTTTTAAAGCCCAAGATGTTATGTTTTTAAATGCTTTTGTTCGCAAACGCATATTCCGAGTATGCCAAAGCATCATTACGATCAAACCAACTCCATGGACACAAGCTACACATGATCTTTCCTGTAACCCCTTTCTCCAGCACGAACGTCTTATGTTCGCTTGCAACCCTTCGATTTATGTTCGATGTTCTACACCGCATGTTATGAATAGTTTTTGCTTTCCCAAATTTTATTCTCCGTTCTTGTTTAAAAAAAAAATATTTTCGCCTTTTGCGTTAAGCGCGTCATATTTCAATTAAATGATTGATGCAAGAAATGTTTACCAAAAGTTTCGGCTAGTTTCGGCTATTCGGCCTCAACATGGCCTCAATATGGCCGAATAGCCGAAACTGGCCGTAACCGAAACCGAATATTCGGTCGGACACTACTAATGACCGAATTTTTTCATTGAATATAGCTTTAATATTTTTCGAAATACTCTCCTTTATGATCATTTGTCATAACCAGTGGCGACATGTTGTAACTTCACTGTCGAAGTGAAGTTTTCGATCTGGCAGTATGTTGTAATATTTTCGTTCGACAGGCGATTTGGTTTGTTTCGAAGTTATGTTCGAACATTTCACAGCTAATCGCAAGTTTTTTTTCTGATACTTGGCATGCTAAATAACGTGAATCAATCCGCCTAACCAAAAAACATTTTAATGTCGACTCTAAATTTAGTGTGAGCTTTTCTGACAATATTTCTATAGAATTTGTTGTCAAAAAGCTTTCACTAAATTTAAAGTCGACATTAAAATGTTTTTTTGGTTAGGCTGAATATTTTTAAAAATTGTTTTATTAAAAAAATTAAATTTAAACAAAAAATTATAAATTAGTTATTTTCAAGAAATAACATTGTTTGGAAAAATAAAGTCAACTTAATTTGAAAAAACGGTTCTAAGGTAATCATACATATACTTTTATTAAAGCCACTACTTTTATCATTTCAATAACTTAAAATCATTATTTACCACACTTCTATGTTAAATAAATAATATATAATAAATAATATATAATAAATAAAACCATGCTTGACTGGATGAATATTTCCATTTTATTAACTTCGATTCTCGATCACTGCCACCAAAATAAAGTGATATTTTATCGCAAATAGCGCCTGTCGAAAGTGTTACAACATACCAACTTTCGATAATTTCGACAACTTCGAAACATTCGAAGTTACATGTTGCCACAGGGCTAGGATTTCGATGACATGTCATATTTTTTCTGCTGCTTCTAAGCGGTGGCGTGCAAAGCTTATTTCCGCCCGCGGTAAACTATCAAAGTGCCGCTCTAAATTTTTTGTTTAAAATATGTCTTATAAGAATTATCAGTGACTAGAAAATTTTTTGAATTCACTTGTTCTCTTATTATATAAAATTTCATATATTATATTATATTATATTATAAAATTAATGTATAATTTAAAACTAAAATAAAGAACACAATTTTTGTGTTTAAAACAAATGACGTAAAATATTTTGTAATTTAGAAATACGAAAATATGTCCTTAACAATTATGTAAAGAAATTATCAAAAGCAAATTCCTTTATTGAACTGAAAATTTAAGTATTTTAATTCCATTGGTGTCTTTTTATGCTTTTTAGTTGAATACAACTTGTCGCACTTTGGCTTCAGAAAATTTTCTGATGACATCTTCTTGTGGAATGCAATCCAACAACTCTGACTCAATTGAAATTATTGCTAAGTTGTTAAGTCGTTCCCGCCCCATTGTAATTCGTTAATAATTTTGGATTAATTTTAGTTTCGAGAAACTACTTTTGGCTAACGCTATTGTCACTGGCAAAGTCAATGCGTGGATTTTATTAAAAAAACCAACGGTGCTTCTCTCCATCATCATGAATTAATGATTGGAATGATTTGATTTCTTCAAATAAACGAGTTGCGCTTAAGTCTTTGTTGCTATCTTTTGTCGAAGCAAATGCACTTTTGATATGTTCACAATGTTCTATTTAATGACGGGCGAGTGTAAATCAAATAAAAATCCAAACCTATGTACTTTCGTCAAATGCTCGAAACGCTCCTGTAACTTGAAGAAAGCAACATCCAAAACCGGATAGACAACGATATTTTAAATGCATGTTTATTATCTTTATTCCAATTTTGCATTTAAAATCTCACCGATCGTTGTTGAACTGCCATGTCATCAAAAGCAGTTGGGTCAGTACAAAATTATTTTTAAATCTGTCTTTCTTTTTCAAACCATTCATCGACAAAGTTGCCTTCGCTTTTTCGCACTTTTTTGAAGTGATCGCTCAAAGTTTTAATCAATTTGAAACACAGTGATATAACATTTATTGTCAATAAAATATTGTGCCAACGACAAGTCCGTAAATATATTTTAATTTACTTAGAATCGGGCTCCGAAGCGTTTGCAATTTCACTAGAGCTGCATAAATTTTTGCCAAATTTAACAAAGGCACTTTATTGCATTTTTTCGACTAAACCAATGTGAAGTTAAAACATTTTTTAAATTAATATTTTCAGTTTGGAAGAATACTGGAATTGGAAACTGTTTTAAAGAATATAAATGATTTGTTTTTGGCCAATTTAGCAGTATCATTCACCATCAAATTTAGTTTGTGACAAGCGCAGGGAATGAATAGAGCTCGCGAGTTCAATTAAAGAATACGGTTTTGTACTCCTTTAATTCGGTGTTTCCTGTAAATGAACCACAGTGAGCCAACTGAGCTATACATTCATGCACACACTTATCACGTTCAAGAAGAGCAAGTGGCTAATTGATTGATATTTGAAAATGTTGTTATGCACATCTATTTGAAGATAACTGAAAGGCAACACTTTTAATAAATTTTGAGCTTATTGCGGCTGTTTGCCGTCTTTTACAATGTGCCGCCGTAGGCATTTGCCTCATAAGCCTCGTGCTTTGTACGCCACCGCTTCTAAGACATTTCCTGGCTATTTAGAACGTCCATTTATGTTTCCTAAATTCCACATATGAAAAGTTTTTAGGTAATTTTTTAGTCATTTTTCATAATTTTTCATCGTTTTTGTATCGGTTTATTATTTAGGTAATTTTTACTAGATTTAGGGAATTTTTTGGTAATTTTTAGAAATTTTTAAGTTATTTTATTTAATTTTTTGGGATTTAAGGTAATTTTAGTGTAATTTTAAAATAACTTTTTTCCTTTTTTTTCATACTAAGGTAGGTTAGGTGAGTGTGGCTGTCTCAAACGAGACACACTTAGGCCAATAAGGCCCATTGTGACACCAAGGGTTAATTCTTTCTATCTCTATTTAAACCAGTTTGAGCTGTTTATTAAGCCTAGGATTCGGCAAATCGAAAATTCCGAGAGTTCGTCGAGTTCATTGAAGAACCTAAGTGGAGGAAGCGTTTTTGAGCCCGCGCTGGGCAAGTGCAGAGGAAATGTACTGTAGATTCTTCCTCCTCCTCATCTCTACAGCTTCTATAAAAGTCGTTGTGGGGTATGTTTAATCTTTGAGCGTGTCTGCAAATAAGGCAGTGCCCTGTAAGGATCCCTACCATGGTGCTAATATGGTCTCTACTGAGAGAAATGAGTTCTTTTGAACGCTTAAGATTTAGTTTAGGCCAGATTTGCCATTTTTCGTACTAAAAAATGTAAAAATGCAAATTCTTAAATATATTCCTTTAACAATAGCCTCTTAATCAAAAACATACCTCTCGAAAAAGGAATAACTTTCTTTATAGACCTCCATGAAAAAAGCTCTGCGCGTGGTGAAACTGACGAAAGGGTATGTAGAAAGATGAAACAAGTGTTAGACAAAAACTCAGGTTATACTAGTTTTTATTAACTCTATTTTTATCCTCTGTTGCTGAAATATTAGGTGGTAAGAATTTTAATACTATGAAATTAGAAAAGGAACTTACATCCGATAAGAAATCGTCTTTTAAATATGGGCATTTCCAAACTGGCTTTACAGACGATTTGTACGATTTTTGCCTTAAAAATGTACCTTGTATATGCTGAAACGCTATGTATAAAAATTATATAAAATCAATTTTAAATTTAGTAATGTTTTTATTTTAAAGCTTTATTTTTTTTATATATAATTGCTTGTATTTTTTAGGTAATTTTTGTCAGTTTTTAGGTAATTTTCTGCAGTTTCTAGGTGATTTTTGTCATTTTTTTAGGTCATCAAAATCCGAGCCCTGCTCATAACATTTATCCGTAGAAATAAGAGATAAGGAAGTGGTGTTCGGTTTGTTAATAAAAACGTAGTTTTTAGTTGTAGGATCGTAAAATTTTGCAGGAACATGTATTTTAATACGGTGCATCAATATCAATCAAAATGTCGATTTTGATTTTTTGGCAATTTACGGCATTTTTTATTTCATTGACGATTTGTTTTGAAAACTATGATAAGATCAAAAGAAAAAAAATTACTTGCAAATGACTTACAGTTATTATACTATTTATATTATAAAAACTTTTATTTATTAAACTACTAAACTCCTTTAAAATGAATAGGGATTTTTGAGTATTAAATAATATTCTATTATAATATATTTTTTGCAAAAAAGATTTGTTTTTATCTAATAACTTCGTTTGAATACGCAGTTCCTTTCCATTTATTTCTTATGTCCAAGCTGTGCGGAAATCTGAAAAGAAACACAAATATCTTTTAATATTGATTTAATATAGGGGTGTCCAAAGTTTTGCCCATACGGGCCTTCTGCCGGCGCGCAGCAAGCAGCGCGGGCGACAGCATATGAGCCCGAACAGAATCCAAAGGCGTAACGACCGGCGATGTACAACACACAACAGAACACACGCAAGTTAACGAAGCCGTCAAAAATGAAATCGTTGAGCAAAAGTCGCGGCCAATCAATAAAATTGAAAATAATCTATTCTATTTTTTCGGGACGTAAAGATCCGTTGGATTTAGATTTCTACGTTACTTTACATTACGTCTGTTCAAAGAACAACTAAACATTGAGGTTAGATTCGATTATTGCGCTATTTTTTATTGTTTAACTACGCTTTTTGTTGAGTTTTCGTTATTAATGTGATAGTTTTATGTATCCACAGCTATGGATGACGAAGATTTAATTGTATTTGTACAGGAACGTGCAATTATTTACGACAAACAACTGCCTGGCTACTGTCTATTATAATTGCTACAACGTTTTCTTACATTACGTCCCGTCACGATGACAGTTGACAACATTACGTTACTTTACATTACGTCTATTATAACTGGGCCTTCAGTCACAATCGCTTTAATTCTGGACAGATTCTGTGTGTCTGGCGGCCAGAGAGGATCGTCGGTCGTAACGTCTTTTTATTCTGTTCGGGCTCTATCATAGTAGAACTAGACAAGGTAGTGTTAGGGCTGAATGTGTTTTCTTTCTTAGTGACCATAACTGTCAAACTCAGCCATTTTGGTACTTTTGCCAATTTTTGCTTTCATATTGCATTCTCATTGGTTGCAGATTTTGTATGAAATGTCAACTTTCGTTTTGACAGTCACCGACTCTTCGCCCTAACACTACCTTGTCTAATTTTACAATTATGCTTGATGAATTCGGTGGTAAAAGAAACGAGGGACATGTACGAAGAGAATGATAAAGAGCGTAAGAAAAAGCGTCATTTATATCGTGATCAGTGTTGCCAGAAACATGTTGAGCCTTTAGCTAAAATTGCTAACAAAAGTAGCTAAAAATAAAAAAAAGTAGCTAAAAAAAGGAGCTAACCATTTTTTTAAGCTAAAAAAAAGAAAGTGCAGTATAGTCTCGCTAATCCAGACACTCGCAATACCGCAATCCCAGTAATACGGACATCTCTACACTTCGGACATTTTTGATATTTAACTTCTATAGTTCGGACTAAAAACAAAATCGAGCACGTTTGGCATACACATTTACTGTCGCTATGTAAATCAAGTCAACGTTGTCGTTTCAAATGCATTTCGTTAAGTTAACGGGGCTTTTTGTGAGAACAAGGCTTATTTGCTTCCATATTGTCATTTAGTTCACTAAGCTTACGCCGTGAATTTTTGTCTAAACATTGATAATAGTAGGGGTATTCACTTCATTGCTGAAATTTCAGAAATCGTAAATTTCCGACGAGTTAAAGTGAGCGACATTTAATATTAATATCACAGTTTTTTAAATCTTAGTCGTTCTTTCATGTTAAATGTTTCTCAATTGCTATAATGTTTTGATTATTTAGAATTGTGAGTTAAATTGTCCAAGTGAAAATAATTGTTGAAAATTAATGTACATATATGTTTTCAGTTTGTTTACCCTGATGATGATTGCCGACGGTAGTCGAAATATTGGTTAATTAAAATTAAAAATCAAAACTATTTAAGTTTTTAATTTTTAATAATTTGGACCTTGAGCCCGCAAAATTAAGGATAAAAATGACTTAAAAAGTCAATAACAAATAAAATATTTAAATAATTTTTAGATGATTTTAAAGAATGTTAAAAATGTTCTAACTATTTTTAAATAATAAACACTTCTTAATTTTAATTATTTTTTTAAGCCCGTTGTAATTTTTCGAAGTACTACATTCACCTTTCCGATAAATTCAAAAGCGCATCGAAATTCGCAGCATGTAACGAATGCACGCACATATTTTTACTCTGATATACATAATAATCACTTTATTATTTCTTTTATTTATTTGTTATTCTAATCATCGAAAACACTTATCAAATTTTATATGTATATACTGAGTTTATTTTTAACACATACATACTTAAACGAAGGAGAAAAAAGAGCTTTGCAAGAGCTCTTATTTGGGTTTATCAGGGACTCTTTTAAAAGTTGACAGCTACTTCTATTCTTCATATGAAGCAAAAACAGTGCTTTTAAACTCAAGAAAGTAGCCTTATATATTCTCCGCAAGAGCTTTAGTAGCGCGACTAAAGCTATAGTTGAAGCTTGCTGCTGTATAAGATGGTACTATAAGCTCTGCAAGAATTAATATATAGCTAAAATTGTTACTTGGGTACCCTTAGTGTAAATATTTAAATTCAAAAAGTTTTAGTAGATTTATAGAATTCCAGCGACAACAAGGCAACATACAGTGGGTGATCATATTATTAGAGCCACCTTAAAAAAAACGTATTTTCTAAGTTTCGGGTTAAATAAAAGGCATTATAGTCGATGTTTTTGCATCACAATTATTTTATTAGTAAAAAACATGTAATAAAGCATAGAAAAAAATTAACATTAAGCTTTTATAACTGCAGAAAAATATATTAAAAAATATTTTTGTCAATATTTGGTAACTCCATCTTTTGCTGCAATGACTGCTGCTACTCGTTTTGGCATAGATTCTATGCATTTGATGCAATTGAATTTTATGGATTCATTTCGGTGCCACACTTCAATCAAACGCTCTATTAATTGGCGTTTGCTGGTCACGAATTCTTTGGAAATTTCACGCTTCATGAGTTCCCAGAGGTTCTCAATAGGGTTGAGATCCGGAGAATTTCCAGGCCAGTCAAGAACACAGACTTTTTGGTCATTAAGAAATTTTGTGACTCTCTTAGCCTTATGACAAGGAGCAGAATCATGCATGAAAATAAATTTGTTGTTTGGGAACCATTCCTGAACTTGCGGTAGCATTTTTGTGTCTAGAACCTTGATGTATTGATCCTGTCTCATCGTTCCTTCAACAATGTACAGGCGACCTGTGCCTTGGCTGCTGATGACTGACCAAACCATGATGCTTAAAAGATGCTTTACTCGCTTCACAATGCAGTCATCTTTGAATTTCTCTTCTCCTAACGAATTGAGATTTGTCAGATAAAATCTGAACTGAAGATTTATCGGAGAAGCAAACCTTGAATAAATTTTTCAAAAATAGTATACTGTCAAAATATGGTAGCAAATATAAAATTTTTAATTTACATACTTTTTTCCAGTCTTCTATTGTCCACTTTGCGTGTTCTTTAGCCCAATTTAGACGTTTTTGCTGCATTGCCGGTGTAAGAAATGGTTTTTTTGCAGGTCTGCGACATGCGAAGCCCAAGTCCTTTATTCGTCGACGAGCTGTCATAGGAGATATTTGAATCCCAGCAGTCTGCATAATTTTTGTGATATCCTTTAGAGATGCACTCCTGTTTTCCGAGCAAATGTCTCTAATTTTTCTTTCGTCACGGCAGGTCGTAATTTTTTTTCGTCCACATTTCTTTAAACGTTTCGGTGCTAAGTTCATTTTTTTATCAAGTTTATTTTTTATTCGGTCCACTGATGCTCGTGAGACAGAAGCAATCGACGCTATCTTTCTTTGAGAGTGCTCAGTATTTTTTAGGAGTGTTTTTATCTCCGAAATTTTACTTGGAGACAGGTCTTTGGACTTTCCCATAGTTAAAAAAGAATCTTTCAATAGACGATTAAAAAATATGTAATACCACACCGTAAAAAGGCAAAAGAAACAAAAAAACATTTACATACCTTCACAATGTCAATACAATATTAAAAAAGTAAAACAAAAACTTCAAAAACTTGAATTAAATTTAATAAGTCACAAATGAACCACGTGGCATTGAAGCGCTTCTTCGAACGAAATAACGGCTACTCTTACAAAATTGCGTCGACTTGCCACGTTATGAAATTAACAGCGTTGCCAACTGTATATTTTTTTTTTAAAAACATTGTTATGTCTTAAAAATATCATAAGCACATGCAAGTATCCGTTTGTGTTCAACTATAACTTTGGAAAGTGAAAAATTGTGAAAATATGCAAGTGGCTCTAATAATATGATCACCCACTGTAAAACGATAACTCTTTCAGACGTGTAAAATTTTAAATTTTATTGAAACTGAAAATCAATAAAATGTTCAGCTGAAAAATTCAAACTATCAAAATCTACAATTTTTGATATAAAGAAAAATAAACAAATTTCTAAAATATGTGTCACAAACATTCACCAAGAATCGGGTAATTTGCAAAGAAAAGGCAAAATGATTGAACCAAGTTTTTCCAGGGAAAAAAATATCAGGCAAGGCGAGCATCCGCAAATATGTAAATGTATTTTTGTGAAACAATGTTAATGTATTAATATTTATGTTCTTCAATGCATTTTCTTTACGAAGATTTTTAAGACAAAGCGTTTGAATTAATAAGGCTAAATGGCAAAAATGTGCTCAAATTTGTTTAACAAATTCTTAGGCTTTCTGTATTCCGGACACATCCAGTAATACGGACATACATCGAAACTATATGTGTCCGGATTAGCGAGACTGTACTGTAGTTAAAAAAAAAACACAACTGCTATATTTAATCAGCTTATTAGATTAATTAGTTTATCAATCATATTGATTGATTTGTAAATGTAATATATTGCTGCATAAAAAATTATTCAAAACTATCTTTATTCAATTTTATACACACAAAATTAAAGAAAATTGATAAATTGTATGTATATTAAATTGAATAAAAGTATTTTTGATAATTTTTTTTTTAATTTTCAGATAAAGTTTAATATTGCCACTTATTAACAAAAAAAAAGTAGTAGCTAAAAATAACTAAGCTCTAAAAGGAAAAACTAAAAAAGGGAGCTAGGAGCTAAAACAAAATTATCGTAAAAAATAGGCTGAATCAAGCTATATAACAGCTGAACTGGCAGCACTGATGGTGAGTGTGAGAGTCTGCTTTACGAAAGTCATAATTGAGCTCATTAATGTATTCAGGATTACCAGATTTTTATTATTAAATACTTTCTAAATTTAAGCTAAATATATTATAAAAGTTATAAAAATATTTTATAACTCACAGTTAAGGTGTAAAATTAAATTGAGTTTAATAATATTGTGTTTTAAAATTGTTTCTTTAATTTAATTTACTTCAAGTGAAATCACAATTTCACAATAATTTTTTTTCCATAAAAAAATTATTTTTGAACGCGTCAACTGATTCTGGCATCGAAAATGGTTGTCCGCGCTGTTTGTCCTTGATGTGTGGGAACAAAAATAAGTCAATGGGTGCCAAATCAGGACTGTAGGCTGGATGATCCATTAATTCGATGTTTTGAGTGTTAAAAAAGCCTTTCTTTGGGCTGATGTGTGGGAGCTCGTGTTATCTTGATGAAGAATGATTCTTCGTCGCTTGTTTGTTTTTCTAATTTCACGTAACACTTGTGGCAAACAAATGGTTGTTTACCGACGATTTTTTTTCTCTGAGTGCCATTAGTATTGCCATATTTTTGCTAGCAATTGGCTATGTTCAAAGCCATTTTCATAGTATTTACTATGATCTGACGTTCTGGTTAAGTGTCTGTGTTGCATTCATGTGTACCCAAAGCAAAAAATATAAAAAGGTTATTTACAATGTTGGTTATTTGCCCTTGCATTGTGTATTTTTGATAAAGTCGATATTTGTAGCCAATTTTATAAAATTACAAAAACAAAATGCACAGTGTTCAAAATACAACCATGTGGCAAAAATAAAATGATGGAACCCTATTGTATTCTTTGTAAATTTCGTTGTGTATTAGATCAGCTGATCGCAAAAGCATTTCTGCTCAGCATGAAGGAACCTACCGTCTACGCTGTTAGTTTATTTAATAAAAATTAATATAATTTAGTTCGTTTAAATTTTTATATGATTTCCTTTAGTTTAATTATGGTTGAAATTAATATTTCCAAACAAAAGTACATACAAAAATCAGCTAATTTTAAAACACAATACTTTAGTAAAGGTTCGTTCACAACAAGTTGCAAGTATTGTAAATTTTGTAAAAATTTATCGCAAATGCACCACATCGGGAATATCCCTAATATAATTTATACCATTCCCACAATGAAAAGCAACCCTGATCCGACAACCGCAACTGTTCCAATTCTGGAAGTGTTCTCAGCGTATTTCGCCGAGAGAGAACTGCCAACCGTCAACCGTTTTTCACTCGGCAATTCTAGGAGCAATAATTGCTTTCGCCGAAAGCAGTTTGGCTATTCGGGTTGAAAGGGGACTTTCGTCTACCCCCTGACGTAACGAATTATGAACAAACTGCTTGTGGCGAAGGCAATTATTGCTCGAAAATTGCCGGGTGAAAGACGGGACTTTGGTTCTCTTAGGGCTCTAAACCAAACGCTCAAAAACAACAAATACAACACAATTTCGAACTGCTCTGAGTTTTTTTCTAGCGACAACGCTCCAATTTTGTTTAGACATGGTGTAAGAACACAAGGTAAAATCCGATTTAGCAAGGTGAAATGACGTCAAAATCTTTTGCTAAATCTATCAAACTTGTGAATGAGTGAAAGAGATAGAAAAGATGATTTTGTGTGGTTTGACAACTCAAGTGTTGAATTTTTTGAGAGAGGTGTTAAAATCGCGCTCACCTTGTCTTATTACACCATGTGTTTATACAGTTTTGACTGGACGATAAACCACCAGCAATTCCGGTGTTAGCAATGAAAATAAATTAATAATTCTTAACAGCACAAAACAAATTTTTGCACACTTGCTTGCAGTTATGCAATACAACGTCATCATCGAAAAATTTTATATGTTTCTCTCTCTCATTTTCGTTGTATTTCTGGAATAGAAAGAAATTTCGTTACATTTTTTTATCTACTCCCATCGTCACTTACTGTGTGGGGTAAATGTCATCAGCGTTTTAGCGGCCATGTCCAAAATAAAACTAATAGAGAATTGTAAGCAGGCTGTGGTGCATCGCAGCAACATTGCATTTAAGAAATAGTAGATTTTATTATACTTTAATTTACCACTGGTAACTTACTGTATATCAGCCCCTCATCATGATTTCGCATCGTTGTAAATGCATCAAAAAAGTCACATATTTGGTGAAAATACAAAGAATGTAAGATCCTGTAAGCGTTGAAATATTAAATAGATATATGTAGTCAAAATCCAATTCAAAAAGAATTTGAAAGCATTCATGTTTCAGTTTCTAGTCCCATCTCAAAACTAACACCACCAAATATCTGAGTCGATAAGCAATAACAGCTTAAGAGCCTCAACAGAATCAAAAATCGTTGCGATCGACGATTCGTTGTTGTTGGAAAATACATGCAAAATACGCAGCTCGTTTTCTGCAACGATAAATCGCAGACTTAGAATCTATGCTATTTCAATCGTCGGTCGCAACCATTTTTGATTCTGTTCAGGCTCTAAATCTGATTTTAAAGTTTCAAAAAATGTTGCATCAAAGTTTTCAGTCGCCAAACTTTAAGTTATATGAAAGCTTCTTTTGTTTTTGTGTCATAACTTTGGCTTAGGTCATGCTCAAAGCTTCAGATTTTGTGTGTTTGTAGTGCTATATGCGTGGAACACAGCTACATCCAATATCTCAGTTCAGTCTTAAGTCGACTGGAGATTTTAATGCTTCTCGACACAGATGCAAATTTATGTAGTCATAAATTGCGGCATTCTTAAATGTTCTTGATTATAAATAATGCATGGTGAAGCATTGCATCGAGCACGAAACGTAATAAAAATTTATTTTGCAAAATTATACGAACATTTGTACTAAATTAAAAAGAAAATTATATTCAATTTAAGTGAATGAAGTCTACTTGTGATTAGAAACACTTGCGTCATTTTTGTTAAAAAATAGTTGTTTTGTTTAGTGAACTTTAATCGCTTTCCCTTGATTAGCGATTCTAGTGTTGTTACTTACAAGAAAAGGTGTCCACGTGCCACTCTCCGATTTTAATGAGCTTTGGATATGTGATAGAAGACAAAATTGTAAGGTTGACGTAATTTTTTTTAATCTGCTAAGTTATAAACACGTATCACTATCCGATTTTAATGAGCTTTGGATATGTGATAGAAGACAAAATTCTAAGGTTGACGTATTTTTTTATATCTGCTAAGTTCAAGGTAAAATCTTTCAAAATGGCGTTCGAAAATTTGCAAAAATTACGTTTTTTTCGCAATAACTTTAATTTTACATATTAAAAAAAGAAAAGAAAGAAAATGTCGTTTAAAAAGCTCATTAAAATCGGAGAGTGACACGGAGAGACCTTTCCATTTTAGTTAAATTGATTTTCAACATGAAATTGATTTGAATTTCTATTTTCTTGGTTCATAAGTCATGGCTGGAGCTCTGCGTTGGCTATGATACGCCCGCCCTGCATGAAGGTTATCTGCCCCACAGCTCCAACGCAACCGGTTACTTTAAATGCTGGTTTTCGCATGCCATCATGGTTTGATTTAAAAACACTCGACATTGGTGGCGCCGAGGATGAAGATGGCATCAAAGCGGCCTCTATCAATATACAAACAATGATAAACACGGAGATAGCATCGGGCATACCATCCAATCGTATTGTGTTGGGTGGTTTCTCACAAGGTGGCGCTCTGGCATTATACTCGGCATTGACCTACAATCAACCGCTGGCCGGTGTGGTAGCACTTTCATGTTGGCTGCCACTGCATAAACAATTTCCAGCGCTAAAGACATCTTCGGACGAAATACCAGTTAGCGTCGCAAATATTATTTTTCAAAGTCGGCATGGAAATTATTTTTATTTCTTTCATTGCAGATCTTTCAAGCTCACGGTGATTTTGATCCTGTGGTGCCCTACAATTTTGGTCAACTTAGCGCTAGTCTATTGAAATCGTTTATGAAGAATGTGCAATTTAAGACTTACAATGGCTTATCGCACTCATCGTCGGATGCTGAAATGAAGGATGTTAAGGTTAGTTTCTAAAATATATGTTTGACCAATTTTTAATACATTGAATGTTTTTTATTTTGCAGGAAGTACTCAGCAAATGGGTAAATTAAATAAAATTATTATTTGCAAATAACTTAAAACATAATTATAAAAACATTGCAACATTAAACATAGAATAAACGAAAAAAATACATTGCAATTATATAGTTGAAATATAACAAAAAGTTATGTTTTGCATAGTAGCAATATTAGAAATCTTTAATGCCCATTAATTTTTTAATTAAACATATAATTATCAGATTACTTAAAAGTCGCAGTAAAATTTGTCAAAAAAATTTACAACAAAAGTTTATCATGCAAACATACAAATAGCAATGCAAATTTTTATTTTATAACAAAGTATTTAACATTGCAAGATGATATAAAATTTAAAAAACATGCAATGAGCGTGTAAATAAATTAATAAAGTATTGAATTGATTAAATTCAAGTAAAAAAAACAAAAAATTGAGTGATTCAATTATTTCAATATTGGTAAAATACACATTTTTGTTTAATTCAATATTATTTTCTCGTTTTGGCCTCTTTTTATGTCTTAATTTTTTGACAGAGTGGTTTTTTAAAAATGCACGTTTGTTGTTATTCTGCTATCGCACAATTCACGGTAGTTCGATCAAGTGATTTTAATCAGGAATCACATTATTTTTTTATGAGTTAGTCGAAATTTTTAGATCAAGACCGCAAAAATAATGTTTACGCTCATGTATAGGCCAAGCTTAAGTCATTATTCCTAAACTTGAAACAAAACTTTGCAAACATTAATTGTTTTAATATTTCACACTTCCTCATATATGTTTAGAAACTATGCGCATTTATTCGAATATTTATATATAATCTATAAACTTGCAATATGCTAGGTAGGCAACTTAATACATTGGAGAACTCACAAAAACTGTTTTAGTGTTTAAGTCCTTGAATGTCAAACTATTAAACGAGCAATATTTGTTTGTTTTTTATTTATAAATGAGTTCTCGAAAACGGCCCAAACGATTGCGATGAAATTTTTAATAGAAGATCTTACGGGGCGAAAAATCGGTCTAACTTGATCTCATTTCTGAGAAAATTCGTTTAGCAGCGCACTTTGGGGTATTTGACCGATTTGAGCGGCCAAAATTATTTTATTCGGTAAAAAGTTTATATTATATTATTGACTAATAATTTTATTGCGGATTTTCTTTCATTTTACGGCGCTATGCTTACTTTTCAACTGTTAGGTGAAAATGTTGGTCGGATAATTCCTGATTACAGTAGTCTTAAAAAATTTATTGTATCGATAAACAATCCGGCGAAAAGCGGAGCAGCTCGGTCGCCCAGGTACTATATAATATCTGTTAAAAATGTAGTTTACCAACTTTAGCGTAATTTAGTGTTCATCTGGCTATTTAAATGTACTAGTATCACCTGTGGTCGAAATTCGACCAACTTTCTTAAATTTCAATCGCTTTTCTCATTCTGATTCATTGGCCTTGCCTTAAGAAAATGTTTTGTATTAAGAAAATCTTAAGTTTCGAGAGAAAGCAACAGTTTTCGAGATATCGTCATAACTTTTATGTCAAAATTTTTCAGAATTTACTATTTGTAAAATAAATAAATGTTCTAAAAAAATGTAAGAGATAGAGAAAAATGTTTTTCCTACATTGTATTACTATCTAAAATTTCAACCTACGCCATGTTCTTCCATTTCTTATAGTTTAGGTTTTACTTCAGAAATATTCTTTCAATGCTCATATTTCAGGTCAAAGGTCACATAACTATTCGGTGAATTTCTTCTCCCTACTCTAATTTATTTAAAAAATTATCAAAATCGGTTCAGAAAAACGGAAGAACTGTTTCGCCTACGCCTATTTTTATGTATAACGAAATGGCTTAAAACATAGATTTGTGTGTATAACTTTGGAGTGGTTTGAAGTATTTGAAAATCTTTTTCACAGAAATTATTTTTTAAGCTGTAGAACTTTGCAGAAAATATAAAAACAACATTTTGAAAAATTTAATTTTCATCAAAAAAATCATGATTTTCGACGATAGAAACTGTTTTTTGCATTATGTGTCAAAAAGAAGCAATTTTTGCTAATAAATGATATGTCATATGAAAGAGTGTGAAAAAAGAAAATTTTATAAGAAAAAAAAATTACAACAACAAAAACGTTTGACTTATTTTTTGAGCAAAAACTGAATATTTTAGAGGTATTTTTATTAACCATATAAAACATGGAATCGGTGAGATGACGGTAAATCTATTCTAATTTCTGCAAAGTCAATTAATTGGTCTTTCAGCCAAAGAAAATTTGATGAAAATCGATTGAAAAATGGCCAAGATATTTGCTTGCAAAATCAAAACTTCAAATTTCAATCGGTTTTTTCTCATTCTGAGGCGATGTCCCTGCTTAAAGGAAATACGTTGTACTGAGAAAATGTACATTTTTTAAGATATCTCAATAAATTTGATGTCATTATAACGGGAATTTTTCCGTTTGGGGCGCAGTACCTTTCGAATGATATAACTTTCATTGCCCTTATTCTAAAATTTCGTTTTTTTTTATTTAAAACATGAAACTTAACCTTTATCTGTAAAGAAAAAAATAAAACTTAAAAAATAAAGTTTTATTTTGCGAGCACAAAAATAAAACTTAAAACAATAACTCTTACTTGTGAGGGAAAAAACAAAACTAAAATATAAGTTTTATTTTGTAATGAAAAAAATAACTTATTTGTGAGGTAAAAAATAAAACTTTATTTATATTATATTTATATAAATTTAAAAACTATATTATATATATATAAAATTATAAAAATACTTCGATTGTCATATGCCGACTGTAGGAAGCTACAAAAAACATTTAAAAAATTCCAGCTAACTGTGAGACAAGAATTGCCAAGCAAATCAACAACAACAACGCAGAGAGAATGGAATGGTTCCGTTTGAGAGGATGAGCACCAGGCTGTGTTTCCTGTTTGCCTGGTAGCAAGGTCTTAACTGCAACAACAATGCAGAGAGAAAGAGAGAGGGAGAATGACATGATCCCTCGGCGGCAGAAAGTATACTGCATTTTGCTTGCTATGCTTTGTTTGCCTGCTAGAAAAATTTCAAATGGAGGAGAATATATGAAACATTTAGAATTTATTTCAGCTAAGCTCTTTTTTTAATGCCTTCATTTAAGACCTTGCGCTAGGCGAACAGAAAACATAGCAAGCAAAATGCGGTTTATTTTCTGCCGCCGATTCTGCTCATCCTCTCAAACGGAACCATGCCATTCTCTCTGCGTTGTTGTTGTAGATTTGCTTGGTAATTCTTGTCTCACAGTTAGCTGTAATTTTTTGAAATGTTTTTTGTAGCTACCTACAGTCGGCATATGACAATCGAAGTATTTTTAAAATTATATATATATATATATATTAAAGTTTAATAAGTTATTTTTTAAGTTTTATTTTTTTCCTCACAAAATAAACTTATTTTCGAGTTTCATTTTTTTCCTTCACATATAACAGTTATTTTTTGAGTTTAATTTTTTCCCTCAAAGTAAAACTTATATTTGAGTTTTATTTTTTCCCTCACAAGTGTAAAAATGCTTTTTATTGAAATACAAAATAGTTAAAAATTGCTAGATTGAAAAGTTATAGCTCGAAGTTTTTGTTTATTTAAAACATGAAACTTAACCTTTATCTATGAAGGAAAAAATAAAACTTAAAAAATAAGTTTCATTTTGAGAGCACAAATATAAAACTTAAAAAAATAACTCATATTTGTGAGGGAAAAAACAAAACTCAAATATGTTTTTATTTGTGATGAAAAAAATAAAACTAAAAAATAACTGTTATTTGTGAGGGAAAAGGTAAAACTCGAAAAGAAGCTTTATTTTTTGTGGAAAAAATAAAACTTAAAAAATAACTAATTAAACTTTAATATATATACAAAATTTTAAAAACACTTCGATTGTCATATGCCGACTGTAGGAAGCTTCAAAAAACATTTTAAAAAACTCCAGCTAACTGAGAAGAATTAGCAAGCAAATCTACAACAACAACTCAGAGAGAATAGAATGGTTCCGTTTGAGAGGATGAGCAGAATCGGCGGCAGAAAATAAACCGCATTTTGCTTGCATTGTTTTCTGTTCGCCTGGTGCATGGTCTTAAATGAAGGCAATAAAAGAGCGTAGCTGAAATAAATTCTCAATTTTTCATATATTCTCCTCCATTTGAAATTTTTCTACCAGGCAAACAGAAAGCATAGCAAGCAAAATACAGCTTACTTTCTGCCGCCGATTCGTTTTTTCCCCTCTAACACTGCACAACCTCAGTGATCATGTCACTCTCTCTCTCTCTCTCTGCGTTGTTGTTGTAGTGAAGACCTTGCTACCAGGCAAACAGAAAGCATAGCAAGCAAAATGCAGTTTACTTTATGTCGCCGATTCGTTTTTTCCCCTCTAACACTGCACAACCTCAGTGATCATGTCACTCTCTCTCTCTCTCTGCGTTGTTGTTGTAGTTAAGACCTTGCTACCAGGCAAACAGAAAACACAGCAAGCAAAATGCTGTTTATTTTCTGCCGCCGATTCTGCTCATCCTCTCAAACGGAACCATTCCATTCTCTCTGCGTTGTTATAGATTTGCTTGGTAATTCTTGTCTCACAGTTAGCTGGAACTTTTTAAAATGCTTTTTTGTAGCTACCTACAGTCGGCATATGACAATCGATGTATTTTTAAGTTTTATTTTGTGATGAAAAAAATAACACTAAAAAATAACTGTTTTTGTGAGGGAAGAGGTAAAACTCGAAAAGAAGCTTTATTTTTTGAGGAAAAAATAAAAAAAAAATAACTATTATATGTGAGGGAAAAAATAAAACTCAAATATAAGTTTTATTTTGCTATGAAAAAAATAAAACTAAAAACTAACTGTTATTTGTGAGGGAAAATTTAAGTTTCGAAAAGCTTTATTTTTTGAGGAAAAAATAAAAAATAACTATTATATGTGAGGGAAAAAATAAAACTCAAATGTAGGTTATATTTTGTGATGAAAAAAATAAAACTAAAAATAACTGTTATTTGTGAGGGAAAAAGTAAAACTCGAAAAGAAGCTTTATTTTTTGAGGAAAATGTAAAAATAACTATAATATGTGAGGGAAAAAATAAAACTCAAATGTAAGTTTTATTTTGTGATGAAAAAAATAAAAATAAAAAATAACTGTTATTTATGAGGGAAAAGGTAAAACTCGAAAATAAAGCTTTATTTTTTGTGGAAAAAATAAAACTTAAAAAATAATTAATTAAACTTTAATATATATACAAAATTAAAAACTTAAAAAAATAAGTTACATTTTGAGAGCACAAATATAAAAATTAAAAAATAACTCATATTTGTGATGGAAAAACAAAACTCAAATATGTTTTTATTTGTGATGAAAAAAATAAAACTATAAAATAACTCTTATTTGTGAGGGAAAAGGTAAAACTCGAAAAGAAACTTTATTTTTTGTGGAAAAAATAAAACTTAAAAAATAATTAATTAAACTTTAATATATATACAAAATTTTAAAAATACTTCGATTGTCACATGCCGATTGTAGGAAGCTACAAAAAACATTTTAAAAAAACTACAGCTAACAGAAGAATTACCAAGCAAATCTACAACAACAACGCAGAGAGAATGGAATGGTTCCGTTTGAGAGGATGAGCAGAATCGGCGGCAGAAAATAAACAGCATTTTGCTTGCTGTGTTTTCTGTTTGCGTGGTAGCAAGGTCTTAACTACAAAAACAACGCAGAGAGAGAGAATGACATGATCACTGAAGTTGTGCAGTGTTAGAGGGGAAAAAACGAAACGGCGGCAGAAAGTAAACTGTGTCTTGCTTGCTATGCTTTCTGTTTGCCTGGTAGAAAAATTTCAAATGGAGGCATTAAAAGAGACTTCACGACCAGTCAAACAAATACATATATGAAGAATTGAGAATTTATTTCAGCTACGCTTTTTTAATGCCTTCATTTAAGACCTTGCACCAGGCGAACAGAAAACATAGCAAGCAAAATGCTGTTTATTTTCTGCCGCCGATTGAGCTCATCCTCTCAAAGGGAACCATTCCATTCTCTCTGCGTTGTTGTTGTAGATTTGCTTGCTAATTCTTCTCACAGTTAGCTGGAATTTTTTAAAATGTTTTTTTTTGTAGCTACCTACAGTCGGCATATGACAATCGAAGTATTTTTAAAATTTTATATACATATTTATATCTTAAAGTTATATTAGTTATATTTTAAGTTTTATTTTTTCCTCAAAAAATAAAGCTTCTTTTCGAGTTTTACTTATTCCCTCACAAATAACAGTAATTTTTTTAGTTTTATTTTTTTCATCACAAAATAAAACTTTATTACTTTTCAATTTAGCAATTTCTAACTATTTTGTATTTCAATAAAAAGCATTTTTACACTTGTAAGGGAAAAAATAAAACTCAAATATAGGTTTTACTTTGAGGGAAAAAAGTAAACTCAAAACATAACTGTTCTATGTGAGGGAAAAACGTAAAACTCGAGTTTAATATTTAAAAATTTTATTTTAAAATACACAAAATAAAACTTATTTTTTATTTTTATTTTTTCCCTCACAAATATGAGTTATTTTTTTAAGTTTTATATTTGTGCTCTCAAAGTAAAACTTATTTTTTTAGTTTTATTTTTTCCTTCACAGATAAAGGTTAATTTTCATGTTTTAAATAAACAAAAACTTCGAGCTATAACTTTTCAATCTAGCAATTTTTAACTATTTTGTATTTCAATAAAAAGCATTCACTTGTGAGAGAAAAAATAAAACTCAAATATAAGTTTTACTTTGAGGAAAAAATTAAACTCAAAAAATAACTTTTATATGTGAAGGAAAAAAAGAAAACTCGAAAATAAGTTTATTTTGTGAGGAAAAAATAAAACTTAAAAAATAACTAAACTTTAATATATATATATATATATAATTTTAAAAATACTTGCTCATATCTTTAGATTCTTGGGGTTAATTGTTGTCATTGTTTTTATTTAATATAGTGCTACTTAATTACTACGCAAATATGAAAAAAAAACTTTTTAAAAATTAGACTCTTTCATTCTATTTTTTTAATATTTATTCGCACAAATCGTCGTAACGACAGTTTGGAAATGCCCATATGTAGTTTTTCTTACAAAAATCAAAGCATTTTGAGATCGTAATTTTTTACTGTTTTTCTTAAAAAGCAATATTGTCCTTGCGGGAGAGGAAGACATTCTTATTTTTTCCTAAAATTTTTGCAGTGCAAACTTCTTTAGGCACGTTGAACGATTTTTGGTAGAGGGTTAATCTTTGGTTTGCGTCATCATAGCAGTGAGTAGCTTTCGTCATCATGACAACAAGTGCTTACGTCATCACTCAGGCGAGAGTAGCTTTTTCTAATGACGCTCTTGGACCTTGATTACCAGGCGCTCAGCAAATGTAGCAAGCAACCATCAATATGTTTCTCTGTTATGAATAGTTCTTTCCCCTTTCCTTTGCTCCGCGCCACACAACGAATGCTCCTATTTTTTCTATCTATTTCAGATTTTTCTACCAGGCAAACAGAAAACATAGCAAGCAAAGTGCTGCTTATTTTCTACCGCCGATTCGGTTCATGCCCTCCACCGCTGCGCGTCCGCTGTCATGTCATTCTCTCTGCGTTGTTGTTGTAGTTTCCTCTGTTACTACAGAAGACCTTGCTACCAGGCAAACAGAAAACATAGCAAGCAAAATGCGGTTTATTTTCTGCCGCCGATTCGCTTCATTCTCTCTAACGTTGCGCAACCGTTGTGAACTATTCCATTCTCTCTGCGTTGTTGTTGCAGACTAGCTTGGTAATTGTTTTACAGTTTGCTGGAATTTTTTATGTGTTTTGAAGCTACAGTCGGCATATGACAATCGTTTTATTTTTAAAAAGAGTTTAAATCAATTTATTAAATTTTGTATAAATTGCTGAAACTATTTCTTTTAAGTAAAAGTGTCACCATATCAAAAATATATACACATGATTCATATCATTTATTTAAGTTATTCCATTATCGAATTCATTTAAAATTTTTAATCTTATTTATATCTTTTTATATAATAACACTAACAGAACATACATGCACACTATATTTATATGGTGTTCTGTATTAAAATAAGAATATATAAGAAGTAGCTATAGTATATAAATTATGTATAATTTAATATAATAAATTGGCGTCAACAGTTTAACCGCCTAATGTTGTAAATCTAAAACGCAAACCAATGACAAATAAGACATGGGAAGCAATACTTTTTTCTCTACAAAATTCTATTGCTTCTCGTGTCTTATTTTTCGTTGGTTTGCCTTTTCGATTTACAACATTAGGCGGTAAGGAATAGAACGCTTGTGATAAACAGACTGTATTTACCCAAATACTACTGTAAATATAAATTTATTTTGCAGCTTTATTGTGTAAGTGTTTTTATGTACATACACATAAATAGCCTTTGAATTTCTTCAATGAGCTAAATGTTCATATATATATGAACAATACATATGTATTTCTGATACGTTAACACTTTTTCTAAACTAAAATAGTTATACCAATATTATATAAAATTTAATATATATTTATATATATATAATCTGTTTTAAAAATACTTCGATTGTCATATGCCGACTGTAGCTACAAAATAATCTAAAAACAATTCCAGCTAACTGTAAACCAAAAATTACCAAGCAAATCTACAAAAAAACGCAGAGAGAATGGAATGATTCCATTGGAGGGGAAGAACCAAATCGGAGGCAGAAAATAAGCAGCATTTTGCTTGCTATGCTTTCTGTTTGCCTGGTAGCAAGGTCTTAACTACAACAACAACGCAGAGAGAGAGAATGACATGATCACTGAGGTTGTGCGGAGTTAGAGGGGAAAAAACGAATCGGCGGCAGAAAGTAAACTGTATTTTGCTTGCTATGCTTTCTGTTTGCCTGGTAGAAAAATTTCAAATGGAGGAGAATATATGAAAAATTGAGAATTTATTTCAGCTACACTCTTTTAATGCCTTCATTTAAGACCTTGCACCTTTTTTGTAGCTACCTACAGTCGGCATGACAATCGAAGTATTTTTAAAATTATATATATATATATTAAAGTTTAGTTAGTTATTTTTTAAGTTTTATTTTTTCCTCGCAAAATACACTTATTTTCGAGTTTTCTTTTTTTCCTTCACATATAAAAGTTATTTTTTGAGTTTAATTTTTTCCTCAAAGTAAAACTTATATTTGAGTTTTATTTTTTCTCTCACAAGTGAATGCTTTTTATTGAAATACAAAATAGTTAAAAATTGCTAGATTGAAAAGTTATAGCTCGAAGTTTTTGTTTATTTAAAACATGAAAATTAACCTTTATCTGTGAAGGAAAAAATAAAACTAAAAAAATAAGTTTTACTTTGAGAGCACAAATATAAAACTTAAAAAAATAACTCATATTTGTGAGGGAAAAAATAAAAATAAAAAATAAGTTTTATTTTGTGTATTTTAAAATAAAATTTTTAAATATTAAACTCGAGTTTTACGTTTTTCCCTCACATAGAACAGTTATGTTTTGAGTTTACTTTTTTCCCTCAAAGTAAAACCTATATTTGAGTTTTATTTTTTCCCTTACAAGTGTAAAAATGCTTTTTATTGAAATACAAAATAGTTAGAAATTGCTAAATTGAAAAGTAATAAAGTTTTATTTTGTGATGAAAAAAATAAAACTAAAAAAATAACTGTTATTTGTGAGGGAAAAGGTAAAACTCGAAAAGAAGCTTTATTTTTTGTGGAAAAAATAAAACTTAAAAAAGAACTAATTAAACTTTAAAATATATATAAAATTTTAAAAACAGTTCGATTGTCATATGCCGACTGTAGGAAGCTACAAAAAACATTTTTAAAAAACTCCAGCTAACTGAGAAGAATTAGCAAGCAAATCTACAACAACAACTTAGAGAGAATGGAATGGTTCCGTTTGAGAGGATGAGTAGAATCGGCGGCAGAAAATAAACAGCATTTTGCTTGCTGTGTTTTCTGTTTGCCTGGTAGCAAGGTTTTAACTACAACAACAACGCAGAGAGAGAATGACATGATCACTGAGGTTGTGCGGAGTTAGAGGGGAAAAAACGAATCGGCGGCAGAAAGTAAACTGTATTTTGCTTGCTATGCTTTCTGTTTGCCTGGTAGAAAAATTTCAAATGGAGGAGAATATATGAAAAATTGAGAATTTATTTCAGCTACGCTCTTTTAATGCCTTCATTTAAGACCTTGGACCAGGCGAACAGAAAACATAGCAAGCAAAATGCGGTTTATTTTCTGCCGCCGATTCTGCTCATCCTCTCAAACGGAACCATGCCATTCTCTCTAAGTTGTTGTTGTAGATTTGCTTGGTAATTCTTCTCAGTTAGCTGGAATTTTTTAAAATGTTTTTTGTAGCTACCTACAGTCGGCATATGACAATCGAAGTATTTTTAAGTTTTATTTTGTGATGAAAAAAATAATACCAAAAAATAACTGTTATTTGTGAGGGAAAATGTCAATTTCGAAGAGCTTTATTTTTTGAGGAAAAAATAAAAAATAACTATTATATGTGAGGGAAAAAATAAAACTCAAATGTAGGATATATTTTGTGATGAAAAAAATAAAACTAAAAAATAACTGTTATTTGTGAGGGAAAAAGTAAAACTCGAAAAGAAGCTTTATTTTTTGAGGAAAATATAAAAAATAACTATTATATGTGAGGGAAAAAATAAAACTCAAATGTAGGTTTTATTTTGTGATGAAAAAAATAAATTGTTTTTTGTGAGGAAAAAGGTAAAACTTGAAAATTAGCTTTATTTTTTGAGTAAAAAATAAAACTTAAAAAATAACCAATTAAACTTAAATATATATATACATAAAATTTTAAAAATACTTCGATTGTCATATGCCAACTGTAGGTAGCTACAAAAACATTTTTAAAAATTTCCAGCTGAGACAAGAATAACCAAGCAAATCTAAAACAACAACGCAGAGAGAATGGAATGGTTCCGTTTGAGAGGATGAGCAGAATCGGCGGCAGAAAATAAACAGCATTTTGCTTGCTGTTTTTTCTGTTTGCCTGGTAGCAAGGTCTAAACTACAACAACATCGCAGAGAGAGAGAATGACATGATCACTGAGGTTGTGCAGTGTTAGAGGGAAAAAAACGAATCGGCGGCAGAAAGTAAACTGTATTTTGCTTGCTATGCTTTCTGTTTGCCTGGTAGAAAAATTTCAAATGGAGACATTAAAAAGGCTTCACGACCAGTCAAACAAATACATATATGAAAAATTGAGAATTGATTTCAGCTACGCTCTTTTAATGCCTTCATTTAAGACTTTTCACCTGGCGAACAGAAAACATAGCAAGCAAAGTGCGGTTTATTTTCTGCCGCCGATTCTGCTCATCCTCTCAAACGGAACCATGCCATTCTCTCTGCGTTGTTGTTGTAGATTTGCTTGGTTGTTCTTGTCTCAGTTAGCTGGAAATTTTCTAAAATGTTTTTTTGTAACTACCTACAGTCGGCATATGACAATCGAAGTATATTTAAAATCTATATATATATATATATAAAAGTTTAAATAATTATTTTTTAGTTTTACTTTTTAATCACAAAATAAAACTTATTTTCGAGTTTTATTTTTTTCTTCACATGTAACAGTTATTTTTTGAGTTTAGTTTTTTCTCCAAAGTAAAACCTATATTTGAGTTTTATTTTTTCCCTCACATATAATAGTTATTTTTTATTTTTTCCTCAAAAAATAAAGCTTCTTTTCGAGTTTTACATTTTCCCTTACAAAAGGCAGTTTTTTTATTTTTTTTTTATCACAAAATAAAACTTACATTTGAGTTAAATTTTTTTCCTCACATATAATAGTTATTTTTTATTTTTTCCTCAAAAAATAAAGCTTCTTCTCGTTTTTTACCTTTTTTTTCCCTTACAAAAGGCAGTTTTTTTTTATTTTGTTTTTATCACAAAATAAAACTTACATTTGAGTTTTATTTTTTCCCTCACATATAATAGTTATTTTTTATTTTTTCCTCAAAAAATAAAGCTTCTTTTCGAGTTTTACCTCTTCTTTCACAAATAACAGCTATTTTTAGTTATATTTTTTTTATCATATAATAAAACTTATATTTGAGTTTTATTTTTTCCCTCACAAATATGAGTTATTTTTTTAGGTTTTATATTTGTGCTCTCAAAATAAAACTTATTTTTTTAGTTTTATTTTTTCCTTCACAGATGAAGGTTAAGTTTCATGTTTTAAATTAACAAAAACTTCAAGCTATAACTTTTGAATCTAGTAATTTTTAACTATTTTTTATTTCAATAAAGACTTACACTTGTGAGGGAAAAAATAAAATTCAAATATAAGTTTTACTTTGAAGGAAAAAATTAAATTAAAAAAAAATGTTAATGTGAGGGAAAAAATAAAACTTGAAAATAAGTTTTATTTTGTGAGGAAAAAAATTAGACTTAAAAAATAACTAATTAAACTTTAATATAATTTTAAAAATACTTTGATTGTCATATGCCGACTGTAGGTAGCTACAAAAAAACTTTTAAAAAAAAGTCCAGCTAACTGTGAGACAAGAACTACCAAGCAAATCTACAACAACAACGCAGAGAGAATGGAATGGTTCCGTGTGAGAGGATGAGCAGAATCGGCGGCAGCAAATAAACAGCATTTTGCTTGCTGTGTTTTCTGTTTGCCTGGTAGAAAGGTCTTAACTATAACAACAACGCAGAGAGAGAGAGAGAGAGAGATGACATGATTCCTCGGCGGCAGAAAATAAACCGCACTTTGTTGCTTGCTACGTTTTCTGTTTGCCTGGTAGAAAAATTTCAAAAGGAGGCATTAAAAGAGACTTCACGATCAGTCAACCAAAATACATATAGGAAAAAATTTAAAATTTATTTCAGCACGCTCTTTTAATGTCTTCATTTAAAACCTTGCTACCACAAAGATTGCAATTCACAAAGAATTTCAGAATATTATATTATGTTTTCTTTAGTAATTTTTTATTCATTATTAATTTTTTATTCTTTATGCATTTTTTATTCATTATTAATTTTTTTATTCATTGTTCTATTTGAATTCATTATTCATTTTTTAATTCATATGCATTTGTTATTCACTTTTGTCTAAAAAATAATATGAATAAAAATTCACTATTGAATATGAATAACAAGCTTTTTTAATTTTATTAATTTTTAGACAAAAGTGAATAACAAATGAATAATGAATACAAAATTAGTAACAAATGAATAATGAGCAACAAATGAATAATGAAAAACAAATAAATAAATAATGAAGAAAAAAAATTAATTAAAAATTCTGAAATTCTTAGTGAAAGCATTTTTTTTAATAGCATTTCTTGCATAGCATTTTGTTTGAAAACCATTCTTTTTGAATAACATTCATATGAATAAAAAAATTGATTCATTATTCTTAATAACGAAAATGAATAATTGAAAATAATAATTAATAAATTTTTTTAAATTGAAAATGAGTTTAAAATTTTCTTTATGAATCAATTATTTTGCATTCATTGAATGCATTTTTAAGTCGTTATTTAGTTTTACTTAAAATTCTTAATATGAATTTGAATTTTTCTTTTCAAAACAATTTTAAAACCAAAATTAATAGCAACGATTTTAAAACATGTCCTACCAATCATTTTAAAGAAAAAAAAAATAATTAAATTTGCAATAATTCCAATTATTGTTTACAATAACAGTTGAAGTTTTTAGTAAAACTATTTTGTTGATATCGCAAAATATAGGTATTTAACCGAATTGAAGTTTAGTTTCCAACTTTCGGGATTTTAAAAAATAAGGACCTCTCCTTAAATAAAACGAATTCTACTCAATGTATTTATAAATCGAATTTAATTCATCGGGAAGATTTTCTGCTTCTCTATTATAACTGTATTATTAATTGCAAAAAATAGAATTTTTTTATATTTAAAAAGCGTATTTTGTTCACAAACGGTGTTTTCAAAGTTCCATTTATTATTGGATTTTTATTAATTTGATCTTACTTCGATCGACATACCGATTAAATCGTAGTCATTAAAAAAAAATTGATTTTTGGAAGTTAATAAGTTCTGAACTAATCCTTTTTTTTTTTGTTAAGCCAAAACGTTTTTATGATTGAAATCTTTATCTGTTTCGAAAATAAGAATACACATTCTGTGAAAAATAAAATGTTGCAGTCAAAAAACACTTTTTTTTTACCAGGAAGTATCTTTAGTAGAATCAACACTACGATTCGATGAATTCTCTGCGAAAGAAAATTTGCTTTAAAAATTTAATTTATTTTAAGACACTATAAAGATATTTTTAAAAATATTTTTTCGACTTTATCGATTAATCATATTCAGATTGATTTTTTTATACATTCGGGTCCATGGGAACCTCGAAAATACCCTCGACAACGGCCTGTATTAGAGTATAACTTTGATGAGCAAATTGTCTCTCAATTTTGATAATTATAATTATCGCTAAACTTTGTGATGATTTATCTGACTTGATGATGACAAAAAAGTAACAAACATATTTTGTAATAAGAATGCGATCTCCTCACTTGGATGTATTTGTCCTGGCAGTTCAAATTTTATATTAAGCAAAACCTACTGTTTTTCCTCAATTATGATGTTCGCATGTGATTGCCTTAATTTTAAAAAAATTAATTTTAGTATTAAATTCTCTCATTTCATTTATTTTTCTCATCATAAACTTCTGATTTAAATTAATTTAAGCTATTAAAAATTTACTGTTACACACTATCATTAATTTGTCAATTTGTTTTCGATCATCTTTTAAGCGCATTCTCACTATTTCTTTGCAGTGCTCAACTAATCCAGAAAGCCTGTTGGAATTTCGTGGTAGTAAAGCGCAGTGCTGTCAACTTTCATAGTACATTGATTTGAATGCGTTTTCTTTTTTAAGTTATACATACAACCCATACTCAAACTCATGCGTCGTCGTATTCCTAGTAGTTTTCTAGTTAATTTTCAAATTATGTACTTAAAAAAAAACAACTTAGTTTTACACATGCATTTCAATAATGCATTGTTTTGTTATTTATATAGAGAGAAAGAATATGAAGAAAAATAGAAAGAAAGAATTATTACATTGTTATACTTAGCCTTAAAACATAAAACACCTAAAATAATAATTAAAATTAAAAGAAATTCTTTGAAACTTAAACTTCGGTATTTAGCTTAAAACTAGCAAAACGATAGTGGCGACTGTCGGTGCCGCGCACCAGGCACATGGGCTGCTTGAGATGAGCAGCACGACAGACATTTAAGAGTTGTTGTAGCCCCGCTACTGTAACATAGGCAATGCCGCAGACGCGTGCCTCAACATAACTGAAGCTAGAATTGGTGATGTAGCCAAAAACTTGGCGTGCACACTGTTGACGCACGCTATTTAGCTTGGCTGCATGCGATTCTGGTAGCCAGAGTTCACACATGCGCTTAAATTGTTCTGCTACTAGTTGTGCGGTGCCGGCGGGACGTATATGCACCTTAAGTTGGCTGGTTTGCTGATTGAAGTGGGTTGGTTATTAATAAGAAGGGGAAGTGAAACTGTTGAACTCACCTGTTGCTTGCGTTTTTCGCGAATACGTCGTCCACGCATGCGTTTCAAAAGTTTTTTATGCTCTATACGCAACAGCTTGCGCTGCTTTTCATTCGGATCCGACTTCAAGGGCTCCGTTAAGACAGGCACATGATTTTCACGCTTAATAAGCTTAAGATTGCGTTTGAAATCAGCGTGCGTGGGCAGGCAAATTAAGGCGAAATCAGTAGGATTTCCGCGGGATTTCATTAAAATATGCAGCTGCACAAGACACTTGGGCGAGAGTGACGTGAGAAAGTCGGAGGTATTCTTGCGCGCTATGCAAGCTTGTAGCTGCTGCAGCATCACGCGATCACGTAGTATAAAAAAGGAACTTTTTGAAGATACCGTGGGCAAGGATTTAGGATCTACTGTGGTTGTTGGTAGCCAATCGCGCACCAACTCGCTCAGCGGTGCGCGAAAAGGACTCAATATCGAAAATTTTCGATAGTTGCAACGTTTGTTCGGCGGCAGACGAAAGTATTTCGAGCGCAGCTCCTCGTGGCGTTCGGCAAAGTGTTGCTGACCTACGACAAAAATGTTAAAAAATAAAATTAAGTGAAAAATAAGAAATCTTTTTACACCCACCTCCCACAGTGTCCGGCAGAAACTCTTCTGTGCCCAGCTCACGTGCAATTGAAGCGAACTCACGCAATCCGCCTGGTCTGGCGCCCCACATAATGAGCGCCAGCCAAACAGACATTCCGTAGCCAGCTGGCACAATAACATCCCAACCGGTGCCATAACCCAAACGTTTGTAATTGGACTGTTGCGAGCCAGGTCGCTGCACAAGTAAAACCGGCAGCGGCTGCATTTCCCGCTCAAACGAACATGGCGCACCTGGTACTACTGCAGTTTTGGCACGCTGCTCACAATATGCCTGCGTCGACAGCATATTAGCACAGACGTTATCACGTACCTCGGCTTGCCACAAGCAGCTTCGCGGCAGAGTAGCAGGTGGCTGACACAACCAGCTCTGCAAGCGTGGGCTTGGCTGCTCGTATACTGGTGTTGCTTTAGTGCGCTTTTTTGGACGATTGGTACGTGGATCTGCTATGTTTAAAGCGACTATGAGGTTGGGATATAGCACAGCAGGTGAAGTAAGATTAACACATTCTTGCCAGAAGTCGGCCTGAGTTTGGTGATAATTTTGATAGCTTGTGTGTTGTGCGAGTTGTGTTTGAAACCAATTTGGTGTTGGGTTTTCGGTGTAATTCGAAGGATCTGTCACTTTGAAGGCGTGAGCAAGTACACTATGAGCCAGCGGACCGGTTAGACGAAAGCGATTCATTGTGTCTTTGAGCTCGGTGAGTTGTAGTGTATTGGTGGAGTTGGTGTAGCGTTTACTTCGCTCGTAGGCAAAGGTGCGCGTCATAAACTGCAGGCGACGTGTCTGTTTTTTTAGCGCCGGCTTGGGTTTGTCACTTGAGGAATCTACACAGAAAATTTGGAGTGAAGTTGAAAACGACGAATTGGAATGAAATGCACCTCTGGATATCTTTAAACTATAAAACAATTTATTACTTAACCGGCTGGTTAGAGATATCCAGAAGTGAACAATATGGCACTAGCTGTTGGAAATTATAATATCATTATCGTTACAATTATTGAAAATTTTAAAAATTTAATAAATGTGCAACTTGTGGCAAAAGAAGAAACGCAGATTTTTGTATGAACGCAATTATTCGAATACCTTTCTTTTTGCTTTCAGTCTTCTTTTCATCGCTGCCACTTTCCACATCTGCATGCAACTTCATCTCCTTATCCTTCTGCGCATTGCTCTCCAACTCATCTTTCTGCTCCAGCGGCACTTTTATCGACTTCATCGAAACGAATTTAAATACTTTGATTATTTCCTCCAGCACCGCCTGATAGCCACTTGGATGGATCCATAGCCAAAGCATACGTTTTCCATCGGCAGACTCATTGTCCTCTAGTGGCTTCCACAAGAATGTCACTCGACCCAACGCACACTCGGGATACTGTTCAGCGCGAAAAAGCTCTAAAAAGCCTTCACGTCGACCACTAACGTAGGTCTTAGCGGCCACACTCAAGCCACAGCAGGAACTGCTAAGCATGGCAAAACCCGCGCTTATCTCCGCAAGTGTACCCTGCAATTGAAGGCATGCATAAAATGATATGTCCTGCAGCAAACAGTGCTCTGCTGTGGCACGATAACACGCGCGGTAAGTCTTGTCACAACTAGCATAAGGCAGTCGATAGCCCCAGCGTGTGATCATGTGAAATCGCTTTGCATGCCAAATGTGCGTTTCCAGCCAAGTGTGCTTGCGTTGACGCCTAATGTATTCCTTTAACAGATTGCTTGGCTTTCTGCGATACTTGCGCGATGGACGTTTTGACTGCTGCGGCTTGCCGGCCTTGGCCATTTGGGAACAGTGTATGGCACGATATTTACGTGGCAGCCGCTTGGGATGATGTGACATAGCACGACGCCGTATATGCTTTGGCAGTGTCTGGAAGATAAGCTTGGTGCTGGTTGGATGTCTTATTTCTTGGAGCAACTGCTTGATTTCCTCCACACTGTCCGCTGCATAGCGAAAGGTTGGTATATAATTGGGCAACACTACGGAACCACCCAGCGTGGAATCGTACTCCAGTTTGTTGCTGGTCATTTTCTTGAGGTAAATATTAAGAATTGAAGGAAAAGTTTTTGTTTGAACTGATAAAAATTAAGAAAACATCGAAGGTATGTGAAAACCGAAAATGCAAGAAAACACAAACAAATCGCTGTCAAGTGTATTGCACGTGTTGTAGCCAAGTCTCGCTCCTACTGTTCACTAGATGTCACTGCTGATCAAAGGGTGTTTGAGGCAATTTTTTTAATAAAACCAAAGCCAACTTTTAAAAATTCGTACCCCAGCAGGCAAAAGAAGCTCACGAAATCAGAAATGTTTCGTACAACTCACAATGAGCTCTCCATGAAGTAAGTATTAGATTGTAAAGGCTAATAGAAAATACAATCAGTTGTGAGGTGGTAATGAGATGAAGTAAAAAGTAAACCGAGATTGAAAGTTGTCTTGATTGGAAGGTGTGGTGCTCTATTACATCACCACATAGAAAAATCTCTACAACCTATTTTACCTGTTCGTTACATTGATACTTACCTTTTAGTTACATTAATACTTACCTTTTGTTATGTTGTAATTACATTAATACTTACCTTTTGTTATATTGTACTTACCTTTAGTTACATTAATACTTACCTCTTTGTTATATGGTACTTACCTTTAGTTTTATTAATAACGTATTTTACTTACACTTGCCTATAAAATACGTTATTAATAAAACTAAAGGTAAGTACCATATAACAAAGAGGTAAGTATTAATGAAACTAAAGGTAAGTACAGTATAACAAAAGGTAAGTATTAATGTAACTACAACATAACAAAAGGTAAGTATTAATGTAACTAAAAGGTAAGTATCAATGTAACGAACAGGTAAAATAGGTTGTAGAGATTTTTCTATGTGGTGATGTAATAGAGCACCACATTATTCCCCCTCCTCAAATGAATCTTGTTGTATTTCTGAGTAAATTTAAAACTCAGACGAGAATTTCCTTTCACTTTCATATTAGCAGATATCGCAAGACCTATCATTGGCGCAGACTTTCTTACCAAATATGGACTTCTAATAGATCTAAAACACAGAAAACTCATAGACCCCCTTACAAAATTATCCGTCAACGCAATTTCGAGGTATTCTGAAATACAATTACTAAAACTATTTACACTCGACGATAAATACACACAGTTACTCAAACAATTCCCTTCACTCTTCACAGAACCAAACTACACTGCACCAATCAAACACAAAACAGTACACCACATAGTTACAGAAGGACAGTTACCATTCACACGACCACGACGCTTAGACCTATCAAAATTAAAAATAGCAAAACAAGAATTCGACTTTCTAGTCAAGTCAGGAATTTGTAGACCGTCTGACTCGAAAACTTCTTCTCCACTACACCTTGTAGCCAAACGCGAACCAAATGACTGGAGACCATGTGGCGACTACAGACGACTGAACGCTATTACTGTACCTGACCGTTACCCTTTACCACATATACACGACTTTTCCATCAACTTACACAACACAAACTTTTATTCAAAAATTGACCTGGTCAGAGCATATCACCAGATACCGATGGCTCCTAGCGACATCCACAAAACAGCAATAACAACACCTTTCGGAATGTTCGAATTTCTCCGAATGCCTTTCGGCTTGAGAAATTCAGCACAAACATTCCAAAGATTTATACACGAAGTCTTACAGGGACTAGATTTCATTTTCGTTTATTTAGATGACATACTTATAGCTAGCGAGACCGAGACAGAACACATAAAACACTTAACACAAGTTTTCCAAAGACTTTCAGAATACGGCTTAAACATTAAACCTAACAAATGCACGTTCGGAGCATCAGACATAAACTTCCTCAGTTACAACATTTCCGAACAAGGTATCCGACCTTCAGAAGAACGTACACAGTGCATACGAGACTACCCACAACCCACCACAGTCAAACAAATGCAAAAATTCATAGGCATGACAAACTACTACCACCGTTGTATCCCAAAACTCGCACACATGCTAGGCCCAATTTATGACATGGTCACTGTAGCATCAAAAACAAAAAACAAACAGTTACACTGGACAGAGAACACACTACAGACATTTACAACAATCAAAGATAGTTTTGCAAAGGAAACACTACTCAATCACATCAGTAGTAATGCAAAATTATAGATTGCCGTAGACGCATCGAACACAGCCATTGGCGGCGTTTTACAACAACGCAATAACGGTACATTAGAACCATTAGCCTTTTTCTCAAAAAAGTTATCAAAGTCAGAAACGAAATACAGTACATTCGACAGAGAATTACTAGCCATATACTTAAACATCAAACACTTTAGACACTACCTAGAAGGAAACAATTTTACGGTATACACAGATCACAAACCACTGATTAACGCTATACATTCACAAACAGAACGCAGTCCCAGACAAACAAGACACTTAGAATACATCGCACAATTCACACATGACATTAAACACATTAAAGGTTCAGAAAACACTGTAGCAGATGCACTTTCACGAGCTGAAATAGAAGCTTTTGCCTGCATAGACATCAACCTGAGAACGCTACATAAAGAACAGAACACAGACACAGAGCTGCAAGATATACTAAATAGCCACAGATACAAACTCGAACAGATAGTCATACCGGTACTCAACATTAAAATTTGGTGCGAACAGAAAAATTCTTTAACACGACCTTACATACCACAGACTTTACGAAAGCAAGTATTCGAACAACTACACAACATAGCACATCCTGGTACACGAGCCTCACGGCGATTACTTACACAAAGATATTTCTGGCCGAATATGAATACACACGTTAACAAATGGGCACAAGAATGCGTTAGATGTCAACGCTCAAAAATACACAAGCACACGAAGACAACACCACACAAAATCAGCATACCACACGGCCGTTTCGAACATATCCACGTGGATATAGTCGGTCCTTTGCCAACTTCAAAAGAGTATAGATACCTACTTACCGTAGTCGACAGGAACACTCGTTGGCCAGAAGCATATCCGCTAAAAGACACAAACACCGACACGATAGTCGACACTCTTCAAAGAGAGTATATTTCACGTTTTGGAGTTCCATTGAAGGTTACCTCTGATCGAGGAGCACAATTCACTTCCGCGACCTTTAACACATTTCTCAAAAATCTCGGTTGCCAACATATAACTACTTCGGCTTACCACCCACAAGCCAACGGCATGGTAGAGCGTTTTCACCGCCAGTTAAAGGTTTCCCTTATCGCAACAAACAACCAGACAAATTGGTTCACAGAGTTGCCACTAGTTCTTCTGGGCCTTAGATCCTCAGTCAAAGAAGACATCAAAGCGTCGCCAGCTGAGATGGTCTTTGGCCAGCCGCTCAGATTACCGAAACAAATAGTAATTCGCAACAATGAAACTTTAAACCCTTCAGAGATGCTTCCAAAAATTAAACAAGTAGTCGAAAACAAACAATCACTCATTTCACACCATAACACAAAATTCCAACAACACGTACCTAAGGAACTCAACACTTGTAAATTTGTCTTCGTTAGAAACGACACCATACACAGCAAGTTCAAGGAACCCTATGATGGTCCTTTTGAAGTAATCAACCGAAACCCAAAATACTTCACAATACTCAAAAATAACACTCATACTACAGTTAGTTTAGACCGTTTAAAACCAGCAGCAATTAATACAGACACAACAACTACAACACTATCTAAAAGAAAGGTACATTTTAATTTACTCAGAAATACAACAAGATTCATTTGAGGAGGGGGAATAATGTGGTGCTCTATTACATCACCACATAGAAAAATCTCTACAACCTATTTTACCTGTTCGTTACATTGATACTTACCTTTTAGTTACATTAATACTTACCTTTTGTTATGTTGTAGTTACATTAATACTTACCTTTTGTTATATTGTACTTACCTTTAGTTACATTAATACTTACCTCTTTGTTATATGGTACTTACCTTTAGTTTTATTAATAACGTATTTTACTTACACTTGCCTATAAAACACTTGTTATAAAAAAACATTTTGAATTGTATTCAGTTAGTATAATTTCAGAAATTTTCATTTTGAAAATTTCAGTATCATAAATTTGTTCGAAGAAAATTGTAGCCAAATAAAAAGTTATAAAATAAAAAAGTTTTGAAATAAAAAAAATTAAATTTAAACAACATATATAAAAGTTTGCACCAAAAAGGTTATCACGAAGTAAATATGAGGTATTTGTGATGATTCAATTATTAAAAGCATAAAAAAATTGCTTTTGCTCAGCTGCTTAAAGTCAGCAAACACATTGCTCATGTGTGCTCAAAAATCTCAAAAGTAGCTGACAATGACCTCATATCTTACTCATTCAGGCTTCTAAACACTATTTAAGCGCAATATCGAAAGCAGTCTCAGTGGCACAGCTGGTTCAAATCTCGGAAAAGGAATTGGAAAAAATTTTTATATACGAAATAATTAAATTAAATAAAATTTATATACTTGACAAAATAGAAAAAAAATAAGTAGGTAACTACTATAAAATATAAATTTTTTTACATTTTCATAAGAAACTCAATATGAGCTAATTACGAGAACATTTTGCGTTCACGACTTACCTCATATTGACCTCATATTTAGTTCAAAAACATGCGCCAGTTAACTTATTATTACCTCATAAGTGTCTCATAAGTAACTAATAATGACTAAACGAAAAATTTACAAATCGCAAATAGTCCATATTGAGCTCATTTTGAGCTAGAATGCCTGCTGGGGCGTGTTCGCACAACGGCTTGTAATACAATATGGCTCCCATTATACAATTACATAAGCTCATATTAATAGGGGTATTCACGATTCAGTGCACTTGCTTGTGCAGTTGAGGACTGGCGGACTTGTGCAGTTAGGTTTTTGTGAGCACACCACTATCACTTTTTCAAAGCTGTCAAAATTTTCAATGCACACAAGTACAACTGCTCAGTTTCTCAAGTTTATGGCTACAGTAGCTGTGTACCTGTGCATATTTTTGACGCACGTGTCTTGTTTTTTTTTTAAAGTGTACAAGTCCTCAACCGCACAGGCAGGTGCACTGAATCGTAAATACACCTAATATTATGCACATAATAACTTCAAGAAGTGTCCGATGACAAAACAAAAAATTGTCATTGCAACAGCAACATGCTGTGATTTTGTATATTTATAATTTTTGAAATTAAAAATATACTAGCAGGCTTTGCATTTCACTTACGAGTGAAAGTGAAATTGAATCATATTTTAATTCGATATTTGATGATCTAAATATCACTTCTTTGTTTTTTTTATAAATTTATTTATTTAGTTTATTAATATAATTAATTCTGTGGAGTTTTGACAAAACAACTTAAGTCTGTCTGAAATTCATAGACAAAACAACTTAAGTCTATATGAATTTCGTATCAACTTAAAGGGTTTTGTCAATGAATTTCAGATCGACTTAAGTTGTTTTGTCAAAACTCCACAGAATTGTATTAACGTAAAAAGTCCACTTTTAATCGGAAGTGAAATACAGAACCTGCCTGATAATAAAGAAATAAATATAAACACAACAAAATCATATCAATCGACAAAAAAGACACATCTAACATAAGTTGAAATTAAAATTTGTTTATAAGGACACATGTGTTCTGTTGTTTGGCAATTGGCGTTTGTCGCATGTCGCAATCATTGGCCCATAATCATAGTCAAAATAAAAGTCGACTTTAAATTTAGTGTAAGCTTTTTAACAACATGTTATATTAAAAAACTGTAAAAAATGCTTATTCTAAATTTAGAGTCGACTTTTATTTTGACTATGGTAGACGTCGGATGGACTTCATTATTTTTTAGCTGCCCAAGAGTTAACATCAATTAAAAATATTTTTTACTTTAAGATTTAATAAATATCCCTGAGGAAGCTGAAAAATAACCAGCGAAACGTCGGAGGAAAAATATGAAGTAAATTTATTTGTATAAAAAAACAACAGACCATTTAGCCTAAGCTTAATTGCAACAAACATACAAAAATATTAATATTAATTGTTGTGAAAATTTATTTTTATTTCTTTTTTTGCTTTAAATATTGCAAGCCATCACGATTTTAGGTAAGGATAGAAAAATTTGCGTCAAAATAAAATACCGATCGGTGTAAAAAAATAAATATCATAAAGCATGTTTGTTTTATACCCAGTTAGGTGTTTATTTATAATACGCAAAATGAAAATTTTTCAAAGTCGCACGGTGTAATTTTGAACTTTTGGAAAATGTTTTCACAATTTTTATTAAATTGGTATTACATTTATTAACTGTCAAATGAAATAAGCCCTAAACAAACAAGGAAATATTACCCAAAATTTATGATATAGTCTCCAAAAATTGAGAGTTATTTCATATTAAGTATCACCCAAAAATGTATGGAATTTCATTTTCTTGGGATCTATTTCGTGGTACCTAAAATAACATTTAAATTTTTCATCAAGATTTACAAAAATAAATCGAACAAATTAAATTAAGAAATTTAAATTTTTAATATGTTTATGAATGAGAATGTGATTTCAATATTCATTGCCTTTCCTGTTTCACACCGATTGGATAAGTTCGTTATTTCACACCGAGTAAACGGTGTTAATTAACACCGTTTGGTGTCAAAAATGTAAATATCTGCTCACCGGTATAGTAAGTAGATTTTATTATAAGGAAGATTTTATATAATCCAAAATGTTCGTAATTACTCTAGACACAAAACTGCATTCTTAGGGATAAATGGGGACGTTCAAAAAAAGAAAAATCAGTTTAATTAATAGTCTGGTATGAAAAAATAGATTTTTAGCCATAACTTTTGATTAGAAATATATTGGGGTAATTTTTCCACATAAATTATTTTTGAGACTTGACTTTTTTGTAAAAAATATAAAACAAAATTTTGGAACAAATAAATTTCGCGGAAAAAAAATTAAAGGGGGTACCCTTGTTGTTTTGATGACAAAAACGGTAAAATAATTTTTGCGCTTAGCTGGAAGAATTTATGCAAATAAATGCTATGTCATATGAAAGGTAGCCATTTGTGCATGGAAGAATTTATGCAAATAAATGCTATGTCATATGAAAGGTAGCCATTTGTGAAATTTTTAATTGATTTCATTTTTACAACAACAACAATTTTTAAGTAATTTTTTGAGTAAAAAGTCAATATTTTGGACTTTTTTTGACATAATCATTAAACATATATACACTGACTTAACGGTACAGTTCGACCTATTTTTGTGAATTTATTTTTAAAATTTTTTAGTGTGTATTCATTTCTTATGTATTCATTTTTTATATACGGAACACATTCAAGACTACACGACAGTACGACTCGACATGAAGAAAGATTCTACAATATGGAAATATCATATGATTGTTTAATTCACGCATACTCAAACCCTTATATTTGACCTATTGTCTCTCGACAAAATAAAAATTATTCTATATCGACTACACCAACATTGTTGTGTCTTTGTTAAATTTTAACAAAATTCTAATATTGGAAAAACAAAAATATTGCCCTACCTTAAGCACTTGAATAAAAAAGTCATTAAAATAAAAGAAATATCATTTATACACTTCTCTTTCATTCAATCATATCATTTCATGTAACATTGTAAACCTTGTGAATTTACATGCGCGTAAACTATCTGTCAAAATTTGTGTGGGCGTGAGTTTACATCATTTCCGAGCCTATTTTGTAGTGTAAACTAGCATGTAAATCTACGTGTGTGAATGAAGGTTGTCTTTGGCGCTAATCATTACATATTTAAAGTAGTTGAAGTAAATATGAACACGTTTTGTTTATTTTTCTATGTTAATGACGGTTTTTAACAGGTTTAAAATTTAAAAAAGTCATATTGTTGTCGTAGCCGCAGCCGTCATTTTGTCGCATTTACGCTATTTACACTTTATCGCTCATCAAAAGTTTAAATGCTATACATGTTTACATGCTTAGATGAGAACCCTTATTATCATTATTTTTTCAATGTACACTTTCAAATGCATTTCTTTTCCTATAAATAAAAAAAGTTAAACTTTTTCTCGTTGAAAACATAAATTAAGTGAGCTGATGTTTTGAAGAAACGGTCTCAAAAATATTTTAAATACATTAGATGCATTTATGAAAAAGCATGCTAATCATAAAAAATTGCCTGGCGATTTCCTAAAAATTTCGGCGCGTAAACATAAAAAACGCCCAACAGGCGACAAATCTGGCAACGGTAGCGGCTTTACACATTTTCATATATTGTCCCGCTTTTCACACGGCAATTCTGGGAGCAATAATTGCTTTCGCCGCAAGCAGTTGAGCGGCTATTCGGGTTGAAGGGGGATTTTCATCAACCCCCTCATGCGGCGAATTGTCCACAAAACTTATTCGCAAATTCATAGAAATAATACAAGTTTAAATTTTTCATTCATAACCCAAGTAACAATATTAGTCATATATTCATTCTTGCAGAGCTTATAGTGCTATCTTATATAGCAGCAAGCTTCAACTATAGCTTTAGTCGCGCTACTAAAGCTCTTGCAGAGAATATATAAGGCTACTTTCTTGAGTTTAAAAGCACTATTTTTACTTCATATGAGGAGTAGAAGTAGCTGTAAACTTTTAAAAGAGTCCCTGTCAAACCCAAATAAGAGCTCTTGCAAAGCTCTTTTTTATTATTCGTTTAAGTATGTATGTGTTAAAAATAAACTCAATAAATATTTAAAATTTGACAAGTGTTTGTGATGATAAGAATGACAAATAAATTAAAGAAATAATAAAGTGATTATTATATCAGACTCATGTTCGTGTATTCGTTATATGCTGCGAATTTCGGTGCGCTTTTGAATTTATCGGAAACGTGAATGTAGTACTTCGAAAAACTACAACGGGCTTAACAAATAATTAAAATTAAGAAGTGTTAATTATTTAAAAATAGTTGGAAAATTTTTAACATTCTTTAAGACCAACTAAAAATTATTTAAATACTTTATTCTTAAATATGAGTATCATGGAAATCATCTATTTTGCTTAAAATATTATTGTAAACTATAATATTTAGCTTTATTCAACTCTCAAGATTTTCTATTTTTAAAAAGATCGCCATTTTTTTCAAAAAAGCTCTTTATCAGATTTTTTAGTCACTTTTTATTCCCAAAAAATTTATTGCATTAATTTACAGTATTTTATATCTATTCGCTTTAAAAATGCAATACAAATATACACATTAAAGCAAATATTATACTCAATCTACGAGTTTTAAAACTGCTGTATAGTAATTTTTATTACTTTAAAAGATCCTTTACAGAGCAAGTAGTAAATTTTAGAGTTCTGCTCTTTTGCAGATTTGATAAAATCCTTTACAGAGCTGTATAAAGTATTAAAGCTCAAAATGGTAAAAAATCATATTTAGAGCATTTTCTTTAAAATTAAAAGCAACTAGTAGCAAACAAAGCTGCGGTAAAGCTTTAACCGCATATTATACACCTATAGAACACTTTTAGGACTCACTCGCACCTAGTTGCTCCAACAATGTTACTTGGGAAGACACTCAAAACTCTCTCTTAATTTTTAGGTTTTTTAGAAAGACTCTTGATTGCAGGTCTGTCGTCCATTTCATTCGATATTATGTTTTCTCGATATAATTTAAAAAAAAAAAAATGTAATTTTACATGAAGAAAATGTGAGGGATGATCATAAAGGAAGCCTTAAAAAATCTAAATAACTGAATCGAGTGGGTAATTTTCGATGCATCGAACAAAACATCGATATTATTGATGCATCGATGTTTTTCCGACATCCCCAGTTCGAGCTCTTAAGTCCCGTTCACACTTCAAATCGCTCATCAATTCGTTTGTCAAATCATATGAACCACAAAAATGTTTATAGTCATAAAATTTTTCGTTAAATTGTATTTTGTCTTGAACACCAAAGTTAGCACATCGCGTTCAGACTCGTCAAATCGCTCATCAAATGATTTGACAATTTATTTTACCAACATTCAGAGTCGTCAAATCAATATTATTTCTGTTGGTAAAATAATTAGTCAAATCATTTGATGAGCAATTTTATCAATGTGAACACCCCTTTAGTCGTGAATGCGGATGATGGGACGAAAGCATGGCAGAATTAGAGGAGGTATATGCATTTTGGAGAGGGAGACTGCCGCAACTGTCAAAACGAAGTTGACAGCTCATACAAAATCTGAAAACGATGAGAATGCGATAAGAAAGCGAAAATAGGCAAGAATAGCAAAATGCTTGAGTTTGACAATTCTGGCTATGAGAAAGAGAGCGCAGTCTGAAATGCATATACCTTCTCTAATTCTGCCATGGAGCCTGTTCTCACGCGCCTTACGTTAGGCGGAGCATCGGATTAATTTTGACGTATACAGGTAAGGTGGGAAGTGGGAAGGTGACAAGTTACGTAAGGCAGCATTTTCAAAAATTTTAAAAATTTTGCGATTCACTTTGACGTCTGTTACTTTGAAGTTTTATTGTTTGTCATTTTCCTCTTGGTTCTCTTATGTTTTAGCGCAAATAAATTTTGTTTTGCATTGGTTGGGTTTTCACTTTTACTCATTTCTATTTTTTTGCATTGCTGTTTAGTTTAAGACTTATAAAGTAATGAATTTTCCGAAATTTAACAGCACATTTTATTGAGTGTTCTCGGAATTCAAAATATGGCGGTCTTAAAAAAGTCGGTAGTAAGAACACCTGACAGATGCATAGTGTCAAAATAACGCCATTACTCTGCCTTTTTTAAGGCGAGTGAGAACAGGGTCATGGACGAAAGTCATTTAGAAATACATCCAGTAAGTGCATCATATAAGGGACACTCTTTGTCAAAAAGGTCAACAAAAAGATTGACCGACGCCAATCATGCTGATATGAAATATAAGCTTTTACCAAGCGGTTTTACATGAAAGCTCTAAAAACCAAAAGTGTGGTAATTTTAAATAGCCCTATGATATGTTCCACGAACGTGGTTTTTTAAGTTCCACAAACAGCTAAATGGTTGCCAGTAATTTTCTAATTGCAAAAATGGAAGAAACTCAAAATGTAAGTATAATTTCTTTAAGCCATATTTTAATAAAATATATCAAACTGGAAAGTTAATTTATTTGCATAGTAACAAAAAGCGAAAGCGGGAGGCCCCGAATCGCAAATTTCATTTTAAAGGGTGCTCATAATTTTGGCTTGCAACTATGGTAAAAAACCACAGTACCACGATACCACCTAATCGTGAATACCCTTATTGTTATTATAAGACTAAACGCCGTTCTACAAAAATGGGTGGTTTCCAAAAAGAATTGAAGTTAAAAATAGTTTGGCTATTTTTCAGAAGTAAAAGGCTGAGGCCATTTTGCTTGAGAGTCTGCAAATAATTATGCCATCGAACATTTCCAAAAGTATGCAGACGAAATTTTTAACTTCAAAATCAGATACATTTTTTGATTTTACGCGATGGAGTCAATGTTCCATTATCATAGTCAAAATAAAGTCGACTTTAAATTTAGTGCAAGCTTTTTGACAACATATTATATTGAAAAACTGTCAAAAATGCTTATACTAAATTCAAAGTCGACTTTATTTTGACTATGATAATGGGCCAATATAAATATTTTTTGCAATGCACTAGGTTGCCTTAGTCTAAAAATTTGCATATAAAAAACTTTGCAGAAAAGGTAAATTAAACTTTGGACCCTGCTAGATTTATAAACCTATTCTTAAAAACTACCAAATTTGGCTACTAATAATTTGGCTAACAATAAATCTTAAATGCAGAAGTAATGCTCTCAACAAGAAAACAGTTATATTTAGATCTACAACACATTTATCAATTTTGCTATACAACGCTTCAAAGGTTTGGTATATAGAAATATATAATTTTTTTTAAAGTTACACCAATGATTTGAATTAGCTTTTTTTAGTCATTTTCTTATACTGAAAAATGATTAAGTTTTACATTGATAAAGTTGCAAACTTCACTGAAAACAACCGTTTATCAAAAACAATTATTACAAATGCCTTTTATAAAAATTTTCCATTCAGTTTTGTTCTAAAAGTTCCATGAATTAAAATTAAAACTAATTGGTCCTATAACAACATATAACAAAACATAGTTTAACAAAATTACAAAGTGCTTAAATTAATTGCTTAAATTAACAGAATGCTAAGAAACAGTTTAGCTGAAAACATATTATTAATTAATGGACCGCTATAAACAATTATATAACACAAGCTATGCAATAACTCTGATTATGGTCCTTAGCTCAAAACTTTTTTCACTGTAATATAAGCAAAATTTTTTTTTCAAAAAATATGAAAATAATTTAAAGATATCTGAGAAACAATGTACCTTTTATGTAACTCTTAGCTTAATTTGTAGAATAATGTTTTATTATTGTATACATAGATATATTTATCTGTATAATTTAAAAATATGAAGTCATTAATTTTATAAACACTGATCGTGTGGACAGATTTTGAATGAAGTCTGTTATTAGTAAAAGCTGTTATTACATTTAAGGGGAGAAACATGTCTCACGATTCAAATTTGATTTGTTGATGAAATCAATAATTAAACTTTCGAGAAATATGACTTTCCTTCATATCACAGAAATATTAAAAAAAAAAGAAATGAAATACAGCTATTAAAATACAATAAGCGCAAACGAACAAACACTAAGGCCTTTTCCACATGGAGAAATTGAAAACTAATGCAACTGCAACAAAAGTTGCTAACCAATGTATTTATACCGAAACCTTCACATGAAACAACTTGTACTCAACAAGTTTTTAACGCATTCGCAACCAGTTTCATGCAACACGGCGTGCTGCAATTTGAATCGGCGATTTGTTACGTTTCCGATTTGTGTTGTGTGCTATGAAAATATTTAATCAATTAATAAATATGAAATAAGTGCAGGAAGTGAAGAAATATCATTTTTTATCCTCAATTAATTTTTTATATCTATTTAACAAAGCTTCCATTAAATAAGGGTTTGTTTTGTTGTGAATTTTTCAATGTTGCGTTGCGACGTGACTTGCTCATCTGAAAGCGTAGGTTGCAGTTCAGTTTAAAATTGAAGTGTTTTGAAACTTTTTAAGCTGTTGCGTTGCAGTTGCATTAGTTTTCAATTTCTCCATGCGGAAAAGGCCTTACTTATCAAACTTCAAACGCAACTTAATCGAATATTTTTTCCCAGACGAGGGTTTTTCCAGAATTGTGCCTGATATTAACAAATTTTTTTAACTAAAATGTATAATAAAAAAATATCATCGATTACCTAACAAAAATTGATTATTTTGTTATCAGGGGTATTCACGATTCAGTGTAGTCTCCAGTACGTTTTTTGACGTAAGTGTTTTTTTACTTAGGGTGCGTTGGGTGGTGTGTTTCGCTTTCTTTGAAGGCTCAAAGCACACCCTAAAATTATAATTTTTCAATGTTTTTTCATGGAAATGCAAGAATGGACATTTTTCTTAATTTCTATGCGCTCAGATTTGAACTTTTTCGATTTGGGCAAAAAGTGATGGGGATACTTCGCAAATGTTCGTTTTCCGATTTTTGAAAAACGGTGGGGTGAAGCGTTTCGCCAAAAGAATCTTTCCGTTTTCATGTATATACATCAACATAAATCGGTTTAATGGCCTCGGGCAGGCTCCTAAGTCAGCAAGAAACTAAAATACTGAATAAAAGTTATCGAATTCTGCAGTTTCGACAGGTGAAGTAGCCACGGTTGTCCATGTCGACGCATTTTAAGTAATATGTCCAGTCGCATTTGTTGCAATAAATTGAAAAATGCCAAAAAACCCAAAACACACAACACATGGGAAAACACTAAATACGCATTAAAAAAGAGTTTGTGGTGAAATGATTCATTAGGGGTATTCACGATTCAGTGCACTTGCCTGTGCAGTTGAGGACTTGAGGACTTGTGCAGTTAGGTTTTCGTGAACACACCACCATCACCATTTCTAAGCTGTCAACATTTTTCAATGCACACAAGTGCACAACTGCTCAAGTCCTCAAGTTGAAGGTAATAGTAGAAAAGCACTTTTGCAGATTTTTGACGTACGCACAATTTATTTTTGTAAAGTGCACAAGTCCTCTACTGCACAGGCAAGTGCACTGAATCGTGAATACCCCTATTATGAAATTAGGGCTGGCATCACACAACCACTCGATAGATATTTCACAAACACTTCATATTTTTTAAGAACAACATTAAACCAACACGACTGATACCCCGTAAATATATTTATTTACCTTGAATTTGTGTTGAGTTGTTGGCATAAAACACGATAAATTCACTCGATCAAAAAAATTTTGTTCCAAAATTTTTACCACTGTTTTGCAAGAGCAACAAAATGTATGTCTGAACTAGGGAAGGCAATCCCGGGATCCCGAAAGGATTTAAGCCTTTTTAAATCCCGAGATTTTCTTTCCGGGATCCCAGGATTTTTAAATAAAAAATTTCTATTGCAAATATTCATGTAAATGCAACCATTTTAATGATATGAATGTAGCATTAGAAAAAACTTTTATTGAGGCTGTCAAAGATTGTTAGGACGATGAGTGTGAATCACTGGAGCAAAGTCTTGTCAGCAAAATTGTCAGATATTCTGACTTAGGAAATAATTTTGTTTTTTGGTAAAGGCAATATTGATCGAAACTTACAAATTGCTTACGATTATCGTAGACCGTGTCTAAGAAAAAATGTTTAACATTTATATAATACCTTAACCTGTTCTGTAATATATTTTTTTATATTTTTTGTTCTTTAAATTAATAGAATTTGCTAGTCATTAATATTATTTAAGTTTTTTTTTATGTTTACTAAAAACAAGGGTATTCACAATTGTGTGATATTGTGGTTTTTTTGCCATAGTTGAAAACCACAATTATGAGAACCCTTTACAAAAGAATTTGTGGTTGGGGACCTCCCACTATAGCTTATTGTTACTATGCAAATAAATTAACTATCCTTTTTGATATATTTTATTAATATCTGGCATAAAAAAGTTTAACTTACATTTCGAGCTTTTTTCATTTTTGCAATTAGAAAATAACTGGCAAACCATTCAGTTGTTTATGGAACTTTAAAAACCACGTTCATTAAACATATCATTGAGCTACTTAAAATTGCTACTCTTTTGGTTTTTAGAGATTTCATGTAAAACAACATAAAATATAACAACCGCTCGTTAAGTGTGGTATCAATACCACGGGGTTGTTTTAACTATCTAGACTGAAAACAACGCAATTGTGAATACCCTTAATGTGTTTTGTTTTTTTTGCTTTATAAATAAATTAATTTACATTTTTTAGTCTCAAGTTATAAATCATGAAAAATTGTATTAAAAACGTTTTGAATTATTTACTTTTTAAAGTTTTCAATCCCGAACTAATACTGGGATTCCGGGATTGATATTTTTAATCCCGATTTTTCCGGATGCTTCACCCCACCGGTGCGTGCAAATTGGATATTTTAGAGGTTTTTTGACAATATAAAACAATACAAAACATTGCATTGGTGAGGTAACGGTAAACCTGTTCTCATTTTCCCAATTTACTTAATTGAACTTTCAAACAAAAAAATTTGATGAAAATCGATTTGAAAATGGCGAAGATGTTTGCTTGCTAAGTCAAAACTTTAAATTTCAATAGTTTTATTCTCATTCTGAGGATTAAGAAAATGCATTATACTGAGAAAATCTATGGTTTTTGAAATATCATAATAATTTTGATGTCATAATAACGGAATTTTTTTTTTAACATACCATCTATCCATACAAAATATTTCCGAAAAACTTTCATTTACCGCTATTTTTATTTATCAACGACATTTCAGACAAAAATACATTGTACCGTAAAAGCCCACAGTTATCGAGATATCGCCAAAAGTTTGATGTCAAAATAATTTTTTTTTAAAATTTAAGAAGAATATATTTATGTTCGGACTTCATGTTAAAAAAACTACATTTTTTATTACAAATTTTAAAAATTTTGTACCCAAATTTTGCACCCAACCCTATTATGCAGGATTTTTTCAAAAGTAAAAAAAAAAAAGCCAGGAAAATTTATGTTGTCAAACAAATACCGTTTAAATAAGTTATTCAAATTAAATATAGTAATTTTTTAATACTGACTTTTGAAAAAGTCCTGCATAATAGGGTTTTAAAAAATTTGGGTAAAAAGTTTTTAAAATTTGTAAAAAAGATTTTATCAGGGACCGTACCGGTTATAGTTCTTATCAAAAAAGCCAGATATTAACAGTTATCATTTAACTTTAATTTTTTCCGACAAAAATACTAGTTATTTGATGCCTTTTATTTTTTCGGGCAAAAATAACTGTTACTTTTGACTTGTATTTTTTTTTGGTCAAAAATAACAGTTATTTTGTGCCTTTTATTTTTTCGGTCAAAAATATCAGGCAATTTGAATTTTTTAAAGGCCACTTGAACGGCAAAAAAAGTTTTATGCAATTTTTATCGTCTCATCAGCGCGCACATTTGAGCTATAAAACTTTTTAGTTTTTAAAGTTTTTTATCGGCCTTTCAAAAAATACAAATTGCCTGATATTTTTGACCGAAAAAATAAAAGGCACAAAATAACTGTTATTTTTGACCTAAAAAATAAAAGTCAAAAGTAACAGTTATTTTTGCCCGAAAAAATAAAAACCAAAAAATAACAGTTAATATTAATTTTTATAGTAACAGCCAAAAATTTAAAAGGCATTTAATATTCACGAAGCTGTTGTCATTGCAATAATAATGGTATATTTGAAAAAGTCCTCCGGCCACTTTTTCGTTATGCCTTTTTCATCTGAAAATTGTAAAATAACAGTTATTTTCGGTCCCTGGATTTTATGAGAAATTTTTTTTTCTTAATTAAACAAAACAAATACAATAATTTTTATATTTTGCCTTTAATTTAATACAACTAAATACTTTAATTTTAAGATTTTAAGTTTTTACATGGTATTTAATATGTTTATCGCATTTAGTTTTTATTACTAAATAGGATCTAGTTAAGAAATTTTTGCTAACGCGACATGTTTGAGAAATTAAAAGAGAGCTAATGAGAGCGAATATTTACTCTATCCATTGCGCCAAAATTTGAATGAAATAACGACAAGTCAGCAAATATTTGAATACAAAAACTTTTGTCCTCATATGTGACCATTTTTCCCAAAGAGGTTAAGGAAATGCCAAAGAGGTTAAGGAAATGCCAAAGCCTCAGAATGAGAAAAAACCGATGGAAATTTCAAGTTTTGATTTTGCAAGCAAATATCTCCGTCATTTACCAATCGATTTCTTTCAAATTTTCTTTGAGCAAAGTTCAATGAAATCACTGTAGAAAAATGGAACGATATTTACCGTTACCTAACCAATTCTATGTTATATACTGTATTAAAGAAACCTCTAAAATATTCAATGCTTCCTCAAAAATAGGTCAAAAATGTTTTGTTTAATTTTTTTTCTTAGTTTTAATTTTTCACACTCTTTCGTATGAAATATTTTTTGCAAAAAGTGCTTCGTTTTGACACAAAATTCAATGAGAAGTTTCTACCATTAATAATCATGGACAAATGCCTTGATTTTTTTTGATGTAAATTATTTTTTTCAATATTTTGTTGTTATATTTTTTATTAAGTAATAAAGTATCCAAAATAGTTTTGGTGAAACATTTATTTAATATCTCTTACCAATCAAAAGCAATAATTAAAAATAAATTTTTATGAAAACGAAACACCATGAAAAACGAAAACTGGCGTAATAAGTATTTTAGTATTTATTACAAATTGAGCGGAACAAATCATAAGGCATCCAAAAATGTATTGCTGCACAAATGAGCAGAAACAAATTCAGAAATATTAGCGCTAAAAACAAAAATGGAATTTGCTTTCCAAAAAATGCTTAACTATGAGAGAAACCTAGGGATCGCCAATAACGATTATCGCTATCAATCAACCATTTCATAACAGCTATTTCTGGGTCATTATTTTTTCGATCAGAAATAAAAGTTATTTCGCGGTCGTTATTTTTTTCGATCAGAAATAAAAGTTATTTTTTACCGTTATTGTTTTCGAAGTTATTTTTTATCGACTTTTTTCGAACGGAAGAAAAAAATTATTTTTTGACAGAAATAATTTCCATTAGAGAGAATATTTTTAAATTTTATAAAGTGAGAGTGCTGAGAGCTAATCTTAATTTGAACATTAAAAAAAGTGGCAACAAAAATGATGAATGACACTTAAAGTTGGAAAGTAGTGACAAAAGTTCAAAAATTTGAACAAGTGATCGAAACTTATAAATTGCTTACGATTATCGTACAACTATTTCTCTAACTAGCATAGAATCTGACCGGTGCTTCTCATCAGCGCATTATATTTGTAATAATATCCGAACAGAACTGTCTAATGAAAAATAAGACGCGTTGATCAGCTTAATGAACTACTTTAAAAATAATTAAAACAAAAAAGTTAATTTTGAAAAGTCTTTCTAACCTTAATTTGCCTTAAACACAAAAAAACATGAAGACCGTGTCTAAGAAAAAATGTTTAACATTTATATAATAATACCTTAACCTTTATAATACTGCTCTGTATTTTATTTTTTTTATATTTTTAGTTCTTTAAACTAATAGAATTTGCTAGTCATTAATATTATTTAAGTTTTTTTTTTATGTTTACTAAAAACAAGGGTATTCACAATTGTGTGATATTGCGGTTTTTTTGCCATAGTTAAAAACCACAATTATGAGAACCCTTTACAAAAGAATTTGTAGTTGGGGACCTCCCACTATAGCTTATTGTTACTATGCAAATAAATTAACTATCCTATTTGATATATATCATATCTTAAATACTTAGCGTATTTCAAATAATTAAAATGATATACATAGAGAATATATTATCATTATTTTTTTCAGTGTACACTTTTAAATGCATTTTTTTCCTTTAAATAAGAAAAGTTTAACTTTTTCTCGTTGAAAACATAAATTACGTGAGCTGATGTTTTGAAGAAACTGTCTCAAAAAAATACTTAAGATGCGTTTATGAAAAAGCATGTTCATCATAAAAAAATGCCTGGCGATTTCCTCAAAATTTAGTCGCGAAAACATAAAAAATGCCTACAGGATTTGTTTTAGGGGGAAGGGGGGCAAAGCATAAATGACTTTAGAATGCACATAAAGAAAAGTTAACCCATGTAATTCTATTTTCTGAGATTTTTGGTACTAATTTTGTTATCATGCTACGCCGATTGACACACGCTTGTACACATAATAAAATTATATGTATTTCAAAGGTTGGGTAAAAACCTTTCTAGTATCATGCCCGAAACATTTTTTAATTTTAATTTTTTTTTATACAATTTAAAAAATTTTTTTCTCAACAAATATTTTTAGTACTTTAGTAAATTAAATGATGTCAGGTCTCCTTTATCTCTAAATAAAATCGCATTAATTACGTTTTAGCCCCCAAGTTTTCCTCTTTTCAAATAAGAATACAAAAATGTCCAAATATATATTTTTTTTTTTTTGAAAAATGAGCAAGATTTTTAGACAATTTTTTCCAGTTTAGGAGGCCTATAACTCATAAACCAATTGCGAGCGTCCTGAAATTTATCAGATTTGGATTTTGGAGGTAAAAATCGCTATTCTTGAAATGTTCCCTGCATGGACATCAACGGACTTATTTATTTTTTCAACATGCATCAGTTCTAGCAGCATGCAAGTTACTAAAATCGAGTTTGGAAACATACCTATTATATGAATTATTAAAAAAATTTATTTTTATAAAGAGGTACATGTATGGCAGGTGGGCTTTGGGCTCCATTAATTTTCTAAACATATTCTAGAACCTCCCTGCAAGGCTTGATTCTGAATCCAGGATGTAATATAAGCACGTGGCGCGAAAAAATCCAGAATATTATCAAAATGGGTAGACGCCTGTTAAAAAACGTGAATTTAAAGAAGTATAAAATCAATGTTTCAAATCGTAGTCAAATGTTTCAAATAGTCATAAAAAACTTTTGACCATAAGATATTTTAACGTAAAAGCGTTTTCTTAAAAAGAATTTGCCATCAGATTTTTTTAAAAATTAGTGCAGGATTTAACATTAGCCTACTTTATTCAGAATTTTCTAATTTTTTTTTTTGCTTTTGAATCAGAAGCTTTTCTCTCGCCTAGATCGCCTAGATCAAATTTAAATGCTGCACAATTGTTAGCAAGTTTACGAAAAATTAAAAAATTATCCAAATTGGATCATCTTAATGACAGAAAAATTATTTTTTTAAGCCGACTTTTGGGAAAGCATGAAGTTTTTTTAAATGAATTTTACTTTGTTTTCTTCTTGTGTTTAATTACTTTAAAACATAAGTTCGCTTATCGTCCAAGTTCATATGCGTTATTGGCTTAAATGCCCGTTACCATCTGTTGCTCCGTAGAATGATCTTCGACTAATAGGGATATCATTCCTTATCATTCCTCAATTTCTCGTAAGAATAACATCGTAATTTCTTCCGTTGCATTCGTAGTATTTACTAATAGCTTCGTACTATTTAGTATAAGTTGAGTTAAAAAATTTACAACAAAACTCTTTCAGACTGGTTTTTTGAACAATTACCAAATGTATGATTGCAAGGTGGCCGTAGTCTACTGAAAGAGTACGTGGCCCGTAAGCTAAAAAACCGTGGTTCAAACCCCAGCTAAGAAAAAATGTTTTTTTTTTGGTATTAGTAAATGTCAGAGCTGTAAAATCGGAATTCATTTTCAGAATTTTAAGTACAACTGAATAACTACATAAGCATTTTCAATTATTATTTTTATTCATTATTAATTTTTTATTCCTTATTAATTTTTTATTCATTGTTCATTTGTTGTTATTCATTAAAAATTTTTATTCATTATTAACTTGTTATTCATTATTAATTTTTAATTCATTATTAATTTTTAATTCATTATTAATTTTTTATTCATTATTCACTTGTTATTCATTATTCATGTTTTATTCATTATAAATTTTTTATTCATTATTCATTTGTTATTCATTATTCATTTCTTATTCAGAATTCATTTGTTATTCATTATTCATTTTCTATTCATTATTCACTTGTTATTCATTATTCATTTGTTATTCATTATAAATTTTTTATTCATTATTCATTTGGAATTCATTATTCATTTTTTATTAATTATTCATTTCTTATTCATTATTTATTTGTTATTCTTTATTAATTTTTTTATTAATTTTAATCCTATGCCTTAAATAAAAATTAATACAAAATTAATAATGAATAAAAGATGAATAATGAATAACAAATGAATAATGAATAAAATGAATAATGAATAGCAACGAAATATTTATAAAAATTGAACAATGAATTAACAGTTAATAATGAATAAAAGTAGAATAATTGAAATTCTGAAATTCTTTGTGAATAGCATTCTTTGTGAATTTCATTCAAATGAATTAAAAATTATTCATTATTCTGAATAACGAAAATGAATAATTAATAATTTTTTTAAAAATGAATGTGAATTAAAAATGTTGTTTATAAATCAATTTTGCATTCATTGAATGCATTCTTATTTCGTTATTCACTGATTCACTTCTTTGTGGATAAAATCAAATTGATCAAATCTTTTACAACTCTGGTAAATGTAACAAATGCATTCGTACAATATACATTTGTTTTTGTACGAATACGAATAAAATATTTGTAATATGTACCAAATTACGTCCAATCTACGAATCCTATTCGTGACCGAAAATATTCGAAATATACGAATAAAAATCATACAATTGGCACAGTTATTAGTAATATTTACACACAAATTTTTTTGAGTGAAAGAATACGTATTGAAAAGTGCCTGTGAAACAAGGGTAAATGAAAGGGTATCGTAACTTGTCACTGAGACGGGTGCAACATAGTATTTTAAAATGCATGCATGGTTTAACTCAGCTTTATTTATAAGTATACCTTAAAGAAGGTATTTTTGAGTTATCTTCAAAATATCTTCGTCATATAAAATCAAAAAAGCCGTAACTTATAATAAATTCAAAGTCGACTTTTTGATTGATTATTGATGCACCTTATCAAAATACATGTTCATACTAAATTGTACACTCTTACAAATCAAAACGACGTTTTTAGTAAAGAATTTCTAAACGTTCAACATACAATTACAATTACAGTTTAGAAAGTTTTTTGACTCTCACGTAAAATTTTTAATTGTAGCTTACGACTTTTTGATTTAATATGAAGATATTTAAAAAATTCACTGCCTAGGGGTAGGGCAAGCGCCCCCTGTGAACGCCCATGAATTTGAACGAAATTTTGAATTTTATAAATATAATAAATACTCGTATAACTAATACAAAATTTAATTTGATTTTCTTAGTTTTCCGGTTTTTTCGGTCCTGTATTACAGTTTAAATTTTTTTTCTAGTTCAATAATATACAAAAACTTATAAAAAGTTGTACTTTTTTGAAGGAAAAAATCTGTAACAACGTATATTATAGTTTGTACTAGCTGAAACCTGGCGCGTTGCTGCCACTCTCCCTTGTCAAACGCCCATAAAATGCTATCAGTTAAACAGCATGTCTAAATTGAGGTAGAATACTGAATTCCGAGACTGTGCGACCTATATCCACAAAGCTATTCGATATAACAAATTTGGGTTGTATAGGAAGTGCCACGCCCTCTTGATCACCGCTCATAGAATGTTATCAATTAAACTGCTAGTGTACATGGAAGTTGAATACCGAATTCCAAGACTGTGCGACATATATCTCCAAAACTATTCGATAGCACAAATTTGGGTTGTATTGGAGGTGCCACTGCCCTTTTCCTTACGTCCATAAAATTTTACCAATGAAACTGCATGTGTAAATTGAGATCGAATACTGAATTCCGAGGCTGAGTTACCTATAACTCCAAAGCTATTCGATGTCGCAAATTTGGGTTAAATTGGAGGTGTCACGCCCCGCCGACAAACTCTAAAAAATTTTATCAGTAAATCTGCAAGCGTAAATTTTGGTCGAATACTGAGTTCCGACGCTGTGCGACCTTGACTTCCAAAGCTATTCGATATCACAAATTTTCGTTGTATGGGAGGTGCCACTTCCCCTTGATCAACGCTCATAAAATGTAATCAATGAAACTGCATGTGTACGTTGAGGTCCAATACTGAATTCCAAAGCTGTGAGACCTATAACCCCAAAGCTATTTGATATCTCTAATTTGGGTTAAATAGGAGGTTTCACTCCCCCTTGTCGTACGCCCATAAAATGTAATTAATGAAACTGCATGTATAAATTGGGGCCGAATACTGAATTCTGACGCTGATATTCGATATCGCAAATTTACGTTAAATGGGAGGTGCCACGCCCCTCTTACCAATGAGCATAAAATTGAATCAATGAAACTGCATGTGTACATTGAGGTCGAATACTGAATTCCAGCGTTGTGCGACCTATAACTCCAAAGCTATTTAATAGCACAAAGTTGGGTTGTATGGGAAGTGCCACTCCCCTTTGCCCTACGCTCATAAAATGTAGAGGAATGAAAGTGCATGCATAAATGTATGTCGAAAACCGAATTCTTACGCTGTCAACCTATAACTTCAACGCAATTCGATATCGCAAATTTGGGTTGTAAGGGAGATGTCCCTGTCCAACGCCCATAAAATAAAACCATTGAAACTGCATGTGTAAATTGAGGTCAAAAACTGAATTCCAAAGCTGAATTCCTATACCTTCAAAGCTATTCGATATCACAAATTTGGGTTGTATGGGAGGTGCCCCTCCCCCTTGTCCACTCCCATAAAATTTCATCACTGAAACGGTACGTCTAAATTATGGTCGAATACCGAATTTCTAAGCTGTGCGACCCATAACTCTAAAGCTATTCGATAACAACAATTTTTTATATATATGTGGGAGGTAGAAGGGGGTGTAGCATTTCCTCTTAAACCATCTCGTACTCAAAGCAAAGCGTACTTACAAAATTTGAGCTCAATCGGACCAATAGTTTCGAAGTATTTTGATATTTTCTTAAAATTAAGCGTAGATGAAGTGTGACCACGTCCATTTTTATCAAAGTTAATGATGGTTATCATACGAACGTATTTACCAAATTTTAATTTAATACGACCAAAACCGTCTTAAATATAGCATTTTTATTGATTTGTGGGCGACAAAAGGGGGTGAGGCATTATATTTTTCCTAAACCATTAGAAGGAAGTATCCAATTTGGTTCAGTCGTTTTCAAGTTTTAAGCATCCGAAAAAATCACGATTAATTTTTATATATACAGATATTGATTTGTGGGCGGTAAAAGTGGGCTTGAAAACATTTATGTATCGTGACTGCCTCTTGGAGCACCTACACAGCAAGTTTCACTTTAAAAATGTGTAGAACTCTGGAATTGCCATGATATCGAAAAAGTGGGCGTATATATATGGCGACCACGCCCATTTTTTTACAGTTACTGACAGTAACCATCTGAACAAAATTACTAAATCTTAGTTTTTTACGATCGAAACCGTCTGATATATATCCTTTATTTGGTTTGTGGTCGATAGCGCAAATTTGGCTTGTATGGGAGGTACCACGTCCCCTCGTCCAAACGTTACCAAACCTCGCAGGAACACTCACTCTCCTCGGCAGACGTTGTTCTGCCATAGACCGCCTTACTGCCATATACCAAAATGTCGAATAGCTGCCGAAAGTAAACATATGAACTAAATAACCAAATTTTAGTCTAATAAGATCAAAACCGTGCGAAATATAACATTTTTGTTGTTTTGCAAGCGGTAAAAAGGGGTGCTGCAAAATATTTCCCTAGAGCCATCTCGTAATCGAAACAATTCGAATGCCCAAATTTCAGCGCACTTTACTTCACTCAACGCTAACTCCCCGAAAAGTGAGTTTAACTAAAGTGGGACAGGCCTATTTTTAGTGCACTTGCCGAGAGTAACCATATGAACTGAATTACAAGGTTTTTGTCTAAAACGACCCAAACCGTTGAAATAAAACGTTTTCATTGGTTTGTGGGAGGTAAAAGGGGGGCTTGGAAACCAATTTTTAGTTGAGTTGCTGACAGTAACAGTACAAACTAAGCCAACATTTTAGCTCAATCGACCCAGTAGTCAATTTTAATGATTTCTCAAAAAGTGGGTGTGACTATAGAGCGATGACGCCTTTTTTTAGTACAGTTGCCGAAAGTAACCATACAAACTTAGGCATCACATGTTAGTCTCATACGGTCAAAACTGCTTGAAATATAGCATTTTCACTGACTTGTGGGCGCAAAAAGGGGGTGTGGAAACCAACTTTTCGTACAGTTACTGTCAGTAACTACACAAACCAAAGTACCAAATTTAAGTCTTATACGACCAAAACCGTCTGAAATAAACCATTTTCATTTATTTTTGGGCGGTAAAAGAGGGCGTGGAAACCCATTTTAGTACAGTTGTCGAGAGTAACCGCACATACCAAATTACAAAATTTTAGCCTTATACGACCCAAACCGACTGAAAGATAACATTTTTATTGATTTGGGGGCGGTTACAGGGGGGTGTGGCAATTTTTTTTCCTCAACCATTTGGTACCTGCAACAAATCGTCTGCCAAAATTTCAGGTCAATCGGTTCAGTAGTTTTGGAGTCTACAGACATCACACAGCCAGACACACATCGTTTTGCTTTTTATATATATAGATATTGAATTGTGGGCGGTAAAAGTGGGCGTGATAACATTTACATACAGTGACCGCCTCTTAGATCACCTACACAGAAAGTTTCACTGTAAAAATGTGTAAAACTTCGGAATTGCCATGATTTCGAAAAAGTGGGCGTATTTATATTACGACTACGCCCAATTTTCGTACAGTTACCGACAGTAACCATCTAAACAAAATTACCAAATCTTAGTTTTTGACGATTGAAACCGTCTGATATATATCCTTTTTTTGGTTTGTGATCGATAGCGTAAATTTGGCTTGTATGGAAGGTACCACGACCCCTCGTCCAATAGTTACCAAACCTCACAGGAACACTCTCAAGATGTGGCTTCAGTTTCTCTGAAAATTCCATTAAGATTGGTTCAGCGGTTTTGGAGTCTATATGTGATATAACCACATACCCACATACCCACATACATACATCCATTTTTATATATATAGATTCAAAAAACTAAAAAAGATTTTTCAACAAAACAATTATGAATATGCAACAGTATTCCAGATTTAATAAGTTTTAAAAGAAAAAAAATGATATACTGTGGGGGTTTTCTCACGTTTTCCCTTACAAAAAAAATAGCTACGGTGCTTGCTTTGTTTTGACAGCAGTTTGACTTTTCCTTGTATGTAGTTCGTTTGTTTTCTAATAAGACAATTAGATTCAATTGCTTTGTTTAGCTGCAACTGCTGCATTCTAATTTCGCTAATAGAGATAATGCTATAAGAAGAGTTGAGTTGAGAAAAAAAGAGAAAAGCCATGATCGAAAAAAATCGATAAAAAAAGAACTTTTATTTCTGATTGAAAAAATATTGACCACGAAATAACTGTTATTTCTGATCGAAAAATAATGAGCAAGAAATAACTTTCATTTCTGATTGAAAAAAATAACGACCATGAAATAACTTTTATTTCTGATTGAAAAAAATAACGACCACGAAGTAACTTCTGTTTTTGATCGAAAAAATATCGATAAAAAAATAATTGGTTTGAGGTGATTTTTATCTTAAAAATCATGAAAAAAATTGTGTAAAAAATGGAATCTCTAGCTCCTAGCGTCACATTGCTATATTTAAAAAAATTATACAACTTTTAATACGTGATCTTTTGATCTAAAATTTTAAAAATAATCGTTATTTTCAGTCCCTGGAGAAACCATTAGGTGTTTAAAATAAATGTTAAGATGAAAACATAATAGGACTATCTTATACACTTGACTCCTCTAAGAATCACAGATAGGGCATCCAATTTCGAGACGTTTCGACAATCAACACAACAACAAACAATCAAGTATTTTACAACATAAAACAATGCAGAAGATTTTAAAAAACTAAAAAACACAGATTCGATTAAATGTTTAGATAGTATTTATTGTCTATTTCTGAAAAACAAAGATGAATTCTTAAACAAAAAATTAATTAAACGAGATCATTCCGAAGGCTCATAAAATCATTTCAAAACAATAAAATAGTATAATAATTTTAGTAATTAAAGTTTTTTTTTTCCCTAAATGACCTCTATATTTATTATGTTGACTTTATATGATTTAAATACAAATTCTAAATGTTTGATAGTTTAAATCATACTTGATTTTAAATACAAATTCTAGTTGTTTGACAGTTTAAAATCGTTTATCGAGCTTAAGGTCAAAGTTAGAACAATTAATTGTTCTAACGAATTTTTCTAAAGAAACAACAACAACAACAAAGTTTTTTTTCAATATGAAAGGAAAAAAAAAACCACTAGCAATTGATTTTATTGTACAATTTCTGCTCTGCTAAAAGCGTCATCAGAAATCTTTGTGATTGCCCGTGCAAGCGCGTTGACGCACTGCACCATCGGGGCGATGAGATTTTGAAGCTTCAATTTCTCATTTTTTCTCCTTAATTTCATAATGCCACCTTCGCTGTTGTATTTCTGTTTTACTTTAGTTTCTATGCTTATGTATATATGTAGTCCAACAGCCTGCTGGAATTCTGCACTAACAAAGCATGTTTACTGAAGTTGTTTTTAGAATTTTTTGCTGATTTTGTTTTTCAGCTGTTTCCGTTTGGTCGAGCTCTACCATTTGATTAAAGTTTTTTTCCCTAAATGACCTCTATATTTATTATGTTGACTTTATATGATTTAAATACAAATTCTAAATGTTTGATAGTTTAAATCATACTTGATTTTAAATACAAATTCTAGTTGTTTGACAGTTTAAAATCGTTTATCGAGCTTAAGGTCAAAGTTAGAACAATTAATTGTTCTAACGAATTTTTCTAAAGAAACAACAACAACAACAAAGTTTTTTTTTCAATATGAAAGGAAAAAAAACCACTAGCAATTGATTTTATTGTACAATTTCTGCTCTGCTAAAAGCGTCATCAGAAATCTTTGTGATTGCCCGTGCAAGCGCGTTGACGCACTGCACCATCGGGGCGATGAGATTTTGAAGCTTCAATTTCTCATTTTTTCTCCTTAATTTCATAATGCCACCTTCGCTGTTGTATTTCTGTTTTACTTTAGTTTCTATGCTTATGTATATACAGTCATGTGAAAATAAATAGGGACACCTATATTTTTATATTTGAAGCTGAATGAATTATATACAAAGTGCTACAGATATAGAATTAATTTCTTCGGCTGGTGATTCTTCTTGATAAGGCAAGTATAACACTTTATGGAGTTTCCTCCCACATCGTAAAACTTTCAAGATACAGGGTGTTTTACGGTTTTGGTACGTGTTTAGTATTATTGATCTAGAATCTAAACTACTCACCATAAAATAAAAAATAATATTTTGTATTTTAGAAAAAATATCAGTTTTTCCATCTATATATCAACCACTTTCGTGTCATGTGCTGTAGCGGAGCTAAAATTTTGAGATTATCCAACGAAATATCAACAAATTTTGTATCTTTTCTTTTAGCGGAGCTGTTATCATAAAAAGTTAGAATTTAGAAAAGAACTGTTGATTAGGTTTATTTTAACATGAAAAACATAGATTTTAAATTTTGACGATTACAGCTCCGCTAAAACAAAAGATACAAAATTTGTTGATATTTCGTTTGACAATCTCAAAATTTTAGCTCCGCTACAGCACATGACACGAAAGTGGTTGATATATAGATGGAAAAACTGATATTTTTTCTAAAATACAAAATATTATTTTTTATTTTATGGTGAGTAGTTTAGATTCTAGATCAATAATACTAAACACGTACCAAAACCGTAAAACACCCTGTATCTTGAAAGTTTTAAAATGTGGGAGGAAACTCCATAAAGTTTTATACTCGCCTTATCAAGAAGAAACATCACCCGAGGGAATTAATGCTATATCTGTTGCACCTTGCATGTAATTCATGCAGCTTTATATATAAAAATACAGGTGTCCCTATTTATTTTCACATGACTGTATGTAGTCCAACAGCCTGCTGGAATTCTGCACTAACAAAGCATGTTTACTGAAGTTGTTTTTAGAATTTTTTGCTGATTTTGTTTTTCAGCTGTTTCCGTTTGGTCGAGCTCTACCATTTGATTAAAGTTTTTTTCCCTAAATGACCTCTATATTTATTATGTTGACTTTATATGATTTAAATACAAATTCTAAATGTTTGATAGTTTAAATCATACTTGATTTTAAATACAAATTCTAGTTGTTTGACAGTTTAAAATCGTTTATCGAGCTTAAGGTCAAAGTTAGAACAATTAATTGTTCTAACGAATTTTTCTAAAGAAACAACAACAACAACAAAGTTTTTTTTTTTCAATATGAAAGGAAAAAAACCACTAGCAATTGATTTTATTGTACAATTTCTGCTCTGCTAAAAGCGTCATCAGAAATCTTTGTGATTGCCCGTGCAAGCGCGTTGACGCACTGCACCATTGGGGCGATGAGATTTTGAAGCTTCAATTTCTCATTTTTTCTCCTTAATTTCATAATGCCACCTTCGCTGTTGTATTTCTGTTTTACTTTAGTTTCTATGCTTATGTATATATGTAGTCCAACAGCCTGCTGGAATTCTGCACTAACAAAGCATGTTTACTGAAGTTGTTTTTAGAATTTTTTGCTGATTTTGTTTTTCAGCTGTTTCCGTTTGGTCGAGCTCTACCATTTGATTAAAGTTTTTTTCCCTAAATGACCTCTATATTTATTATGTTGACTTTATATGATTTAAATACAAATTCTAAATGTTTGATAGTTTAAATCATACTTGATTTTAAATACAAATTCTAGTTGTTTGACAGTTTAAAATCGTTTATCGAGCTTAAGGTCAAAGTTAGAACAATTAATTGTTCTAACGAATTTTTCTAAAGAAACAACAACAACAACAAAGTTTTTTTTTCAATATGAAAGGAAAAAAACCACTAGCAACTGATTTTATTGTACAATTTCTGCTCTGCTAAAAGCGTCATCAGAAATCTTTGTGATTGCCCGTGCAAGCGCGTTGACGCACTGCACCATCGGGGCGATGAGATTTTGAAGCTTCAATTTCTCATTTTTTCTCCTTAATTTCATAATGCCACCTTCGCTGTTGTATTTCTGTTTTACTTTAGTTTCTATGCTTATGTATATATGTAGTCCAACAGCCTGCTGGAATTCTGCACTAACAAAGCATGTTTACTGAAGTTGTTTTTAGAATTTTTTGCTGATTTTGTTTTTCAGCTGTTTCCGTTTGGTCGAGCTCTACCATTTGATTAAAGTTTTTTTCCCTAAATGACCTCTATATTTATTATGTTGACTTTATATGATTTAAATACAAATTCTAAATGTTTGATAGTTTAAATCATACTTGATTTTAAATACAAATTCTAGTTGTTTGACAGTTTAAAATCGTTTATCGAGCATCTTTAGAAAAATTCGTTAGAACAATTAATTGTTCTAACTTTGACCTTAAGCTCGATAAACGATTTTAAACTGTCAAACAACTAGAATTTGTATTTAAAATCAAGTATGATTTAAACTATCAAACATTTAGAATTTGTATTTAAATCATATAAAGTCAACATAATAAATATAGAGGTCATTTAGGGAAAAAAACTTTAATCAAATGGTAGAGCTCGACCAAACGGAAACAGCTGAAAAACAAAATCAGCAAAAAATTCTAAAAACAACTTCAGTAAACATGCTTTGTTAGTGCAGAATTCCAGCAGGCTGTTGGACTACATATATACATAAGCATAGAAACTAAAGTAAAACAAAAATACAACAGCGAAGGTGGCATTATGAAATTAAGGAGAAAAAATGAGAAATTGAAGCTTCAAAATCTCATCGCCCCGATGGTGCAGTGCGTCAACGCGCTTGCACGGGCAATCACAAAGATTTCTGATGACGCTTTTAGCAGAGCAGAAATTGTACAATAAAATCAATTGCTAGTGGTTTTTTTCCTTTCATATTGAAAAAAAAAAACTTTGTTGTTGTTGTTGTTTCTTTAGAAAAATTCGTTAGAACAATTAATTGTTCTAACTTTGACCTTAAGCTCGATAAACGATTTTAAACTGTCAAACAACTAGAATTTGTATTTAAAATCAAGTATGATTTAAACTATCAAACATTTAGAATTTGTATTTAAATCATATAAAGTCAACATAATTTTAGTAATTTTAGTACGTATTTTGTGATATTTTGTACAGTTTGTTTAAGGAAGTTTCTTTTTTAATTTTTAAAAGTTGCATTTATGTTTTTTCATGTCAAGTATTTTGTAATATTTTGTAAGTTTAGTTCAAGAAAGGTTTATATTTTTATACTTTTCACGTCATATTTTGTACACATAGTTACAAAATTTTTTTTTTTTTGTACCAATTATTAAAATCACAACTCAGTATTTCTAAGGTAGTATCATGTGTTTCTCACGTTGTGTTATTTTGTACAGATATTTTGAGAAAGTTTTTTATTTAAAAATTATTTAAATCACATTCAGGTTTTTCCTAGGTAGTATCATTGAACTTTTTGGTGGAATATTTTGGAATTTTTTTGCAGTGTAGGCAATACCGCGATCTTTAAAATCCCGGGATTTTAGGCCTTTTAATTCCGGGACTGTCGGTACTAAAAAAAGTCTGGGACCCCGGGATTTCGGGGTTGGATGCCCTAACCTCAGGGTAATAACAGCTATTAACTTATTTCGGCAATTTTCTGCATTTATTGAGTTTTTTTTAGTGAAAAAATGTGGTAGGATTAATAATGGAACCAGCTTATACATTTTACTCCTCTAGAGGTTAATTCGGAAGAGATATACACTCTGTTAGACAAATTTTTGTCAAGCACTTCTTCCAGTGACGCTACGGAATGACAAAGCTTGTGTTTATTTTTATGCTATAATACTGGTGGCGGCCGTAGCCTAGTGGGTAGAGTGTGTGGCCCCTAAGCTATAGAACCGCGGTAGCCCGGGTTCAATTCCAGCTCAGACAGAAAGTTTTTTCAACTGAAATAATTTTTCTGTTCGGTCGTCACCTCTTTGCAGACAATGGCAAACCTCAGAGAGTAAAAATTGCCATGTAAAGCTTCTTGAGAACATAAGCCGTTCGGAGTCGGCATAAAACACGTAGGTCCAGTTCTCGATCATTTGTGATCCAAACATTTAATAACACGCACAACACAATTGATCAATAGAAGCTAGGTCAAAGTCCTTCCAAGGGCTGAAATAACCAGTTTATTTTTTATTTTAATACTAAAGGGTTTATGTTTGTGTTTGCGTTCAAGTACACAAACTTTAACGCTACAAAAATGGGAAATAAGTACTGTAATATACTATAATGTTTTTTTTTTTTCAAATCTACGCTACAGTGCCTTAACATACGCTACGTTGGCGTTCATTTTTGTTCACACAGTTGGTCAAATTTCGGCCACAGGCGATACTAGTTAATTGAAACACTTCATAAAAAGAGTGCATGTTTATTTTACTAATATTATTATTAAATATTTTACATTCAATCGTGCATGAAATATTAGTATGCATGTACTTTGAAAAAGTACTTTATTACTTTTTGCTTACCCTTTCTAAAAGCATCAGTACATGTAAAGCCGTATTTCAAATTAAAGAAATTTTATAATATTGTTGAAAAAACGGTACAAGTTTTATTCGGCGAGACATTATAAATATCATACAAAATATGGGACGTCCCGTGAAATACGAGACATATGGCAACAATGCTTATAGCTGTCATTGTGATAATTATGGTTGGTCTGAGTCCTAATTTTGTGCTTAGTAATTACTAGTTATAAGGTTCACAACTAGTTTTAATTTTTAATTATGTTTTAATTTTTATAGTAATCTTTATGCATGATTAAAGGAAATAAAAAAATTACAATGTTTTTTTTAATTACGTACAAAAGTTTTCATCATCAATTCTTATTAAATAAACATTTTATTTAATACCAAATGCATGTTATTTCTATATGCTTGTATCATTCACGTGTAATAGTTTTTTTAAATACTGCCTGATTAGTCATTAATTGTTGGGTTATCTATGAATGACACGCTTAAAGTTTATAAAGATGAGATTTGGAAACAATATTTTGTTATTGTTATTTGTTATTTGTTGTTGAATACATTCATGAATACATTCACAGATGCAATAATGTTTTACTAAATACGTGCATTTAAGCTATCAGCTGATTAAAATCCTAGCTTTACAGCTGTGTGCACAATTCAATCTGGACCGGAAATACAAAGGTCAGGATATAGTTGTGAAGTCAGACAGCCAAGCAGCAATCAAAGCATTAGTCTCCTGTGAGATATCATCGAAAATAACATGGGAATGCCTAACAAAACTCAACGAACTAGGCAAGAATAACACTGTTACTATACTTTGGGTCGCAGGACACAAAGGTATACAGGGTAACGAAGAAGCCGATGGACTAGCGCGACAGGGTTCAGCCACAAAATTTATATTACCAGGAACATTCTGCGGATTGGGCACACATTCTATAAAAGAAGAACTAAGAAGGGAGGAGAGGCATAAATGTTCAAACCTCTGGAAAAGCCTCCCAAAGCTAAGACAATCCAAATTGCTCCTCAAAGATTTTAACACTCGGAGAGCAAAATTGTGCATAAGCTTAGGCAAAACCGAATCAAAGGATTCTAACGGGGTTCCTTACAGGACACCGTAAACTCAAATACCACCTGATGAAATTGGGCATAGGAACCGATAGTAACTGCCGTTTCTGTGAAGAAGCAGAGGAGACTCCAATACACCTACTCACAAACTGCGAAGCCGTGGCTCGCAGACGTAAGCTAGCACTAAGGAACTATGAGCTGAGTCTAGAGCAGGTTTCATTCCTTGAACCTAAGAATATTCTCAAATTCATTAGAGAAATAGGGCTGGATGGAATTCTGTAATCCGCAAACCCAGCGGAGCCTTGAGAGGGAGGTACAATAGATCTAATTTAGGTCGCAGTACGCATCTCCACCATATAACATTAACATTAACATCAGCTGATTATACAGGGTGTCCAGTATAAGAGTGCGAATATTTACGGAGGTGAAAGAGAAGGTCGAATTAATCAAAAAATAGTATTGGAAGGGGAGTATATTTTCACACCCTTAGGAGTCACGGGGTTAGTTGGAATTTCATGACTTTGATTCATACATTGCTTGTAGCAGAAAAACTAACTCATGGAAAACTTATTTTAAGAACTCATTTCAGAGACAATGAATGGACATTTCTAGCGGAATATCAACACACCCACCCGACTTATCCATTACCGAGCTATGCTCGTGTGAAGATGCAATAAAGCTGTTGAAACTACAAAATTTCAAGTTTGAGCGCAATTTTCTCAGAATTTCGCGTAATAAATCAAAATTTTTTTGCATCAAATTTGTGATTTATTTAACTTTATTTTCAATGACATCAAAATCATAAGCATATCTTTTAAAAAAAAACAAAGTTAGGTTTACTTAAAAAATTTCACTTTGGACAATTATTAGAATTTTTTTTAACAAAATAAAATTACGTAGAAGATAATACCATTGTGTTTAAGTGAAATGAGCTTAATAAATAAATAAATAAATAAATAAATAAATAAAAAATGCACAATTGTGTAAATATTGATTGTTAATATGTAATTATTATTTTTTATAAACTATACAATATGGGTATCAAAAATTTAGTTTTTTTAGAATAAACTTTTTGTATTTAAATTTAATGGTAAATGTTAATATTTCATAGGGCTGTCATATAAAAGTGGTTGTACATGTACATTTTACTCCCACAAAACAACTTAAATTTTTTAAAATCTTCATATTAACTCTTGTAAATAGTTTTTTATGATAAACGATATCTGTGGAGTTTTGACAAAACAACTTAAGTCTATCTGAAATTCATAGACAAAACAACTTAAATCTATATGAATTTCATATCAACTTAATGGATTTTGTCTATGAATTTCAGATAGACTTAAGTTGTTTTGTCAAAACTAAACAGATTATATAATCCGCCTTAAGGACGATGTCTTGGTGATTATTTTAATGCATGAATCGTCCTTTTCTGATATGTAGTTTGGATTTTAGGGCGAATTTATGGCGAAAAAATAATAAAAAAAAATTCACAAAAAAGGACATATGAAATTAACATGAAATCTAATTTTTAAAATTCTTGTAGGCAGAGGCTTAACAAACATTTTGGTGCAAAAATCGTCCTTTTATGATGCATGGCTTAGGAGTTATGGCTAAAAAACAAAAAAACTAGAAAATCACCAAAAATGACGTAGAAAACTAAGATTATTGAAAAAAAATTTTTTCTAAAAATGCAGTCTTATGTATACATGTATTAGAAATATTTTGGTGCATAAATCGTCCTTGTAGGATGAATGTTTTGGGAGTTAACCACATATTTTTTCTAAATTTTTTTTCAAAACTTATAATTTTATTTTTTTGCGAAAAATCTGAAAAATCTATATAGAAAAATATATATAGCGAATAGCTCTTTCAAAATCTAATGGATTTGCTCGATTTAAATTTTAAATAATTCTTTATTTAATTTAGATTGAGAATGTTTTTTTTATTTGATTTTCCCTTATTCTACGTATATATATTTTTCTTTCTTATAAATTATTAAATTTTCCCAAAAACCAGTTAAAACTTTTGATTGGTAAGAGATATTTGAATAATTTTTTCTCTTAAATTATTTTGAAAGCATGCTTATATTCCAAAAAATATAAAAATAACATTTTTTAAAAACTTAATTTTGCCGAAATAATCAAAGGGGTAGCTTTTTGTTATGACAAAAACAGTTAATTATTTTTCATGTTTAAAAGAGAAAATTTTTGTTGATGAATGAAGTGACAAAAGATAGGTGGCCAAAAATGCGATTTTGAGTTTATATTATTTTACAACAAAAAAACTTTCGGTCTATTTTTTAAGAAAAAACTGAATATTTTGGACTTTTGTTGAAAAAAATCAAAAATATAAATGCTAAGCTAACTGTACTATTGAAAAACTTTTTTCCAATTTATTTCATTAAGCTTTTAAGGAAAAAAGAAATCGATGAAATATATTCAAAAACAACGGAGGTATTTACATCAAAATTTAAAACTTTCAATTTCGGATTTTTTTTTTTCATTCTAAGTCAATGAAATTATGTCAATGAAAAAATGCGTTGTACCAAGAATTTGAATAGTTGTATGAATATGCGAATGCTTTTGGTGTCAAAAGAACAGAATTTTTTTCATTATTTCATAAAAAAAAATTTTAATTAACCCGAAAGGTTAATATATAATATGAAACGGTTTTGTATTAAACATTTGCTGTATGAAGAACTTCCATACTTTTTAAGATATGTGCATAATTTTGATGTCAAAAAATGAAATATTTTTTCATACATGCCTAAAAAAAAATCTAAAATTAGAAATGTCGTTTTTTAAAGAAAAACCCTTGCTTGAAATGAATATTGTAATATTTTTAACTTTTTGTGCAAAATTTATGTACTTTGGCACGAAATTTCTAATAAGACATTAAAGAATGCTATAATCGTAAGTTTTCTATCAATAAAAAATTATATAAAATTTGATTTAGTTATTGGCTTTTGGGAAAATTTAATAATTTGTGAGCTTATGAAAGAAAAATATATATACAAAGAGTTAGTGAAAAACAAATTAGAAGACATATTCTCAATATTAATTAAATAAAGTGTTATTTAAAATTTAAATGGAGTAAATCCATTATATATTGAAAGAGCTATTCACTTATAAACTTATCACTTTAATTTTAGGTTAGATTTTCACAATTGTGCATGACGTGAAATTTTAGTACCTTTCATTTGATGCCTAATTTGTGTATGTGTCAATATGTAAAATTGAAGTTATGGCGAAAAAACGTAATTTTTGCAAATTTTCGAACACCATTTTGAAAGCATTAACCTCGAACTTAGCAGATATATAAGAATACTTCAACCTTAGAATTTTGTCTTCTATCACATATCCAAAGCTTATTCAAATCAGAGAGTGGCACGTGGAGACCTTTTCTTGTTAGTGTTGGCCCAACCATGATGTAAGAAAACCAGGTGTTAGTGAGTTTTTGACAACACCATGAATTTCTTCGCTTCTGTCAAAAAATTGTGAGCAAAAGAGCGGATCTGTTGATAGTTGTCAAATTGTGTTATTTGTTTGAGTTGCTAGATGATGTGCTATAGTTTTTATTGTGCAAATTAACTGTAAATAAATATTTAATGCAATTAATTCTACCGTGTTGTGTTGACAAAAAGTTATTGCAGTTGTCTTCGACGATTTGTCATTGAATGTTTTGGCCATTTTATCAGAAACGTGCGCTGGAAGGTGCCGCCGACATGAAGCTTCGGCCAGCATGCAAATTGTCTTACATTCACATCGTGTTTTTTTCATAACTCACAGCATCTAATATATTTTTTATTGTTTTCCATATCGTTTTATTCTCACTTTAATCTCAGTAAAAATCTTATAGACTTGCAGAAAGACACGAATTTAACAAAATTCGTTTTCATTGCATTTCACCATCAGCTGTTTTTGACTAGAGCGAGGAAACATAATTTTATCATTTTGAGAGAGAAGTGTCAAACTCACTTACACCTCTATTTCTTACACCATGGGCCCAACAGTTTCGCTCTTGAATTATTTTCAAGAGTAAAAACTGTTGGCGCAACAACTACTATATCTTTGTTCAGCAGCGTATTAGGAATTCAACAGCGTATACATTCCCAGTGGGCAATTTATCTAGTTCTACGCAAAAGAAGGCATGCAAGTAGTGCTATTATTGGCGTCAATATACCTTTCATGATAGCTGTATTGATGAGTGCTTCTGTAAGGCCTACCTTTCCTTTCTTTCATATAATTCATAGTAATTCAAGTCTTTTCATATAATTTTATATGAACAAGTTTTTAACCTTTACCCTGTAACGTGGTTTTTTGGTTACGTACGCTGTAACGTGAGGCCACTCGTGTCTACCCTTATTTTACCAAGTAAAATCGCTTCTTGATGAAATTTGAAATTTTTACATGATGACTGGTGTTTCTACTCAACGGTTAATAGGTTTTTTTACTAATTAATCAATTGAAAGACATGATAAGCTACATAAAAAAAATTTTGAAATAATCGAAAAGTTTTGAAAAAATGTATTATTGTATGAAGAAATCACATTGAACATGGAAACTTTTACAAATAGGTTAGAAAATTAATAAAATATAGCCAAAAACTCTTCAGTGGTTGTTGGCAATGAATTGAGTAATATATTCAGCTTTAAAAAAATTAATTTTTTAGATCATGTGGCTTATCACGTTATTGCAATAAGCCCTTCAATTATAAAAAAATTGCTGCAATAAAAATTATCAAAAAAAAAAAAAAACGATTATAGTAAAGTGAATAAGACCAATGAGAAAATAAGCTGAAATACTTATATTTAAAAAAAACTTTAAAAAATTGAAATAAGATGCTTAATTTTTAACCTCAAAACCGGCTATTTTTAAGGTCGGAAAAATTTGGTATTTTAGACTTTAAGTTCAGTTGAAGCAAGTTTATTTGTTTTTCTCAATAAAAATTATAAAAAACCATTTATTATTTAATTTTATTTAATTTTTAAATTTAACAAAAATATTTATACAAATTATGGAAATTGTTTTTCACTTAACAAGAGCAAAAACCTTTTTTTTTAATTTTTACAAATTTTCGCTGTAACGTGGGGTCACTTGTGTCTTTTTCAAAATTCAAACGCTCCTTACTTAGCAACGACCGAACATAAACTGATGAAACCAATGTCAGCTGTGAGCGCCCCAATTAAAGTTTTCTTTTTGTGCGAGTTAAATGTCACTAGAGTTACGCGTTCACAAGATATACACCTAACAAGAAATCACCTGGCCACGAGTGACCCCACGTTAAAGGGTAAAGGTTAAAAAATTTAGAAAAAATGTTAAGTGACCAGAAAAATTTTAAAAAATCGAAATTAAAAAAAACAAAAAAAAAATTATATTTTGTCTGAGCTGGGTCTCAAAACTAGATCATTTCCATGGTCAAGCACGCGACATTCGTACGCCCTTGAGGTGCAAAAAAATAAAGAAAACTAAGAAAAAAACTTTTTGTTTTTATTTTTCGATAGCATTTTCGTAGCAATATGTTTAGTACAAAAGGTCGGTTTTGAAGATTTTACGTTTTCAATATATTAGCAATAAACATGCGATCTAGCACGCGACAAAAAATGGAACTCGTTTTCAACTGCATCTAGAAAAATGCAGAAATTTGCGAAACGCAACATCAAATTTCAAAGCAATTAAATTTAAACTTAAATGGATTAATGTAGCCTTCTAGTGATAGCTGTCATGTTGAAGTGGTTACCATCGTTGTTTTTTTTAAGCTTAAGTATAATCTAGCACGCGATATATTTTTCTATTGCAATTTAATTGGGTAATTAAGTAATTAGGTAGTCAAGTAATTATGTAATTTAGTAATTCAAAAACAAATTTAATATATTTTAATTTCCTTGATTCAACCATTTTTTCATTATCTTTAGCCAATGCCTTCCATTTTGTACTAAAACAAAAATAATGTTTACAAAACATTTACTAAACATTTACGAAAAAGAAAAACTACATTTTTGAAACAGTGAAGACAATTTGATCATCATGGTTATACCCCTTTTCCACACAGCAATTTTTCTTGCCAGCAAGTCGAAAATACAAAGGAAAGAAGAGCACAGCATCAAAGAAAGAACAGCACAGAAGAAAAACTTGCATGTACAGACTTGCCTGTACCGCAGACTTGCCGGCAAGAAAACTTTCCGTGTGTGAAAATTGCTTAAATTAATAAGATTAAAATTTTTCTCTCAGACAATATCATAAAATAATAAGTTTTTTAATAAGTTTTAATTTTATGGCCAAGGTTTTTTTAAGGAAAAACCCATATCATATTGTTTATATGAAAACTTTTATATGAAAAAAATTCCAAGTTTTTTCTTATAGTTTTGTATGTAGAAATTTTACAAAACAAATTTTAAATATAAAAATTTTGTAAAAAATTAACAGGTTAAAAAAATAAAAATAAATTTTTTGGTCCAAGCTGGGTCTTGAACCTGCGTTCCCGAAAGCTTACTTTCAGTTGTTATGATGCAAAATAAGCGAAAGATTGTTAGCAACTGCGTAACAGGTGTCGGACGGGCACATTAGAGGACGTGGGTTCAAACCTGGAAATTGTCAGTCGTTTTTTTATTCAAGTTGATATTTATATTGCTTTTCTTTCTAACGTGCATTCTCAAAAAGAGCTTCTAGCAGCCTCTTTACAGTCCAAAAAAGAGAAAACACTTTTCTGAGGAGTTAAAATCTATTATGTTCACTTAAATAAAACCACATGTTTCAATATTACTAATACAAATAAGGTACTCGGTGGGACATTGGCCGAACAAGGATCGAACGTGATATAAAAATATACAAGAAGCCTACTCGGTTGAACAACGGCCCAACGTAGAAACAGAGTACACGATTGTTCTTTTACAAGTTTTCGACAAAATATTACAAGAACTTTTCAAAAATTCATGAAACATAAAATTCACCTATTAACTTTTACTTTTTTTTCTAAAAGTAAACACTTTTCTCGGAACTTTAAATTTTTTATGTTCACGAAAATAAAACCACATGTTTCAATATTACTAATCCAAATAAGCTACTCGGTGGGACATTGGCCGAACAAGGATCGAACGTGATATAAAAATATACAAGAAGCCTAATCGGTTGAACAACGGCCCAAAAGCAAAAAAAGGGCAAGATAAATGCATGAAACATAAAATTTACCTATTAAAGTCTACTATTTAAAAAAACACTCTTCTCGGGACTTTAAATCTATTATGTTCACTTAAATAAAACCACATGCTTCAATATTAATAATCCAAATAAACTACTTGGTGGAACATTGGCCGAACAAGGATCGAACGTTATACAAATATATACAAAAAGTCCACTCGGTTAAACAACGGCCCAAAAGTAAAAACAGAAGACAAGATTGTTCTATTACGAGTTTTCGACAAAATATTTCAAAAATGCATGAAACATGAAATTCACGTATTAGCTTCAATTTTTTTCGAGAGAGGAAGGCCTAGAAAATTTTATCGTTTCATATAAAAAAGTTAATGGGTTTGGACATGGTAAACCTATACAAGGTAGTGATAGAGCTGAATATGCTCTCTTTCATAGTGACCATAACTGTTAAATTCAACCATTTTATTGTTCTTGACTATTTTTGCTCTCTTATCGCATTCTCATCGGTTGCAGATTTTGTATGAGCTGTCAAATTTCTTCTGACAGTTTTGGTCACTGGCTCTCCGTCCGAACACTACCTTGTCTAGTTCTACTATAGGCTTGGATATGAGTGCGGAAGGGCTAAAAAATCGATATGCTGGCTTGCTAGTAGTGCTTAAAATCCCTGCTTTTGTCTACTGGGTTGTTGCGATAAAAGTGTTACTGTTATCATAATAACATAGAAACTGTTAGCTGTACTGTTATTGCAAACTTTACTGTTATTGCAAAGAATTTGTTGTGTCATATGCTTTCTTGTAATAGTTTTGTACCAGAGAAAAGTTGTTGTTCTGACAGTGTGAAATTTTTTTAAAAAAGGGAATTATTTTGTTGTTATTTATTGTACGAATATTTTGAAGAAACTATTACTTTGCGATGCCAGAATATATGATAATGAAGGAGTACACATTTTTTCCGCCATCTGACTAATTTTCTTTTTGGGTGTATGTTAATTTACCAGAAAAAAGCAATTTACGAAAATTTTAAAACAATCTACTAATCAATCTCTAACCATAATCACAACTAACAAAACAACATAGCAATTTTATCACCAGATGCATATCAAGCGGGAACCACGAACTCAGCGAGTTCATCACTCTGAATACTCAAGCATAAACAATTAACCGGCAATTGAGACGCTTTTGCATTTGCTTTTATTATTGTTTTCGAATTTTGTAATGTTCCTCCTAGGTTCGAATCACCGGTTTATTTACACTCTTTGACTTCGGATAGTTTTTGTACTATTTTTTTTTTAACGATGCTTTTCATAACACACCATCAGCACCGACCGCTACACCAATAACAACAACAGCAAGCATTGTATTTCAGCTGCTGGTGCTGTTGTTTTGACGTAGTCGAAGTCGTTGCTGAGTGAGCAAGCTCAGCAGCAACATTTTGTGACCAACAGACAAAACGCTACAATCAACCGCGAATACTTTGCACGACGTCAACAGTTGTTACTCAGCTCGCGAAATAAACGCACGCGTTGGATGAAAAGCATAGCAAAATAAAAAAAAAAAAAAATAGAAATTCATCAAAAAATAAATCCTGCTTGAAAGAAAAAAAAAATTATCAATAGAATTTGTTAACATTTCTGCACTGCACCGGAAAATAAGTAAAGAGTTTGTGATTTTAGGAAGCCAGTGTTTTCAAAGTGTTTTTCTGGGATATAGAAAAAATTACACGAATTAATATTGATATTTTTTAGTTGATTTTTGTGTGCGTTTAGGAAATAACAAAAAAGAGTAAAATTTATTAAATTTCAAAAAAATTAACCTCTTGTGTGAGCTGTGAATTTTGCCAATTAGTGTAGCGTGTAGCAGTTTTCTGCTTGAAAAATCGACAAAATATCTGTTCGCTCTACATTTACTCAATTTCTTGTACTCAGAACCAAAGTTCTTCTTTTCAAGGTAAGTGAACGACATATATATTTATTTATAAAATTGACACTTTTACGTTATTAATACAAAGTACTACAGTTTGATCAGTTTTTTAGTAGCTACAAAAAAGTTGGCTTAGTAGTTTTTTGAGCTTTTTTTTTTACAAATAATGCATGTAATATTGTTTTTGTAAAAGAAAAAATTATCCAACTTTTGTTGTTCAAGCAATTTTATTTAAAAAAAACAGACAACAATTTAGCTTAAACAATGTTATAATATTTTTCCTATACACAAATACTTGGTTCAACAAAGTTCAAATTTTAAATTTTCTCTTTGCTAACAGATCTCTGTTTTGTCACAATAAATTATAAAAGCTCTCTTACTGCAATTTTAATTGATTGGATATTTATTGGTGAAGATTAGGCTCTCCTAAGAATATGGCAAAATTTGTTTCGCATTTTTTAAAAGATAAAAGTCTAGAATGTTGATGATCGAGGGCTTTGTTTTTTACAGCGAATTTCACAATTTTCTACAGCCTATTGATTTTAAATGCATTTTATAAAAATGATACATATGTAAGTGTAGCAAAACTTAAAATGTGTCTTTTCTCAAAACAAGACTTTTCAAAAATGCATGAAACATAAAATTCACCTATTAACTTTTACTTTTTTTCTAAAAGTAAGCACTTTTCTCGGGACTTAAAATCTATTATGTTCACCTAAATAAAACCACATGTTGCAATATTAATAATCAAATAAACTACTCGGTGTAACATTGGCCGAACAAGGATCGAACGTGGTATAAAAATATAAAAAAAGCCCACTCGTTTGAACAACGGCCCAAAGTAAAAACAGAGTACAAGATTGTTCTGTTACAAGTTTTCGACAAAATATTGCAAGAACTTTTTAAAAATGCATGAAACATAAAATTCACCTATTAACTTCTACTATTTTTTCTAAATATAAACACTTTTCTCGGGACTTTAAATCTATTATATTCACTTAAATAAAACCACTTGTTTCAAATTTAATAATACAAATAAACTACTTGGTGGAACATTGGCCGAACAAGGATCGAACGTTATACAAATATATATAGATATATATAAATATATATATAGATTGTTCTATTACAAGTTTTCGACAAAATATTGCAAAAACTTTTAAAAAATGCATGAAACATACAATTCACTTATTAACTTCAATTTTTTTCTAAAAGTAAACACTTTTTACGTCACTTTAAATCTATTATGTTCACTTAAATAAAACCATATTTTTCAATATTAATAATCCAAATAAACTACTTCGTGGAAAATTGGCGGAACAAGGATCGAACATTATAGAAAAATATACAAGAAGCCTACTCGGTTGAACAACGGCCCAAAAGGGGACAAGATTATTCTATTAGAAGTTTTCGACAAAATATTACAAGAAATTTTAAAAAATGCATGGCACATAAAACTCACCTATTAACTTCTACTTTTTTTTTCTAAAAGTACTTTTTTCACTTAAATAAAACAACATGTTTCAACATTGATAATCCAAATAAACTACTCGGTGGAACATTGGCCGAACAAGGATCGAACGTGATATAAAAGTATAAAAAAAGCCCACTCGGGTGAACAACGTTCCGAAAGTAAAAAAAGAGGACAATATTATTCTATCAAAAGTTTTCGACAAAATATTGCAAGAACTTTTAAAAAATTCATGAAACATAAAACTCTCCTATTAACTTCTACTTTTTTTCTAAAAGTAAACACTTTTCTCCGGACTATAAATCTATTATGTTCACTCAAATAAAACCACATGTTTCAACATTGATAATCCAAATAAACTATTCGGTGGAACATTGGCCGAACAAGGATTGAACGTGATATAAAAATATACAAAAAGCCCAATTGGCTGAACAACGGCCCAAAAGTAAAAACAGAGGGCAAGATTGTTCTATTAGAAGTTTTTGAATTTGCATGAAACATAAAATTCACCTATTAACTTCTGCCTTTTTTTTCTAAAAGTAAACACTTTTCTCGGGACTTTAAATCTATTACATTCACTTAAATAAAACCACATATTTCAATAGTAATAATCCAAATAAACTACTCGATGGAACATTGGTCGAACAAGGATCGAACGTGGTAAAAAAATATACGAAAAGCGCACTCAGCTGAACAGCTGCCTAAAAGTAATAAAAAAAGGACAATATTATTCTAGTAGATGTTTTCGACAAAATATTGCAAGACTCTTTGCTTGAAAGTGACCGTGCGCTCGAACGCTTTATGAGTGTGGGTTATAAATTTCGGATTTAAACCGAATTAACAAGAACTGACGCGCGGTATCAGGTACTTATGCCTAGGTATTATTAACTGTGATATTCTTTGGGTTCTCGTAAAATTAACTTTATTAAATAGTTTTTCTGGTTCCATAGTATGTATTGATAATATTATGTAGAAATAAGATGATTCGATACCTCCTCAGTAAGCCTTCTAAAAAACATCCAGTAATTTGTTTGTCGCAGTCTGAAATGTGTTCGCGTTCTTTTAAGCCAAAAATCAGAGTTGCAAAATCGGCATTCCTATTCAGAATTTTAAGTACCACTGAATAACGGCCTAAGAATGCATTCAATGAATTCAAAATTGATTTATAAATAAAATTTTTAATTTAAAAAAATGATTAATTGGATGAAGGTTGTCACCAATTTTTTTTTTTTTTTTGTAATTTTATGTGCGAAAAACTTAGTCCATTAATTGGGTGTAAAAAAAGTTATTTTACATACGAGTAATTTTTATCATTTACTAGTATTTCCGCAAAGACGTTGTCCTGCCACAGACAGACGGCCTGATATATAAAATTATTTTTTACGCAGTACGCCTTACTGCCATATAAGAATTTTCATGCCAATCGGAAAAAATAATTTTATATATCTGAACCGTGAATGTAGTGTGACCACGCCCTACATATGAACCTTAATTATAACCACATGAACTAAATTACTAAATTTTAGTATAATACGACCAAAACCGTCCAAAATATAGCATTTCTATTGATTCGAGGGCGGAAAAAGAGGTGGACAAAATTTTTTCCCTAAACCATCTCGTAATCGAAAAAATCGACTGCCAAAATGCAGCTCAGTTTAGCTTATATCTGCGTACTTTGCTTCACTCCACGCTTATCCCCTATGGGGCTTAAACATAGTTTGACCACGCCCATTTTTAGTAAAGTTGCCGCCAGTAACCATTTTTGTTATGTTATGTTATGTTGTGTTATGTTATGTTATGTTATGTTATGTTATGTTATGTTATTTTATTTTATTTTATTTTATTTTATGTTATGTTATGTTATGTTATGTAATGTAATGTAATGTAATGTAATGTAATGTAATGTAATGTAATGTAATGTAATGTAATGTAATGTAATGTAATGTAATGTAATGTAATGTAATGTAATGTAATGTAATGTAATGTAATGTAATGTAATGTTATGTTATGTTATGTTATGTTATGTTATGTTATGTTATGTTATGTTATGTTATGTTATGTTATGTTATGTTATGTTATGTTATGTTATGTTATGTTATGTTATGTTATGTTATGTTATGTTATGTTATGTTATGTTATGTTATGTTATGTTATGTTATGTTATGTTATGTTATGTTATGTTATGTTATGTTATGTTATGTTATGTTATGTTATGTTATGTTATGTTATGTTATGTTATGTTATGTTATGTTATGTTATGTTATGTTATGTTATGTTATGTTATGTTATGTTATGTTATGTTATGTTATGTTATGTTATGTTATGTTATGTTATGTTATGTTATGTTATGTTATGTTATGTTATGTTATGTTATGTTATGTTATGTTATGTTATGTTATGTTATGTTATGTTATGTTATGTTATGTTATGTTATGTTATGTTATGTTATGTTATGTTATGTTATGTTATGTTATGTTATGTTATGTTATGTTATGTTATGTTATGTTATGTTATGTTATGTTATGTTATGTTATGTTATGTTATGTTATGTTATGTTATGTTATGTTATGTTATGTTATGTTATGTTATGTTATGTTATGTTATGTTATGTTATGTTATGTTATGTTATGTTATGTTATGTTATGTTATGTTATGTTATGTTATGTTATGTTATGTTATGTTATGTTATGTTATGTTATGTTATGTTATGTTATGTTATGTTATGTTATGTTATGTTATGTTATGTTATGTTATGTTATGTTATGTTATGTTATGTTATGTTATGTTATGTTATGTTATGTTATGTTATGTTATGTTATGTTATGTTATGTTATGTTACGTTACGTTACGTTATGTTATGTTATGAACTTTCATTTATTTTTCCTAAATTCCAAATATAAAAAGTTTAAAGTAATTTTTTTCGTCATCGTTTATTATTGGATTTAGTTTTCAGATAATTTTTACTAGATTTAGGGCTTTAGGATTTTAGCTATTTTTATGGTATTTTATTGTCATTTTTGGACATTTTTAATTTTTAGAGCATTTTTCGTGTCTTTAGGTAATTTTAGTAAAGTTTTAAAAAAATTTTTTTTTACAAAAAATGTAAAAATGCAAACTTTTAAGCATATTCCTTTATCATTAGAGTCCCTTCAATCAAAAACATTACCTCTGGAAAAAGGAGTAGCTTTGTTTATAGACCTCGATGAAAAAAAGCTCTGCACGTGGTGAAACTGACGTAAGGAAGGGTATGTAGAAAAATTAAAATAAGTGTTAGATAACTCATTACTCTTTTTTTATGCTCTATTGTTGAAATATTAGGGCGTAAACATTTTAATACTATGAAATTGGAAGAGGAACTTGCATCCGATGACATATCGTCTTTTGAATATGTTCCTCTCGTCAGTGCAGAAGTAGAAAGGAGTTTTTCTGTTTACAAAACATTTTGCCAGACAATTGACATTCTTTCAATTTTAATAACTAAAAAATATACCTTGTAATATACTGTAACACTATGTATAAAAATTCTATAAATCAAATTTAAGGTTTAGTAATGTTTTATTTTAAAGTTTTATTTTTTGTTTGTTTTTTATGTAATTGTTTGCGTTTTTTAGGTAATTCTTTTCCGTTTTTAGGACATTTCCTGCAGTTTTTAGGTAATTTTTGTTATTATTTTTTAGGTCATCAAAATTCGAGCCCTGATAATTACTATTCAAGGTCAGTGTGATAAGAAAAAATAGCGTTGTTTTTCTTTAGTTGTACTGCAATCGGAAGATCGCATACAAAGCGCACGCTAACTTAAGGGTACTATTACAGTGTGTAGCTATAAAAAGAACACCTTTTTTATTATTTTTTTACCTGGTATTATTATTTTTAATGATTCAAATTTTTTACATAATGAAAAATTATTAATGAGGAATTAAAAACAAATGTTTTTTTTGTTGTTGTTAATTTTGTACAAGGCGTTTAAGTTAGCGTGTTTAAAAAATTGTTGCAATTGGCTTCTCGTCTCCAGCACTTACAAAGCGTCTGAAAGTAAAAAATCAAAGTGCATTCTAGAGTTAAGGGTTGTAGTTGAGCACTGAATCTACGTAAATAAAAAAAAAAATACAAAATAAAACAATGGAACGCATTGAAAAAAAAATTTGCAAAAAACCGCCTTTTTTGCCGAAACTTTCAGCCATACATAAAATATATAAAAGTTTTTTTGGCTTTTTATAGGTCTAGTGCCTAACAGAGTCTATAAGGATCACAATGAATCAAGATTCATCGAAATCGATCAAGTAGAACTCCAGATATCTTAGAAGCCGATTCGAAAAACCGTGTTTCGAGAAAAACGCGATTAAAGATTTAAAGGTTCTTGAATATCACGCGACATAAGAATGTAATATATGTTATAATTTTTTTCTATTTGATATTTTTTTCTAAAATTTTGTATACGTATTCTTAAGACCTTAAAGAACTAAAGAAATTATTATTTTTTACACACTGTAATAGTACCTTAAATAGAACAAATTTGATATTTTACTCAAACTGCAGAAAAGGTTGAAGCTCAAAACTTTTATTTTAGTTCATTTTTAACTGTTGACATATAGTAAAGTATTAATTAAATAAATAAGGATTTATTAATTGTTTTGTTCTTTTGCAAGTTATACTGAAAGCTTCAATGTTTGTCCTTTTTTCATTGTATATTTTTTATCTTATGTCTCTTGAATTTGTTATTACGAGTATTGATGTATAAAAATTGTTTTTTTGAGTGACTTGAATTGAATTGAATTAAAAATTAAAGGTATTCTACTGAAAAACGTTTTAAAATTTAAAACTTTTTAAACAATAAGCGAAACCAAGCATCATTTCTGGAAACAGTTTTGCCCCACTTTTAGTAAAGCAAAATTCCTCTCGGAGTGGACTATCATCAAAATAACTTTGCTTTTTTCTACTAGCCCCATAACTCTGTATACCCAAATACCCCTTCATGGTTAAAAACAGCACTTTCTGTAATAGTGTATGAAGTAACTTAACTACAACAACAAAATTGTAACTTTTTCTAAAAATACTTTAGAAACACTTTCTATCAGAACTTACGTCAGGAATCTTTGATGACATCGATAGATATCTGAACAGACATTATTATCAATTTTGTGCTTAGTATTTACTTTCGTTGACTTGCAGTTTAAGTTATTAAAATTTTGAGAGTTATAAATTTAAGTTAAGTGCAAACTTACTATATGTCTATCAGTGTAAATATATTCATACGCAGTACATTTTAGTATATGTATAAAGGAGGAGGACTTTGTTATTGACATATTTAAGAAAATAAAAAAAAATTGCAACTTTGCCATTAATTAATTCAACAAAATAAGCTGATAATAAATTCAACAAAATAGAATCTTATCTGTAATACGCATAAAGAACGAAAAAATCAAAACAAAAACAATTCAAAGAAGAACTGACCTTACCTTGCTTTTAGCGATTCCTATGATCTTTTCGAGAATTAAGACAACTAGCACAAAAAAGAAAAGAAAAAAAAACAACAAACTAACGGAATTCGTTTTGATAATAATGATCGATGATAGAGCACGTTTTAAGTTCTGAATATACTACATATGTATGTATACTATATTGTTTTTTTTTATACTGAGAGTATTGTGGTTATTTTCCAACCATGAGCTGAAAAATAATCATTAATTTTACTTTGAAAATCTGTAAATAAAACTCGAAATTTTTATTGTCTAGAACTGTAAAGTAGCTTTTAAGAACTTGTTTATTGATCCATACATTAAAAGTCGCATATTTATTTAGAAAGGCAGCAAAACAAATGCCAACTATGGTAATTTTTGGCTTTTTATAGAATTAATTTATTTTAATGAGCTATTTTTAAAAAAAAATTAAATTCGTTTAGATCAAAAAAGCTTAAATATTAAAAAAGTGACTTCATAACTTAAACTTTATCAGATATAAGCCGATTATATTCTGAATATACGTCAGTAAAAATAGTTTATTGATCAAGCGCAGCTCCCGGAAGGGGGCTATTTTTAAAAATTTTTAAAAATTTGCTCAAAACGCTGTGCTTTTTTTAATTAAAAATGCGTCAAAAGGATCTAATTGTTTTCGTTACAAGTTATTTGCACTAAAATATCAAATAAAAAAAATTTGTTCAAAAAACTAAAACCCGACTTCTAAAAAGCACGCTCTAAAATGTATGAAACAATGGCCGCATTCAGCGCAGACAACTGTTGGGAACTGTAATGGTAGCGCTACCTTAGTTCACGATGTTTTTCTCTGAATGTGTTGCTACTCTACACGTCAGAAGTTAGATTCAATTTAATTTTTATGTAAATTTAATTCAATTGCAAAGTTTTCTCACTTAAATTTGCTGCGTTCTTTCTGCGTTTATTAATTTAACAGCGTCAGTAACAGCATCTGACAGTTAAGCAAACAGTTGTGTTCATGTAGCATAGAATTTGTTCGCTCGATTAAAAGGCGTTTGCTACTTTATTAGTGTTAGTTAGCGCTACCAAATTTGTACCATTCAGCGAATTTTTACACAACAGTTGCCAACTGGTATCTGCGCTGAATGCGGCCAATAAAATATTCTCATTTGAAATTGTTGTGTACAAACTATTCAATATTTTTTGTCTATACATAAAAACAACCTACACATAATATATTTTATTGTATTTAATACTAATAGTTAATACATAGTGATGGTCAGAAGATATACGGGCTAGTATGCCATCTCATATATGCACATGATCATATGTCGCCCTCTAGATGTGTAGCGTGATGAACTCTGCCCTAAAGCTTATGATCGCTTCCTGCCGTTAGAATGTATTGTTTTGTTAGGGTAGGTGGCATACGACCACGAATAATTTCTGAACATCTTTATGAATTAGTATTAAATACAATAAAATATATTATGTGTAAATATTACGCATAAGTTGGGTATTCGCTCCCAACGATACTTCATTTGTCAAATTATGATAAGTAGTTTAGAAGTGAGAGTGGAACGAATGAAAATACATACATACATACATATATACTGCTCGCTTTGCTACACCGTAGTCGGGTAAAAAATTTGATATCGCTGCAAATTTCTCAAATATTTCAGTAATTATAAAAATTTTATTAGAAACTAGCTGATATACCCGGTGTTACTCGAGAGTCACTTATATAAACATTTTAACATACACTTCCCGATTAAATGTTTTTTAAAATCGGAAATAGTGAAAAACATGTTGAATTTTATTTTAATTTTATTTATTTAATTTTATTTATCTACCGTTAGAAAGGTAATTGAAGGAACATTAATCCAAAAAAGTTTTGAAAAATTTTTGTTGTTGGTGGTTCCATCTCTTGCGGTGAGCTAATTGAATTCAAAGAAGGCGTACGAAAAACATATTTTAAAAATTAAAAAGAATTAAAAGTAAAGTTTATATATACTTAATCTTAAAGCAAGCACAATTACCTTTGCAACAAAATAAAAATTATGGTGGGACTCAATGCGTCCTTGAGATATGGACATTTCAACGTCCAAACAAAGATTAATATTAAAAAACATATTGAACTTTTTAACAAAAAAAATTTTAATGAAATATATTAAAAACAGCGGAGTTATTGGCATTAAAAGTAAAAACTTTGATTTTCATATAATTTTTTTCTCATTATTAGCTATCAATGTTTTATGAAAATTCGTTGTGCTAAAAATTATTGTACCTAGTAAAATTTCTATTAGCTGCGTTTTTTCATAGGAGATCAGGATCATATAATAGCATTTGCAAGCAAATCAAAAGCAACAAAAAGTCCAGTAAGTGAGCTAGACATTTAAATTGATCCAATTCTATGTTTTTAAGTGTTTATGACGCTAGATGACGCTGCGACTGAAAAAACTGGCAGTACTGCATTATTTTACTTTTTAAAAGTTTGGTAGCAAAAATAAGTAGATCACTATAAAGAAGAATTTACATAATCCAAAATAATCGTAATTACTTTAGACACACAATTGCATTCTTAGAGATAAATGGGGACGTTCAAACTGTATAGAGAATTCTAACACAAAACTGAGTTTTTTTATTAATAGTCTGGTGTGAAAAAAATAGATTTTTAGCCATAACTTTTGATTGGAAAGAGATATTGGGGTAATTTTTTCAGAGGAATTATTTTTGAGACTTGACTTTTTTGTAAAAAATATAAAAACATTTTGGAAAAAATAAATTTCGCGAAAAAAATCAAAGGGGTACCCTTATTGTTTTGATGACGAAAACAGTAAAATAATTTTTGCGCTTAGCTGGAAGAATTTTTGCAAATAAATGCTATGTCATATGAAAGGTAGTCAGATTTGCTGTTTTTAATTGATTTCATTTTTACAACAACAACAATTTTTGAGTCATTTTTTGAGTAAAAAGTCAATATTTTGGACCTTTTTTGGCATACTCATAAAACATATATACACTGACTTAACGGTAGAGTTCAACCGATTTTTGTGAAGTGATTTTATTGAACTAATATATTAATGGACAGCGGAGATATTTGCATCGAAAGACCAAACTTTGATTTTAATGTCGTTTTTTCTCATTCTTAGGTAACGTTTTATGAAAAAGTCGTTGTACTGAAAATTTCTCCAATTTTGAAGATATGTGAGTGTTTTTGATGTCAAAATAACAAAAATTTTTAAAATTAAATATACATAAATCTCCGATAGTAAAAAGTTTTATAATAACAAAATTACCGTTAGTTGAAAAATTTCAGAGGCGGCGTGGCAAAAACTAAGTATGTAACATTTTAAGTTGGGATAAACTTAATATGTGTACCTAGTTTAAGCAAAATCCGTTGAGCCGTTTAGATTTGTATAAAGGCCAAATAAACAAACAAACAAACAAACAAACAAACAGAAAATGAGTTTTATTACTATAGAGAATATCATTCGAACGACAAAATGCTCCCATTTTTGCCATCAGCTCAAGTTAAGGTGTTACTGGAAAATCTAAAAATATACTTTTAGCGCACTGGAGCACAGTGGAGACTTATAAGAATAATACAATATGTTTTTGATTTTGATGGTCTTTTTTTTATTTTGAAGTTTTAAAAACTAAACAAAAACTTAAAAATTTATATTATAAGGCTACTTTAATTTTGAAATTTTAATAATTAGTATATCTATATATATAAAAATGGATGTATGTATGTGGGTATGTGGGTATGTGGGTATGTGGGTATGTGGGTATGTGGGTATGTGGCTATATCACGTATAGACTCCAAAACCGCTGAACCGGTCTTTATGAAATTTTCAGGGAAAATAAAGCCACATCTTGAGAGTGTTCCTGTGAGGTTTTATAACGATTGGAGAAAGGGGCGTGGTACCTCCCATACAAGCCAAATTTGCTCCATCGATCACAAACAAAAAAAAAAAAAAATATTTCACGGTTTCAATCGTAAAAAACTAAGATTTGGTGATTTTGTTCAGATAGTTACTGTCGGTAACTGTACAAAAAATGGGCGTGGTCGTTATATAAATACGCCCACTTTTTCGAAATCATGGCAATTCCGGAGTTCTGCACATTTTTACAGTGAAACTTGCTGTTTAGGTACGAACACAATTTATAAATGTTTTCACGCCCACTTTTAACGCCCACAAATCAATCTATATATATAAAAATGGATGTATGTATGTGGGTATGTGAGTATGTGGGTATGTGGGTATGTGGGTATGTGGGTATGTGGGTATGTGGGTATGTGGGTATGTGGCTATATCACGTATAGACTCCAAAACCGCTGAACCGGTCTTTATGAAATTTTCAGGGAAAATAAAGCCACATCTTGAGAGTGTTCCTGTGAGATTTTATAACGATTGGAGAAAGGGGCGTGGTACCTCCCATACAAGCCAAATTTGCTCCATCGATCACAAACAAAAAAAAAAAGAAAAATATTTCACGGTTTCAATCGTAAAAAACTAAGATTTGGTGATTTTGTTCAGATAGTTACTGTCGGTAACTGTACAAAAAATGGGCGTGGTCGTTATATAAATACGCCCACTTTTTCGAAATCATGGCAATTCCGGAGTTCTGCACATTTTTACAGTGAAACTTGCTGTTTAGGTACGAACACAAGTTATAAATGTTTTCACGCCCACTTTTAACGCCCACAAATCAATATCTATATATATATAAAGCAAAACGATGTGTGTCTGGTAGTGTGATGTCTATAGACTCCAAAACTACTGAACCGATTGACCTGGAATTTTAGCAGTCGATTTGTTTCAGGTACGAGATGGTTGAGGAAAAAAATTTGCCACACCCCCCTTTTACCGCCCCCAAATCAATAAAAATGTTACATTTCAGTTGGTTTGGGTCGTATATGGCTAAAATTTTGTAATTTAGTATGTACGGTTACTGTCGACAACTGTCCTAAAAATGGGTTTCCACGCCCCCTTTTACCGCCCACAAATAAATGAAAATGGTTTATTTCAGACGGTTTTGGTCGTATAAGACCTAAATTTGGTACTTTGGTTTGTGAAGTTACTGACAGTAACTGTACGAAAAATTGGTTTCCACGCCCCCTTTTGCGCCCACAAATCAGTGAAAATGCTATATTTCATGCAGTTTTGGCCGTATGAGACTAACATATGATACTTAAGTTTGTATGGTTACTTTCGGCAATTGTACTAAAAAAGGGCGTCATCGCTATATAGCCACACCCACTTTTTAAGAAACCATCAAAATTGACTACTGGGTCGATTGAGCTAAAATGTTGGCTTAGTTTGTACGGTTACTGTTAGCAACTGTACTAAAAATTGATCTCCACGCCCCCCTTTTACCGCCCACAAACCAATGAAAACGTTTTATTTCAACGGTTTGGGTCGTATTAGACAAAAATTTTGTAATTCAGTACATATGGTTACTCTCGGCAAGTGCACTATCAATAGGCCTGCCCTACTTTAGTTAAACTCACTTTTCGGGGAGTTAGCGTCCAGTGAAGTAAAGTGCGCCAGGCTTTCCCTAAATTGAGCTGAAATTTGGGCAGTCGATTTGTTTCGATTACGAGATGGCTCAAGGGAAATATTTTACCGCACCCCTTTTTACCGCTTGCAAAACAACAAAAATGCTATATTTCGCACGGTTTTGATCGTATTAGACTAAAATGTGGTTATTTAGTGCACATGGCTACTTTCGGCAGCTATACTGAAAATGGTGAATATATTTGACATTTCTTGACATTTTCGTGTATGGCAGTAAGGCGGTCTGTGGCAGAACAACGTTTGCCGAGGTGATAGATTGTTCCTGTGAGGTTTGGTAACGTTTGGACGAGGGGGCGTGGTACCTCCCATACAAGCCAAATTTGCGATATCGACCACAAACCAAATAAAGGATATATATCAGACGGTTTCGATCGTAAAAACTAAGATATTATCATTTTGTTCAGATGGTAACTGTCAGTAACTGTACAAAAATCACTTTTTCGTCGCAATTTATATACGCCCACTTTTTCGAAATCATGGCAATTCCGGAGTTCTACACATTTTTATACTGAAACTTGCTGTGTAGGTGCTCCAAGAGGCAGTCACGATACATAAATGTTTTCACGCCCACTTTTAGCGCCCACAAATCAATATCTGTACATATAAAAATGAATCGTGATTTGTTCGGATGCTTAAAACTTGAAAACGACTAGACCAAATAGGATACTTCCTTCTACTGGTTTGTTCGTAACTGCTACGCAAAGGTTTAGGAAAAAAGTAATGCCACACCCCTTTTATCGCCCACAAATCAATAAAAATGCTATATTTAAGAAGGTTTTGGTCGTATTAAATTAAAATTTGGTAAATAAGTTCTTATGATGACTGTCACTAACTTTAATAAAAACGGGCGTTGTCACACTTCATCTACGCCTACTTTTGGAAATATCACAATACTCCGATACTATTGGTCCGATTGAGCTCAAATTTTGTAAGTGGCTTTGCTTTGAGTACGAGATGGTTTAAGAAGAAATGCCACACCTTCTTTTACCTCCCATTAATATAAAAACAATTTGTGTTATCGAATAGCGTTATGGGTTGCACAGCTTAGAAATTCGGTATTCGACCACAATTTAGACGTACCGTTTCAGTGATGAAATTTTATGGGAGTTGGACAAGGGGGAGGGGCACCTCTCATACAATCCAAATTGGTGATATCGAATAGCTTTGAATTTATAGGAATTCAGCTTTGGAATTCAGTTTTTGACCTCAATTTACACATGCAGTTTCAATGATTTTTTTTTTATGGGCGTTGGACAGGGAGGCCTGACATCTCCCTTACATCCCAAATTTGCAATATCGAATTGCTTTGAAGTTATAGGTTGACAGCGTAAGAAATCGGTATTCGACCTAAATTTATACATGCACTTTCATTTCTTACATTTTATGGGCGTAGGGAAAAGGGGAGTGACACTTCCAAGGGGAGGTCGCACAGCATCGGAATTCAGTATTTGACCAAAATTTACGCATGAAGATTTACTGATAAAATTTTTTAGAGTTTGTCGGGGGGCGTGGCACATCCCATACAACCCAAATTTGTGTTATCGAATATATTTGGAGTTATATGTCGCACAGTTTTGGTATTCGGTATTCGACCTCCATGTACACATGCAGTTTAATTGATTACATTCTATGAGGGGTGATCAAGAGGGCGTGGCACTTCCTATACAACCCAAAATTGTTATATCGAATAGCTTTGTGGATATAGGTCGCACAGTCTCGGAATTCAGTATTTGACCTCAATTTAGACATGCTGTTTAACTGATAACATTTTATGGGCGATTGAATAGGGAGAGTGGCAGCAACGCGCCGGGTTTCAGCTAGTAATATATATATATTATAAACTTAAAGTGTTAAGTTTTTTGAGTGTTCATTTTAGATGCCATGCATTGCTTAATCCTTTTCTTTTCGCGCTCTCTACTATTCTCTTTTTTGCTCAGCTAGCACAGCCAAGGCGAAAAATGAAATATTTATTATTTCAGTGGTGCGCTCCAAAAAAGACAACCATTTTTTTTAAAATTTATCAATTACTAGCTTAAACACGGCGCGTTGCTGCCGCGGCCCAGTTGCCAAACGCGAATAAAATGTTTTCAGTGAAACTGCATGTGTAAATTGAGTTCGAATACTGAATTCCGAGGCTGTGCGGCCTATAACTCAAAAGCTATTCGATATCGCAAATTTGGGTTGTATGGGAGGTGCCACGCCCCTTTGTCCAACTCCAATAAAATGTTATCAATGAAACGACACGTGTAAATTGTGGTCGAATACCGAATTCTGAGACTGTGCGGCCTATAACTCCAATGCTATTCGATATCGCAAATTTTAGGTTGTATATGAGGTGCCACTCCCCCTTGTTTAACGCCCATAAAATGTTATCAGTGAAACGCCACGTATAAATTGTGGTCGAATACCGAATTCCGAGGCTGTGCGGCCTATAACTCCAAGGCTATTAGATATCGCAAATTTCGGTTGCATGGGAGATGCCACGCCCCCTTGTCCAACTCAATACAAAGTTATCAGTAAAACAAATTTGGGTTGTATAGGATGTGCCACGCCCCTTTGTCCGACTCCCATAAAATGTTATCAGTGAAACGCCACGTGCAAATTGTGGTCGAACAGCGAATTCTGATGCTATGCGGCCTATAACTCCAAGGCTATTAGATATCGCAAATTTCGGTTGTATGAGAGATGCCACGCCCCCTTGTCCAACGCCATACAAAACTATAAGTAAAACTGCATGTGCAAATTGAGTTTGAATACTGAATTCCGAGGCTATGCGGCCTATAACTCTAAAGCTATTCGATATCGCAAATTTCGGTTGTATGGGAGGTACCACGCCCCCTTGTCCAACTCCCATAAAATGTTATCAGCGGAGCGGCACGTGTAAATTGTGGTCGAATACCGAATTCCGAGGCTAAGCGGCTTATAACTCCAAAGATATTCGATATCGCAAATTTGGGTTGTATTGAAGGTGCCACGCCCACTGGGGGTAGGAGGGTGAAATATTCTTTACGACCTATTCTCATACCTACCAAATATACATACAAAATTTCATGAAAATCGGTTTAGCCATTTCGGAGGAGTTCTGTAACAAACACCGTGACACGAAATTTTTACATGGATGCCTCACTTGTCAAACCGATTAACTCCACTTTTTAAATTTTGTTAAATTTTAATGTCAAAACACTTTATTGACTCTTAACTGTATATTATTAAACAATCTTCTCTGATAATAAAAACACAACTAAATAACAAAATTTTTTTACCCATTGAATAATAAATAATTTATTTCAGAAGCCAGTCTGATTAACTCCATACCCTAATGTATATAGTAATACAAATTTGGTTAAATTGCTTCTTGTAACGAAATTGTCTTGCACTTGATTCTCAGCCACTTCAAAATGATGATAAATTTCAGCAAAAACTAATCAAAATTTGCTATTTCAATTTATAATAACTAAGCAAATATTTGCTTGAATTAAGTAGAAATTTGTTATTTGAATTTATAATACTTTTAATAACTAAGCAATTATTTGCTTGAGTTAAGTAAGCAAATTCAGTTAAATTTGCTATCAGTTTATAATAACTTAAGAAATATTTGCTTGAATATAATATAATTTTGCATTTTTGTAAATACATGAGGAGTGATTTCAATTTAGCAATCTTTTTTAAAGTAGCATCGTGATTGAGCAAAATTTTGCTGATTTGTTTTTAAGCAAAACATTTTCTTGATTCAAGTAAAATAGTTTTCTCCGTGCAGCTATTATTGTATCCAACAGGCCGAACTGTGACAAGACAAAAGAGGAAAGATATGTTGGACTTGTTGAAATTCATACCTCCTGTTAAACATGATTATTATAATGTATAATGATGTTTTTTTTTAAATTATTTTTATTATAAAAAGATCAAAGAACCAAGGCATGCGCCTTATACAAACAAGGTTTGGTCTTTGACCTGAAAGGAAAGGGATAGATTATTTAGAGGACTTGATTGGAACTATACGTGAATTATTGATTAGGGAAAACAACTGCGAAAGACAATTTTAATTGCTTTTTAACCGAGGCTAGTATTATGCCTTAACCTCGGCAAGCATTTCAAAGCCCTTAGTTGTTCCATTCCTTCACATTTTCCACAATTTAGTTGTGAATTTTTAGTTTTCCATAATTCTTAAATGTAGGACAAAGAAAGAACAAAGAAAGTGAAAAGAACCATGCCCGAGCCCGGATTCGAACCAGGGACCTTTGGGTTGAGAGTCTAGCGCACTCTCCACTAGACTACAAAGGCCTACAATAAAATGTTGTAAGATGTTTTTCAACAATAAGATGTTTTCCTACGCAAAAGACTGAATTTGAATTAGTCATTTCCTTTCACTTGCCAAATCGATTAACTCCCTTAATCACGAAAAAATTTCAGTTATAATAGTAATAATAAAGATACATCCAATCGCTTACTCTAAATATCTTGTTGGATAAAATTTACATCCGTAGAAATACAGTCTACAGTCCTTTATTTTAATTTATAATTTAACAGGAATTTAATAAATTAATATCAACTACTTTCTCATTTTTTCCAACATATTGTTTTATGGAGTTAATCGATTTGGCAATTGAGGCATCCCTATATTAGATAGATATATTTTAGAATTACAAAAATAAAAAATACATTTTTTTTAAATGAATTAAATTGCGAGGTTCGGATCAAGTAAGTTTTTAAGAAGGCAACAACAACAACAACTCTGTATAGAGTCAATCACTTAGCTAACTAGACAGTCTGTTTCGGAAATCGCTACATTTTCCTCTTCAGTAGTCTTTGAGTGATCAAGCTGTGACCAACTCACTGTTTAAACTAGTATATCACTGCGCAGATTTTGGAATTTATTCTTTTGAATTGTATGGCTGCTAATCATATGACATTTCAAAGTAGTAGGCTATTTATAGATCACCGCCATCAACTCTATCAAGGTTGCCATCTGTTCTAGTTGTTTCTTTATTTATTTCAATATTCATTAGTGTTCGATAGTTTGTCAAAATGCACCATAGAAATGAAACGAGTTTTTTGCTGCGCCAGAAGCTAGTGTTCTAACTGAAAGGTGGCTGTTTTCACAACCAAATGTTCAATTACCCATGACTTTGACCGAAATCGATCGTCGAAATTTTTTTTCGTGTGACATGTATTGTATTGATTAACGTATACCTATTCAGCAACATTCTAGTCAAACATTCACTTCAACCAAAAAGGTAGATAATAAAAAGTTGACAATGTTAAATTAAAAAAGGAAACGTAAAATGTTTTCATGCGTACGTAACTAAACACGGCTCCTGGCTTTTGATTCGAGTAATTTTTTTAATGACTCTAAATTTTAGAGCAACAAAATAATGCCATTTTCAATTAGATTGTACATATGGGCATTTCCACCAAAAGATGTACCGCGTCTGAAATATTAAATGTTACTGAAAATTCTGTTAAGCCTCGATCATAGAGAAAAAAATGTTTAAATATATATTGTGAGAGCTGATCTCTCTAAGACTTAGCACAAAAGATCTACTGTGAGAGCTGATATTTTTTAAGTGTAATAAATCTGTGTCGACAGGGAATAACGACTAAACTCAAAATATCGAAAAAAAGCGACAATGCATTTTCTTTATTGCCAATCTTTAGTAGAATGCAGAAAAACATTTTTTTTTTGCACAAAATAGATAAACACTTAATTCTGCAACTGTTATCGTTTGTAACGTTTGATATATTTCAGAAAAAAGGTTGGAATTAGTACAATAAAAATATCGTTTTTTACGATAATTTGAGTTTAGTCGTTATTCCTTGTCGACACAGAAATATTCGTATAATATAAAGTTTAGTTAATTTTTTTTCAGTTTTCGATTTTAACGGTCCTGAATTACACTTTATATGTTTTTCTAGTTCAATTAAATAAATAAAACTAGAAAAATTCTTGGAAGGCAAAAATCTGTAATACTATGTTTCCATCCACTCGAAATCTTGAGATTTTGTGAGATTCCGTAAAATCCATATTGAAATCACCAGAGTTCACTATACAAGTTTAAGATTTTAAAATCTTGTGATTTCAACAAAATCTAATACAAAGTATCATCAAGTGCAATATTGTATCCCTGAAAAGTTATATCTTCCACTTATGTCAATTTTTTTATATTGGCAATTAGCAATGACAACTAATAAAAAAAAAAAAACAATAACAATAACAATAAAAATTAAAAATGCGAAACAAATTCAATGTGAAAATAAAAATGCTTGGAGCTTCAGTCAGGAGCAATTGTTAGTGGCAATTTTGGAGAAAAAAATTTAAGAGTTCCAGAAATGGCAAAAGAAATGCTACAAGGCAATTGCTCCTTCACGATTTGCTCATTCTTAAATTTATCAAATGAAGTCTTAATTGTCAAATGAAATCTAGCTGTTATGACATGCCAGATGGAAACACTTTGAAATAACTTTTTAAAAATCGCAAGATTTCGAGCAGATGGAAACATAGTATAACGTAATGTATTAAATTACAAATTTGTTTGTATACAAATAGTTAAAAAAGATTTTTCAACGAAACAATTATGAATATATAGCAACATTATTCCAGATTATATTAAAATAACTTTCATAAAAAATTCGTGCGCACTTCGCAGTTTTTTTCATTTATATTGGTGCAGACAAAAACCACCTTTATTTTTTGTTACGTAACGCGTCCTTTTTTGTTTGCTTGGACAATACTTTCGGTCGCTTCCATCTTTTACACTAAATAAAGTACTACTAGAGTGCTATCCAAAAATCAAAATAGGACAAAAAAGTTTAAATTTTTCTTTGCTTTTTCTAATTTTTAGCAACATAAAACGCGTACAAACGCTACGTGCGCGGCCATGGAAATGCCCATATTAAATAATATGATAGCAAAAAAGTATAACAGTAGAAATATTTTTGACACATACATATTACTAATTTTTCAATCATATGAGCACGTCAAAATAAAAAAAATTGCTGTCGGCACTGCACTAAAAATTCGAAGATTAAAAAGAAAATATTCAAACTTTTCGAAATAAATAAATTTTTAACCAAATGAAGTTGAAAAACTCAACCAAAATAGTTTACAAAAACCTTTAAAAATTAAAAATTCTACCCTGAGGTTGAAAAAAGTTTGCCAACCAAAAAAGACGAAATTAACCTTAAAGCCTAGTACTCTGTTGATTTGCGTGAAATTTTGCTGGCAGCATCTATTTATTTGTTGCGTGAAATTTCTGACTTAAAGTTTGTAGCGAGGAATTTCTATGGCAACGTTTCTCAGAGAGACTCAGAGAATAAGTTGGGAGATTTAATATGATATCTCTCTTTTCAATTCAAAATAAATAAGCAGTACAATTAAATTGTCGTGAAAAAATGTTGCTCAGAAACATGTTGCTATAATTTCACGCAGCGAAACAGAGTACTGCTCTGACGAACATGTTGTGAAAATTTCCACGCTTGTTTCGCTGCTGTCACTTTTTGTATGGAAATTTGAGAGAAATTTCACATGAAACTGAACAGAGTACTATGCTTAACAGTTGAAAAAGCGAACTTAAAAGATGAAGTTATCGTCTTTTGGGTTGAAAATTTTTCAACTAATGAAGTCGACTAATTTTCGACTAAAGTTGAAAAAGTGAACTTAAAAAATTAAAAATAAAAATAAAAAAAGATTTTAAAAAATTATCTTTAACCCATTAATGACTAATGGGTATTTAAATACCCATAAAACAGTGTTTACGAAAAAGGCCATATCTCGAAAGTGGTAGGAGATATCAAAATAATTTTTAAAACATTACGGAAAAATGAAACTATTTATTGTCTATACAATGTGAAACGAAATTCATACAATTAAATGTTTCTTTTCGAGATCGAAGATGTGTGATTTTCAAAAATGACAAAATCCATATACATATAAAGCTATGTAGAAAATTAGAAAATGTAAGGATCGAGGGAAAATTTCGCGGTCAGTTTGCCTCTAGTATCCTCTATTTATCAGGTGTTCATTATGACAAAAGAACCCGGATTAGCCGATTGGGTATTTTAATACCCAATGCAGATCTCAAATACGGTGACAGTTACAAACCTGAAATTTTGCAAAGCAACTTCTATGGCCTATATAAGCTTCCTGATAAATTTTGAAAAAAAATCGTACGGCGGAATCTATGAGCAGTCTTTAATGGGTTAAGAATCAAACAAGTAAATAATACCTCTTTGGGCAAAATTATCGTATGTGCCAAAAACAAAATTTTTCAGGAGAGCGTTTTTTCTAATTTTCTGTGCTTTAGCTAGCAATATCAAAACCAAATTTTACATTTGCTTAGATAATTAACTAATTTGCTATAAGAATTTCAGCTAGAATATTTTACCAGGTGATGCGTTATAGGGTGGAGAACAAATTTGCATCAAAAAGTCAATTTCAAAAAAATGGCACATAATATAATTTGGCGCAAAGGGGGTCGATATGGGTATTTTCAGTTTTTTTGTTGAGCAACTATTTTTATATTGAACAAATTTTAACCTTAACTATTTCAGTTAGTTTTAAATTTACGCCAGTGCAATTGTTATATCGACCCCTTTGCACGAAATTATTGTATGTGGCATTTTTTCGAAATTGACTTTTTGGTGCAAATTTGTTCTACACTCCTCCAGAATCACATTGTAAAATATTGTAGCAGAAATCCTTATAGTAAAGTAGTTAATTATCAGAACACATGTAAAGTTTGTTTTTGATATGGCAAGCTAAAGCACAGAAAAGTAGAAAAACGCTCTCCTGTAAAATTTGGTTTTAGGAACATACAATAATTTAGCGCAAAAGGGTTAATTCGAAAAATAGTGTTGATATTCTTGTTTACAATAGATATTTTAATCTATGCTTCCCAATTTTTTAAATAATAGTAATTAAGCAATTATTTATCTGCTTTAAATACTCTTCATGCGATCGTACGTGCAAGATTGGAAATGTCAGTTTCAGCTATAAAAACTTTTATGCAATCATTTCGTTAGAAAAATTTTATGAAACGCAAAAACAAAATTGATTAAAACGTTTGGTTTAAGCAATTAAAAAGCGACCGTCCACAGCCGATAGCAAGTAATTTTTTTCTGTAGTTTTATGTTTTTGTTTATCAGCACGTAAATATTATTTAAATTTTTCTATTGTGTGCCAAACAAAATTGTAAGAAACAAGTTCTATTTTACAAGAAAACAAATGACTAAAGTTTTCTTATAACAAAACATATTTTTTTTTTTTATATATAACAAGCTGATATACCCAGTATTACTCGGGGGGAAAAACGCGCAATTTTTATGTTTTATTCGTTCAGAAGATAACGATTTTTAGCCAGAAAAAAATAAGCTTTTGACGTAAAGAGTATGGAAATATGAAAAATGGTTTTTTGCCATTCTAAGGAAACGGCGTTGTTAGAAAAAGACGTTGCACTTAAAATTTGTGCAATCTTGAAGATATGTGAATTTTTTTGGTGCCAAAATTACAGAATTTTTTCAAAGCATAATCTAAGATTCAAATAAAATGTGAGCCAAATTTGAGTTAAATCCGTCCAGCCGTTAAGATTAGAAGATTTGATTTTGATTATTAAATGCCAGAAAAAAGTTTGTTTTTGCAGTAAAGTATATTGAATTGAATTTAGCTTGTGTGGGCGAGGCCACGCCAAGTTTCCAATACCCGTGCCAGTTTTTCAGTAGAAATGCCTATGGGCGGAGCCACACCCCCTTGTTCAACGACCGTCTCAGTTTTCTAGCAGAAGGATATCACCAAATAGTAATTCCATACTGAATTTCGTTGTTATACGACATATAGTTCCAAAGCTATCTGATATCAAAAATTTAAAGTGTATGGGCGGAGCCACACCCTCTTTTCCAAAGCCCATCCCAGTTTTCTAGTAGAAGGATATCATCAGGTGGCAACTCTATACTGAATTTCATTATTATACGGCATTTAGTTTCAAAGCTATTCGATATTATAAATTTTAATTGTATGGGCGGTGCCACACCCCTTTGGCTTATACTTGCTCAATTTTTCCAGTCAAAAGACACGACTAAATAGTACGCTCTAACCGAGTTTCATTAATGTGTGACTTATAGCTTGAAAATTATACTGAAAATTTTGGCTGCTGAAAAAGTGCCACGCCTCACGTCCAACGCCCATAAAATTTTACCAGTAGAACGGCAAGTAAAAATTAAGGTCGAATATCAAATTCCGTTGCTGTGCGACCTATAATTCCAAAGCTATTCGATATAGAAGATTTGATTTGTATGGGAGGTGCCACGCCCCCTGAGTTTTTTAGATATAGTTATTCTGCTATTCGGGATGAACACAAATCCTACAAATAAAAGATCATTAAAATCGGTACAGCCGTTCTTGAGTGTAACAAACCCGACTTTGTTTTATATACATCAGGGTGGGTCGATTTAAAAATCGCCCATTGCTCAGTGAAAATCGTATTCTAGAGATCAAAATCAGGGACCGTACCGGTTATGGTTTTTATCAAAAAAGTCAGATATTAACAGTTATCATTTAACTTTTATTTTTCCCGACAAAAATGCTAGTTATTTAATGACTTTTATTTTTGCGGGCAAAAATAACTGTTACTTTTGACTTTTATTTTTCCCATCATAAATAACAGTTATTTTGTGCCTTTTATTTTTTCGGTCAAAAATATCAGGCAATTTGAATTTTTTTAAAGGCCACTTGAACGGCAAAAAAAGTTGAATGCAAATTTCATCGTCTCATCAGCGCTTACGTTTTGAACTATAAAACTTTTTAGTTTCTAAAGTTTTTTATTCGGCCTTTGAAAAAATACAAAATGCCTGATATTTTAGACCGAAAAAATAAAAGGCACAAAATAACTGTTATTTTTGACCTAAAAAATAAAAGTCAAAAGTAACAGTTATTTTTGCCCGAAAAAATAAAAGGCAAAAAATAACAGTTAATTTTAATTTTTATAGTAACATCCAAAAATTTAAAAGGCATTTAATAATCGCGAAGTTGCTGCCATTACGACAATAATGGTATATTTAAAAAAGTCCTCCAGTCACTTTTTCGTTATGCCTTTTTCATCTGAAAATTGTAAAATAACAGTTATTTTCGGTCCCTGATCAAAATAAGAAACTTTGCCCGAGGAACTATACCTCTAAATCGAATTCTAATGCCCCAACTTTAGACTTTTGTCCCGTAGGGTCAAATTTTGAAAAATCCCTCTTTGACCCATTTAGAGTGCCCCAATCGAGTCCAAAAGTATGGCCGACCCCCACTAACTTTGAAGGGCCGATCCACCCATTCCAGTGGTACACCCCCTGGAACCCCCTGGGGGGTTCCCCATACAAACATTTAAAAAAATCACCATTTTTTTTAATATACATATATAGATTTGAGTTTGCTAAACATGGAAATAATTTTTATTTCCGAGAAAATAACGAATTTTTATTTTTCAATGCTACAACCTTCATTTATATAAAAAGATTTAAAAACGACATGCCCTTAAAATAGTTTTTTTAAGATCCTGATACAGAAATTAATAACGCTTTCAACAACTTGCCAATTATGATGATTCGAATTAAACTCATTAGGGGTATTCACACTGACTTGACTAGTTGGGTATGGGTAGATTGAGTACTTTTGATTATTGCGAATACCCTAAATTGCGATTGAGTACTTTGTAGAATAGTTTTGGGCAGTGCTGCATGTTTGTTTGATCTCCCCGGTTAATGTAGCTGATGAGAGATGACAGCTGGAAGAGGGTTGCCACTAATTTTTTTTGTCATGTTATGTGCGCAAAATTTAGGCCATTAGTTGGGCGTTTAAAAGTAATTTTATATACGAGTAATTTTTAACGTGAACTTCGCTTCATTTTATAATTTACTAGAAATTTGGGGCAGACGTAGTCCTGCCAGAGACTGCCTTACTGCTACATAAGAATTGTCATGCCAATCGAAAACAATTTTATATATCTGAACTGACATAACTGTAGTTCGACCACGCCCATTTGTAGTTCAGTTTCCGAATGTAACCCAATGAACTAAATTACCAAATTTTAGTCTAATACGACAAAAACCGTCCGAAATATAGCATTTTTATTGATTTGAGGGCGGTAAAAGGGGGTTGGTCAAACAATTTTCCCCTAAACCATCTCGTACTCGAAAAAATCGACTGCCAAAATTGTTCAATTTAGCTTATACCTGACGCACTTTGCTTCACTCCACGCTTATCCCCTAAAAATGGGGCGTAAACATAGTTTGACCACGCCCGTTTTTAGTTAAGTTGCCGCCAGTTACCATACAAACTAAATTACCAAATTTTAGACTATACGACCGAAACCATCTGAAATATAGCAATTTTATTGATTTTGGGGCGGTAAAAGGGGGTGTGGCATTTTGTTTTTATTAATCGAGATATTAACCTGAATAACAGCTATTGTAAATTTTTTTGGCCTTAGGTGTTACTGTTCCTGAGATGTTAAGAGACACCGCTCAAACGATTTTATATATATATGTAGAAGGGCAGTAAAAGTAGACGTGGCAACTATTATATAAATGGGGCATTCTACGCCAAATCGGATGGTTTTGAAAATTTTTTGATATCTTTGAGTACTCATCGAAAAACCCTCCCTCCTAAATTTTGGGATTTTTTGATCATTTTAGTGTTTCAATTTAATTTTCGAAAAAAGTTCTAAAAATTATTTAAAGTGTATTATTTATATGTAATTATTTAAAATTTTCAAAAATCGAAAAAAAAAATAGTTATTGAAGTCCCACAACCAGACCGTTCTTAAAAGTTGCGAAATTAGTAGTAGTTTGCTGCAAAAAATTTTAAACTTTAGAAAATGCAATCTAAATTTTAAAAATCGAAAATTACGTGTTAATAAACTTTCAATAATTTTGTAGAATTTTTTTTCGAAAATTTAATTAAAAAACTAAACTTTTATGTTAAATGATAATTTTCATTTAAATGAGTTTGAAAAAAGTTGCGGGCAAAAAAAAAAGAGCTGTTTATGTGAAAATTCGATATCTTTGGAACGGATGATAAAAAAAAATCCCAAAATTTAGGAGGGAGGGTTTTTCGATGAGTACTCCGATTTGGCGTGGAATGCCCCATATATAGTGACCACCACTTGATCTCATAGCAACTACACACCAAGTTTCATTATAAAAATATGCACAACTCAGAATTTATAATGATTTCTGAAAAGTAGGCGCAGTTATAGTTCGACCTCGCCCATTTTTGGTTGAGTTGCCGATAGTAACCATACGAGCTAAATTACAAAATGTTAGTCCAATTCGTCTGAAATATAGTGATTTTATTGATTTGTAGGCGGAATAGGGGATGTGGCAATTTTTTTTATATATATTCGAGATATTAGCTTTGACAACAAATGTTGTAAATTTGCTGCCCTTTGGTCAATTATTGCCTATATTTTTGCAAATGGAAAAAGTATTAAGTTTGACAAGAAATCAATCTAACCAAACAAGTCGAAGGGTCCAGTAGAGTAGATTGGTAGATGGGTACTTGAGTAGAATGGCACTTTGTGGAAAATGGAAAATGTACGGCATTTGCCAATCTAACGAACTACACAAGTCAGTGTGAATACCCCTATTGAGTTAGAGCCACTTAAATTGTGATTTTAGAGTAATTTTTAACAAATTTTTTCTATAAAAGACAAGTAAATTCCTTAATGATTTTAATTATGATCAAGTCAGTTTTGAAGAAGGCAACGACAACAAGTACAACTCTATACAGAGCCAATCACCCAGCAGACTAGAAAGACTGTTTCGGAAGGCGTTACCCTTTCCAAAGTTCGGCACCCCCCATAACGATTTCTGCAGAAGCTGTAGAAATGAGGAGGAAAAGGAATCTACAGAACATTTCTTGTGCACTTGCCCAGCGCAAAATGCAAAATTTTAATGTATTCAATGTTTAAATAAAACCCTTGTAATATAAACTACAAGTAGATTTGTAAGCTTTATTTAACAATACCGCTGTGTGCATAATCTTGTTGTAAAATGGTTTCGTTGATAACTTATGATTTGTCAAAACAAAATATTGCAAAAATAGAGCTTCAAAAATTATTACTACACTGAGGGAAATATGTGTTAAAATTAAATGAAATTAGGTTCATATTGAATGAATTTGTTTTTGAAATAGAGCTTGAAACAATTTCATTTAAGTTAAACACAAATGTTTTTAAAGTTTTATTTAAAACAAAAGTTTTTGTTTTCTAAAAAATGTTTTTAGCTATACTTTCATTGTAAAAATTTTAAGTTTAAACAAAATTATTTAAACAAAAAATTGAATGCAAAAAATTTTATACATAAAAAATTATTTTAAAACATAATTTAAAAATATCGTTATTAAATTAAAAACAAATAAATTAAACTGCCATTTTTTCGATGCCATTTTCTTAACTTTTTCGAAAATCAAAAACTTTCCCATAAAAAAGTGGGAGTATCAAAGATATTTTACAGTTTTGATAAAGTCACTTTGTATGGGAGGTAGGCGTTATTTTCACTTGATTTGATTACATTTCATAATCAGAGTGCATAATAAATATCAAAGCTTATATGCAAAATTTAAGGTACATATATTTAGTTTTGTGAAATTTTTAGAGATTTTAGCGTTTGGATAAAGCCACTTTGCATCTCCCACACTCACTTTGTAGGCGTGGTTTTCATCCGATTTGATCTTTATTTTCGAACTTGATCTTTATTTTTTAGATATAAGCTCAAACACTGAATTTTATTACGATTGCTTCAAAATTACGGCTTTAATCGTATCGACAGACAGGCATACAGACGGACAGACGCACGGACGGACGGTCAGTCGGTTTTTTTTTATTCGCATCTATTCCAACTAAAAAAATTCAAAAGTTCTCCCCGTCTTCTAGGTGAAATAATACTCATTTTGAGGGTTCAATACCCCACTGTGCGACATCCATCTTTAATTTAACTAGTAAGGAATTATTTTTGATTGCGCCGAAGTTTAAATACCTCCACAGCTGACTTTTAAGGTATTCGAAGAATTGAGTGTTGTATTATTTTGATGACGTCACTTTAGAAGTGGGCGTGATTTTGTAAACAAAATTATTTAACTCTTAGCTCGGATTAAGTTTTCGAATCTAGAATGTAATTCTTAAATTTCAATTGTTGCAGAATTTAATTTGATCGTTTACTTTTAGTTTCTAAGTTTGAATTAATCTTGTCTGAATTTCAAATATAGTTTCTGAGTATAAATTGATCTCCTGTAAATTTGAATTGCTCTATTCTTTATATTTAATAACATTTCTAAATTTGAATTAATTTTTTTTAATTTGAAATTTAAATTTATTTATTTCAATTGATCTCTTTAGATGGAGGCTCATGGAATGAGCCTATAACGATAAAAAAGTCATTTTCTTACAAAATCGCAATAAGCATCTGTAGAAGTTGAACTTAAAAAAAACTTGATCGATTCAAAGCAAGCTCCATACAAACAGCAGATACTTATGTATGTTCACTATCGTTTGCACAAATAAATTTTGTGCTTATCCCTTAGTCATGAAATTCTGATTGCCGTATTAACAGCAAAGAAATTCTAAGCCTTTCTTACATTTGGAATGTTTTACATATAAGTAAGTGTTTGTCAATATGTATGTAATGTATACAAGTATATATAAATGTGCATATGTATTTACGTAAGCATGAAATGCGATAATTTTTCAATACAAAGTCGAAAATTGCTATACTAAGTAAACTTTATGTAAATATTAATGACGCTATCAAAAAAATACTATACTATACTAAGTAAACTTTGTGTAAATATTAATGACGCTATCAAAAAAATGTTAAGCCTTTCATTATACATTGATGCTATCACAGACAGCAACAAAGGTAACGTATTTGATTAAAATTGTAGAACTGACAAGCGTAGATACAAATGTGCGTAACAATGCAATAACAAATAACATAATAGGGCAGTTCACGATCTAATTTTCAATAGATCGCAAAATTATGCAATTGTAAACATTTACAATATCAATTGTGAATAGCTTTTTTGGGGTTGCTCTAAACGCAGCTAATTGGTAAAGAAAGACAAAAACTTGCTTGATTTCCTCAGCCTTCCACTTGTTATTGAGCTTCTCCCTTTTGCATTTCTTTTTTATTTTAAAACACTCCATTGCAATTAAACAATTTTGATTCTTTCGCAAAATTTTGGCACTTTTGTCTTAGCTGAAATCAGTTGATAACACAGTGTGTAATTTTTTAAGTCATGGCAAAATAACCATATACGGACATCACTGCGTGATAAAAGAAAAAAAAAAGACCCCTTTCTCCCAGTTTTGCCCAAAGTCCTGCAGGTTTTTTTTTATGGACCCCCAAAGATGTGGGGCCTCGGTGTCATTTTTGCAAAAAAATTATCATTTTCTCAAGCTCATATCTTGCAAACCGTTCGGAATTTTGATTTACTTTCTGAGGCAAAGTTGTAGCTCTTGTCATAAAAAACAAAAGTTGTGAACATATAAAATAAAAAAACTTCATCTTCAAGGTCAAAATCGCAAACAACTTTAAAAAATTCAATTTTTTTTACCTTTTTTCCCCTGTTCAGGTCCATAGGTAGCAAACCGTTCAAAATTCAGGGAAATAATCAACTACAAAAATGAACCTAAGATCTCAATAAACAACTTTTTAGAACAAATAAACTTCCTAGGAATGATTTAACACCGTTTAGGTAGCGCTTAGGTAGACGCAAAAGTGAAAAATTTCCCGAAAATTTTTTAATTTCATTTGTTTTTTCTTTACTTCAACATTGAGATGCTATAAAGCCTTCTGCCGTAAGTGAAAAGGCATGTTGCAAGTTTCATTGTTATACTATTACTGATTTGATTAATCTTAGTTCTTAAGTGGTATGGGTTGACATTTAGAGTTACGGTTGTAACAAAGAGTAGTAGCATATGTATTTAGTAGTAATGATTCAGTGTTGTAGGGATTAGTAGTCTCAGCAGGGATGGCACTACAATACTATGCTATCTATTACAAAAATGATAAAATATTCGTATTATGTTTATAATGTTGATGGCCTTGGACTTGCAAATCGCACTCTCTTAAGTTGTGGATCCAAATCGACGTCCGAATCGTCCGAATCTGACTCTGATTCAGAACTTATGGTGTCCACAGGCACGTTTCTTCCAGACTGCCCTCTATCATCAGCTTTTTCTTCTTCAGATACTTCATTAACATCATACAGGGTGATCTTGTGACTCCACTAACATACCTGAAATGAATTAGAAAAGAAATCAAAAAAGGAATGCAAAAAGGAATATCATACAAAATTTTCAGGTGCAACCATTGTTAGTGTGGCTGTTACAGTTGCTTTATAACTTTTGTTCCTCTCAGCATATCGATTTAGACCACATGTGTAATTTACGCATGCATAGCAACTGGTTTCATCATGATCACCTGGGAGATTAATCCAGTTTACCGGCTTACAATACTTCATACTATGTTTGCCTCCACTCAACCATGCCACGGGATTGTTATAACATTGGCGACACACTGTATTAGGTGTGTAATTTTCGCCGGTCAAGTCTTCTTCGTCGAAAAACAACTTATATGCTTTCTTGAATTGACTAGTTAAAAGATTCTTTTCCTTTTGCAATGTTGTAGAACTTTTTTTCTGATTTGATGACCGCAAACGTAGCAAAATAAATCAATATTTTCACACTGCATATTGAAATTGTCAGTTGCCAATGTTGTGTGCGAACTAAGCTGTAGCACTTCCACTTTTTTTACTTTCACTTTATAACTTTCACCGCTGAGCTCTCGTTGACGTCGCGCTGTGTGATGCCTCGATGTGAGCGTCGTGTCGCTTTTATATTGTGTGCTACGTCCCTTGTTGCGTGTGCTGAGCTTACTGCATTGCCTGTGCTGCTGCGGTCGGTGCGTGATCGCGTGATACAAACACATGGTTCTGGCCAGGCATATTTCATTTTTGAGCGTTAATTAAACATACAAGACATTAAACATGACAAGAGCTACAATGTGAATTCAATGCAGATGTTTGCTTCCAGGTAGTTTTTTGATAGAAGTTTTTTTGATTTTATATGTTCACAATTTCATCTTTATGACAAGAGCTAAAATGTGTTTCCAGGTATTTTTTTTTATATTTTGGGTTGTTTTTATGTGAATTCAATGCAGATGTTTGCTTCCAGGTAGTTGTTTGACAGTTTGGGCACGGGAACTCACCCACCAGCTTGATAATTTTTATTAGAATGCACTTACTATCAGTGAAGGTACAGTGCATTCACACACTCGGCCTCCTGACTGACAATTATTTACGTTCAAAGTTTTTAAATCAACTTTTTTTTCGCTTATATTCTTACACTTCAATTGTTTTTTTACTAGGGCTGTTTTTTGAGAAAACCAGATTTAAATTAAGAAAGTAAGGTTAAAAAATCTTTTTTTTTTCATTTTCCCCAATGAGTTAATAAAAATTAACGTATTTATATACAGATTTATAGCGTTTTCAAATAATAATAAAAAACGCTTTTAGGGCCATTTTCACTCATTTTTTAAAGTTTTTTGCGATTTTGACCTTGAAGATGAAGTTTTTGATTTTATATGTTCACAATTTTTGTTCTTTACGACAAGAGCTACAACTTTGCCTCAGAGAGTAAATCAAAATTCCGAACGGTTTGCAAGATATGAGCTTGAGAAAATGATCATTTTTTTTGCAAAAATGACACCGAGGCCCCACATCTTTGGGGGCCCATATAAAAAAACCTGGAGGACTTTGGGCAAAACTGGGAGACGGGGGTCTTTTTTTTTGGTCTTTTATTACGTAGTGGTGTCCGTATATGGTTATTTTTTTCGTGTTGCACTGTGTAAGCTAATGGAGCTTGCAATCCAGTGTTGACTATACATAGCATTTATAAAATACAGGTTTTCAGTGGTACGTTTTTGCAAGAACGTAGCAAATGCAAATCTGTGTATATTTTTAGTGAAGTACAAATATATGCAATAATATTTTGCAAATGCAATCATGCAAGATCATTTGCATTAGATCTTGAACTCCACTAATGCATTAAAATTGTTGTTGTTCCGCCTTATCAATTATTCACATATGGTTCCAATCAATTCCTCTAAATAAATCTTTCCCTTTCCTTTCAGGTCAAAGACCAAACCTTGTTTGTATAATGTGCATGCCTTGGTTCTTTGATCTTTTATTTAAAAAAAAAAAAATTAAATAAGAATTGCATTTATAATAATCAATCAATAATCACGATTAAATGATTTTTTTGCCATAAGCAAGCAAACTTTAATGTTTTCTCTCATTTTATCATAGTATCTGATTAGATACTATTAGAGTTTTAAAGGAGCAAAGATAGATTATATGATTTTTAGAAATTTATATTTTATAAAAATTACTTTCCTATGCAAATATCTTAAAGTACATGTTAAACATAATAAAAATTTTAATTTATCTTTAATTTATTTTAAAATTGCAGAAAAGCAAAACTGACAGTACAGGTTTAGAAACTTCGTTAAAGTCTGGTTAAGAAATGATTCTTATTGTTTTTTTAATCAAATTTCCCATCTTGTGGTAATAAAAGTCATTCAATATCTAAATTATTTTTCGAGTTTTTTTTTTTAATATAATATTATCAACGCCCAAAACTTAGTTTGACTTAAATGCTGTGGTCACTTTAAAACCAGATTCAATTTAAGGTAAAGATGTTTTAAGCAGAAAACGATAAAAAAACATTTTTTTTTATTAATTGGTTCTTACATTAAAAATTCCAAGTAAAGGTGATAGCAGTAAAACTGGAACAACAACTAAGCTAAAAATAAATATCTTGTTTCAAACTAAAACTCTGTTAATAAATCTGCATCTTATTTTTATTGCCTGACAAGCAGCTTAAAGTTGATATTGGCTTATTGCTGTAGACATTTCAAAATTTTTTATTGCTGCTATTTTATTAACATCTTCCTAAAGGAGGTTTTAGGCAAAAACGGTTAAAATAAAGGCATATTTCAGAAGATGGTTTGTAAAAAGTTTTTATGTATACAAAAAAATTTAATTTGTATGTTAATTTTACATCATCTGTTTAAATAAAAAAATTTTTTTTTCGTAACATATATTTTTTTATATATAAAGATCTCGCTGAGTTTTGAGCATTCAAAAAAAGGTAAAAATTAGACTCGGCAACAGATCGTCTAAAAATAAAAAAACAAAAATGTATTCGAAAACAAACCCTGGAGTGCACTTCTCTTACCGAAATGAAATGAAAATATGGAAAATTAAGAAATTTATGAAGCGTAGAAAAAAAATCGAAAATTTACGTTATTTTTGACCACATTGCTGCGTGTAAAATCTAGACAATTTTTCAAAAGACGCTAATTTTTCTAACAGATGTGTAGAATTATAACACAAACAGATTAAAAAAAAAAGATGTTTAAATCGGTCAACTAATCGCTTTGAAGTAGTGAAGCCCGTTTTAAAAAAGTATGTTTCGAGAAAAACGCGTTTGAAGTTACTCTGGTGCACCGGGTTTTAAGCTCTGTTGAATCTGTAGGGGAATGTTTCCGGTTGTGAGACAGTCCAGTTTTCTATTAAATTGAAACGGTAACCCTAATGTTAGTACTGTCAATGGCAAAACGTTTCATAATTTCACTTTTGCTGTGTCATCGCGCTGGATAGACGTGTTGCTTAATATAAAAAAAAAATATTTTGTAAAAAACGCTAAGTAAAGTAATATTGAATTTTTCAAAGCGGTTGATTAGGTTGTGAATCGGTAAAAAAGCATTGGTATTATTGCTAAAAATATGTATTGGCACTTGTAGCTGAATATTATGAAATAGTATGAGCGAATATGAACATCATAAAAAAATGCGATGTCATGTAGTTATCAATCCCGGTTATGTGCCACTCGGTTGTACCCGGTTGTGAGCCAGCTTATAAAATTTGATATTAAGCATTTTATTTGACGAATCATTGTCATTTTAATTAAATTGCAATAAAAATATTTAATTCTTTGTGTATGTTATACATTTAAGTAAACTTTCGTTTGCCAACACCATTTACGTACACCAAAAAATTTAATGGATTTCTTTATGATTCTAGATGACTATTAAATGTTCCTTTTTTAATAAAAATAAAAAATTTATTCATAATCTTTGAATTTGTGTCGATCTCACATCTAGTTTTTTGAGATCCAACTGATTTTCTGGGGTGGCTCATAACCGGAGACGAATTTTTTTAAGCAAAAAAATAAGATTTTAGGTAATCGTTCATAATTCTTTTGTTTTTAACTAAATCGATAAGATATCTTTAGAAAAAAGTAAGCTAAAATAATTACCTTTCATTTGATGCAACAACTATGGAAAAATACTAAGCAGAGACATTTTTATGTCGATTTAAAGAAATCTGTCTCACAACCGGATACATGCCCCTATTACAAGCGGAACTGTTATTATTTTTCTTTACATATTCTTGAATAGATGTACAACACTAATCAATTAAAAAAAAATTCGATTTTCAAAAAATTTTTTACCTAAAACCTCCCTTAACTATTGTCTGCATGAACTTAAGATGGTTTGCTTATTATGCTTATCATAGCAGTTTACATAATCTTATTATAAGTAAACTTATGTTTACAAGACAATTTGCAACTAAAGCTTATTACTCTGTTCAGTTCCATGCATGGGCGTTTACAGGGGGGAAGGGGGTTGCCGCCCCTAGACAGTGCATTTTTTTAAATATCTTCAAATCAAATAAAAGTAAGCTACAGTTAAAAAATTTTACGGGAGAGTCAAAAAACTTTCTAAATTGTAAATGTAATTGTATGTTGCCATGGTAGAATAATACAGGTAGTCTCGTGGATAATCGTGATCTCTCTGACAATACTACCAGAATTGTTTAAAGAAAAAAGCGAAACATTAAATTACTCCAATTGATATTTTTGTGTTGTGTTTAAAAGCTTGAATAAAAGTGAATTACTTATTTTTTTTTTATTAAAATAAAGTGCGTGTTGTGCCAAAAACATTTGGCCAAGGAAAACGGGCAGAGTTTTCGTATTTCAGCTGACGAGCCTAGAAGACAACGATGAAACATGTTAGTAAAATTAAAAAAAAAGTTTCTCGTGCTTGCTATAGACACTTCCACGAAAGCCATGGCACAATTACTGACAAGGTAGTAGCGTAGACTGGCTTTTTTCTCACGAGCGGTCTCACGAGTTGTCAAAATTAGCGACGACTTAAGTATAGCTAGTCAACCGCAACAAACTAAAAACATTTCAATCAACTTCGCGAATAAATTTAATGAATCAAAGAAAAGTTAAAAATAAGCACATAGCTAGTCAACAGCAGCAAACTCCAACTCCTTTAGCTGTTTTTGACAACTACTAATCGCCAAAAAACTGTCACGGCTACCTTGTCAAATAATTATACCATGCACGAAAGCATAGTTGGCCATCCACCACCATCCAAATTTAATAACAATCATATAAATTACTTCAACAGCTGCACAAATGACTATTTTAATTGATTGATCAATAAAAAATTAAAAAAGCAAAATAGTTTCAGCCATGACAGATTCTTTTTAAATTTGTCTTTCTCAACGCGTTCTCATCGGTTGCAGATTTTGTGTGAGCTGTCAGTTGCCTTTTGACAGTTATGGTAGTTCGCTCTCAGCCGTGGGACTACCTCTATTCTTCTACCATGTATGTTGCGCTCAAACTTAGGGATTTGAGAAATTTTTTACTAAAAACCTCGTTTTTATTTGTAGGAGTGTACAATTTAGAAGTGTACATGTATTTTGATAAAGTGCATCAATAATCAATCAAAAAGTCGACTTTGAATTTATTGTAACTTACGGTTTTTTGGATTTTATATGACGATATTTTTAAATGTTACTGTATTTTGAAGAGAACTCAAAAATACTTTTTTTAAAGTATATTTTTAAATAAAGCTGAGCTAAAACATGCATGTATTTTTAAATAGTATGTTGTACCCGTCACAGTGATAAGTGACAATACCATTTCATTTACCCTTGTCTCACAGGGGAATTATGCTTCCGTGTATGGTATTTATTTTCACATAACAAAGTGCCGTTAAGTTCGTTGCATCGGTTAGAACCAAAAACTAAAAAAAAAATTTAAGTTTGACAGAGTGCACGAGTTAAAAAACGAAATTTTCGCAAACATTGATAATGGCATACGATTAAGCGATTAATTTTATGTTGGAATCGGTATGCCTTGTAATTTTTCACGTTAATTAAATAGTTTAAAAAATAAATGTGAAAGATGCTGTAAGAAGTTGCAATAAAAATGGTTTTTTGACTTGAGCGCACTCGGTCTAAGAGATATTGAACTCAAAATTTCACATTTCTTATCCTTTTAAGGCCCTATTCTCTTTCAGCAAAAAATTTTTTTCGTCTTTTTTTTTTGCATTTTTTATAGATTGGACATTTAAGAATATAACCCTAAAAGGGTTTTTTGAAATTCGAAATACTTTAGAAGATATGGCCATTTTTGTGGGGTCATGTCTTCGCTAAAATGAGTAGTTTTTATGTTGCTTTGAACTTTGAACGCGTTTATCTCGAAACCACGTTTTTCGAGCTGGCGGCCACGATTCCGCCAGTTCTACTGAACCGATTTGGATGAAACAAAGTTTAATCGACGTAGAATTGTCACCATTCTGGCCCGTAGTAAAATAAAAATTTTTTTTACTATTTTTTTTTACACTAAACTACAAAAAAATGGGTCCAAATTCGATTTGTCAATTTCAAGTGGCCGCCATTTTGTCAAAAAAAATCGCAAAATTTTTATTTTACTACGGGCCAGAATTACATCTATGCTGATCATATCCCTATATTTGTTTTTTTTTTCAGACGCTCCTGAAGGCCGGAATCGTGGCCGCCAGCACCATGCCTTTTTTTTTGAGGGCCAACTTTGACGGTGCCATCATCTATGGACAGCCCCTATATCGCGGCGAAAAAATTTTCTTTCATTCATTACTAATTCAATAAAAAAAACAAAATTCAAATATCTTTTTGCGTTTTTAAATGAGAATTTTTTCAAAAAGGGTCCAAAAACAGCAAGCTGAAGGAGAATAGGGCCTTAATATGCTTTTTTATATTTTTCCTCTTGTGTACAATTAAGAAAATTAAGAAAATTTGAAAAAAAACTTATCTAGAAAGAAAAATATTTGCATAATTTTTTTGTAATTTTTATAATTTTTTGCAGTTATACACAGTGAAAAATTATAAAGAAAAACAAAAATTGTCATTCGGACTTGTACACAAACAACTATGTCTTCTAAACCGTTAGTCCTACAAGAAAATGTTCAAGACATATTTTAAAGATCTCAAATTAGTCTTTATTGTTGTGTCCTTTTTTACAAACACTTTCTTAAAAAATTTTAAATTTTTTGACCACTAAAAATTTCATTCACATTTTTCATAGTCAGCACCACTATTTTTTTGGCACTTTGAAAATATTATTGTATTGAGGCATTCATTCTTAATGCATTCTCAAAATTTGATGTTGGAGAATCAATGTTTACTATTTTTAACGAAATTTTCAAAAACTGACTACACAATTTTTAAGTACAAAATACTTGAATTTTTAATTAAAAATGGAATTTTTAGTATTTTTTTACTAAACTAAGGTACATATCGTCGCTGCGCCAGCAAAAACAGTTATATGTTTTTCAGTAACTTTTCAGGAGAGCAAAAAAAAATTCTTTTTCAGAGCATTTCTGGTACTGCGAGCAATAACTGTTTTTGATCACTTCTAAATCATAAGAGTTATAAAAAACAGCAAATGAAGAAATGTGGGTAATAGATAGTGTAAACAAAAGATGCTATAAAAAAATTTACAAAAATCACATAACTGGTTTTTCTGGCGCAGCGACGATATGTAAAATCAATCAAATTTAAAAATTTTATCAACTCGTTAAATTATACCATTTCTTTGAAGAGACTCTATTTTTGAAATTTGCTAAAATATTTCTTGGTTGTTATTCCGTGATGTATTTTTATGTTAATACTAAATTATGTAAAATTGTTTTAACACTTTATTTATACTTTTTGTTTTGTTCTTGTAAACTTAAACAATAGTTGAAAAAGATGATGTGGATGTAATACGCATATCAATTTTCCCTTTGCCACGTGGTATAAAGGAATGGTGGGTTAAAGTCCCGCGTATAATTTTTGCTTTTTTGAATCGCTTTTTGAAAGATTGTTTTTCTGAGTTGTATTGCTTTGATGAAAAATATTCCGATTCAATACTTGTCATGTTGTTTGAAACCCAATTATAAAATACTACAGGCGTATTTGTCAGATTATTAATGTTTGCAGACTAGCCTTTGCCGCAAGTCTTTTTACTATTCCTGCCAAACCATCACATGGCTCTTTGCCGTGCGATGTTGTCATTCTGCGGGAATATTGAAATCAACTTTGTGCTTGCATAGATTTATAAAATTTTTTGTTCTTATATTGAGTGCCTGCTCCATCGAAGAAGTTAAATATTTTGTTTACTTCTCTCAATTTTTTCGCAGGAAATTAATTAAGCCACGCTGGAATAAAAGAACTGCTACTGTGTCATGCTTTAAGAATTCCGAAATTACATCATAACTTAAGCGCATTACATCCACATCATCTTTTTCAACTATTGTTTATGTTTACAAGAACAAAAAAAAGTTATACATAAAATGTTAAACAATTTTATATAATTTAGTATTAATAAAGGTATACATCATGGAATTAGAACCAACAATTTTTTTTGCAAATTTCAAAAATAGAGTGTCTTCAGAGGAATGGTATATTTTAACGAGTTAATAAAATTTTTAAATTTGACTGATTTTATATAAAAATTTTACAATTTATGTTGACTTTATATGATTTAAATACAAATTCTAAATGTTTGATAGTTTAAATCATACTTGATTTTAAATACAAATTCTAGTTGTTTGATAGTTTAAAATCGTTTATTGAGCTTAAGGTCAAAGTTAGAACAATTAATTGTTCTAACGAATTTTTCCAAAGAAACAACAACAACAACAAAGTTTTTTCAATATGAAAAGGAAAAAATCACTAGCTGATCTGATTGAAAAAACTTTGTTGTTGTTGTTGTTTCTTTGGAAAAATTCGTTAGAACAATTAATTGTTCTAACTTTGACCTTAAGCTCAATAAACGATTTTAAACTATCAAACAACTAGAATTTGTATTTAAAATCAAGTATGATTTAAACTATCAAACATGTAGAATTTGTATTTAAATCATATAAAGTCAACATAATTAATATAGAGGTCATTTAGAAAAAACTTTAATTTTACAATTTTGTAAATTTTTTATAGCATATTTTGTTTACACTATCTATTACCCATATTTCTGCATTTGCAGTTTTTTATAACTCTTATGATTTAGAAGTGATCAAAAACAGTTATTGCTCGCAGTACCAGAAATGCTCTGAAAAAGAATTTTTTTTTGCTCTCCTGTAAAGTTACTGAAAAACATATAACTGTTTTTGCTGGCGCAGCGACGATATGTACCTTAGTTTAGTAAAAAAATACTAAAAATTCCATTTTTATTTAAAAATTTAAGTATTTTGTGCTTAAAAATTGTGTAGTCAGTTTTTGAAAATTTCGTTAAAAATAGTAAACATTGTTTCTCCAACATCAAATTTTGAGAATGCATTAAGAATGAATGCCTCAATACGATAATGTTTTCAAAGTGCCAAAAAAATAGTGGTGCTGACCTTGAAAAATGTGAATGAAATTTTTAGTGGTCAAAAAATTTAAAATTTTTCTCGAAAGTGTTCGTAAAAAATGACACTACAATAAAGAGCAATTCAAAATCTTTAAAATATGTCCTTAATTTTTTTTCTTGTAGGACTAACGGCTTAGAAGATATAGTTGTTTGAGTACATGTCCAAATGACAATTTTTGTTTTTCTTTATAATTTTTCACTGTGTATAATTGCAAAAAAAAAAAAAAAATAAAAAATTGTAAAAAAGTATGCAAATATTTTTTGTTTTTAAAGTTCTATCGACGTGCAAAATTTAAAAAAAATCGGAATCGTCAAAATTAGTATTTGGACAAAAGCGTCCGATTCGGCATGGAATGACCGCAATTACGATTAAAAAATTATTTTTGTCAAACATTTGTTTTAACTCAGTTCTACGCATAGTAGAAGTATTAATATCAAATTGTGATTCGATTTTTAAAATATTAGTTAAAAATGTGTTAAGAGGTACATTATTGTTGTGGCATTGTTTCCCGGGACTCTTTATAAATATTCCAGAAGTTTATTCTGAAAAACGATTTTGTAAATGCATCCAAAGAAACAGTAGTAATAAACAACATCACTTTGTGTAGCTATGTTAAGTAAAAAAAAAACCTTTTGAAGGAGCAATCGTCATAAAATGCAACACTTGCTTTTCACAACATTAACCAATTGCTCTCACGCTTTCTATTTTTTTCTTACCTCATTCAATATAAAAAAATATCGATTTTTGAGAAGAAGCCTTTTTAGTTTTTGAGAAAGGATTTGTTGTTATTGAAGAAAATATTTCGATAGTGAATTATTTATCAACAATAGAGAACATTTTTCATTTTTTATAAATTTTTCTCTATAAATGAGATTTTTTCAGTGAGAGAAAAATACTTATCATTATTAGATACATGAAATATTTTCGTTTCCCACAAGGAAGGTAATATTTTTTCAAATATGTGAAAATTTATTATAATTGAAGTAAATTTTATTTGAAATAAAGAAAATTTCTATTATCGAAAAAAGAGAAATGTTTTTTTTCAGAGTGTAAGTACAGCTTCGCTCAATCGAACCTTTGCTTTTTGCAAAGTAGTAGAAAAACATTGCTTCGACATACAGCACAATAATTCTGTTTTGATTGAACGGAAGGTGTTCGTATAAGCTTATCGAAGTGACTGCAGAAACCACAGAAGAGTACCGAAGAGTTGATGTAGCTATCAACGAAACAGTCTGCCTCGTCTGCTTGGTGGTTTGTTCTGCAAAGAGTTGTTGCAACCTGTTGCTTCATAAATTTATTTATTAAATATAATTCAAAAAATTTTTTTTAGAATTGAAGGGCTTGTTGCAATAACGTTATAAGCCACATGATCTAAAAAATCTATTTTTTAATCTGAATACATTATTTAATCATTGCCAACAACCACTGAAGAGAGTTTGGCTATTTCTTATTAATTTTCTTACCTATTTGTAAAAGTTTCAGAATACATTTCATACAAAAATACATTTTTTTCAAAACTTTGGAGACGATATCATGTTCTTGCAATCAGCCCTTTAATCATAAAAAACTAGATAAGTACCATTATATTGGGCATTTTTTTAAATACTTTTAAAAGCTATTATATAGTACCTTTTTATACCAAGAAAATGTGTATTTGTGTGAAATTTTATTACTTTCTTTTTTTGTTACTATTACCTACACTGAGGAAAATAAGTATGTGTTAAAATTAAATGAAATTGTGTTCATATTAAACGAATTTGATTTTGAAAGAGAGCCTGAAACAATTTCATTTCAGTTAAACACAAATGTTTTTAAAGTTTAATTTAAAACAAAAGTTTTTGTTTTCAAAACAATGTTTTTAAATATACTTTTATTGTAAAAATTTTAAGTTTATACATTGTTATTTAAACGAAAAATATAAAGTGAAAACTTTAGTATTAAAAACAAATATTTTAAAACATAATGTAAAAATATTGTTGCTAAATTAAAAACAAATAAATTAAGCTGCCATCTTTTGATGCCATTTTTCAACTTTTTCGAGTTTTCGAACTCAGATTCGTAATCAATGGCCCCTGGGAGCCCCCCGAATAACAAATTTTTTTATTGCATTTGATAAAGTTTGCGTTTTATTGCGTCTTGAAATATTTTAAATATCAAAATAATTATTTAGTTTGTATTTCATCTTATGTTCAATATTTGTAAGACTAATTCAAAAATATTTTAAAGCAATCAAATGTTAAAAGGGGTATCAGTTGTCTGGCAATAGGTTTCAATAATTCTACTGCACATAACATTTTAATTCAATCTCTGATAGCGAAGTATTTTTTGTTATTGGAAGGAAATAATAAGAGAAAATTATACAAAAAATAGAAATAAGTTTATAGTTGCAAATTAAACACGCTTGTCTTAAATTTTGTGTTGTAGAAACGCAAATGAGTTAAATGTTTTGTTTAATTTTAAAGTATTTTTTCTTAGTGTACAAATACATTAAGAAATAAATATTTTTTATTATAATTTAATTTTTATATATTTAATGCTTCATATAAACAGTTTGTCGTAGTTTTAATTCAAATAAATTAATTTTTTTTTCAAGTATTGTACGATTGCCTTCAATATTAAATAATTTAACTGTTTTCTCTCCTTTCAAACATCCATTCATTTCTGTTCCACTGATTTAAGGCCTGATCATTCTATCAATCTCTCAATACTACTGATATTATATAGAGTTTACTGATAAATTTTTAGAGTCGAAAATCCTCGCTAGAGGTCAAACGCCATTTCTGGTTAAAAGATAAATTGGCTTTTGTCACTGATTCGTAATAACTCCTAAACTATAAGAGATGGGCGAGCATTGTGTAGAAGGAAATTTCAGGCATTGCTCAGATGTACAAAAAAAAAAAGCTAAAACTTGTATCGCTATCACTTACGGATACCCTACAATAAGCATTTTTGTATGTAACATGTGTGAATACATATATACTGTGATAGTGAAATTTTTAACAAATAGTAAATTTTGGAAAAAAGCCGTTATTATGACATCACATACATTGCGATATCTCGAAAAATTTAGATTTACTCAGTAGAAAGTATTTTTGCATGCAAAGTCGTTGATTAGTTAAAATAACGGTAAGCTAAAGAACAATTTTTTCAAAAAGAACAAATTTTTTTCAGAGCATTTCTAGTACTGCGAGCAATAACTGTTTTTTATCACTACTAGTGTGAATAAAATATGCAATAATAAAATTTACAAAAATCACATATCTGTTTTTTCTGGCGCTATGTAAAATCAGTCACATGCAAAAAAAAAATTGAAAATTACAAAAAAGGAATATGCAAATATTTTTCTTTTTTAAAGTACTATCCACGTGCAAAGTACCAGTTTTTACAGAAATGTGAGTTTCGAAAAGCGTCCGATTTGACATGGAATGACCGATATGCAATAGTATTAAATTAGTTTTTAACACATTTTTGAAAACGCATTTTTTCCAAAAAAAAACAAGCCTAAACTCATTCTCAAAATTTTATCAGTGTATTGCAAGTTAGTGATACTAAAAATATATAAAAATTAGGATTTTTAAAATTTGCGTCTTCAGAGATTCATGGTCCGATAGTTGACACATTTTTCGTAAATTGATGTTCTTAAAGCATAATATCTGAAAACCTATAATTGTTTTTTGCAATTTTTTTACGTAATTTAAATGAAGAATGTTTAAACAAGAATTAAGAAAGAAATAGTCAGTTTTGAAAAACTTTAACTTCTAAAAAACAGGGTGGTTAAAAGCGAAAAAATTTAAAATTTTTGCAAAAGTTTAAGTAATTTTTTCAAACCTTATGCTTAACTTAGTAAAGTTAATTTTTATTGTTGCTAAAAGAGCAGTTAATTCTCTTTGAAATTTTTTTTTAAATGAAGCCAATACGCCTAAAACATGTTTTTTGGGGCAACCACGAAGCGTTTTGCGTGGCACCACGGGCTAACGAACGGTAAAAGAAAAAAAATTAAAAAAATGTTTTTTGCTGTGTTCAAAAACGGGGCATTCACATATATTTTTGCCATTTTCTTTTAGATGGTGAGGCGACTTTTTTTTCTGGTCGATATCTGATGGAATGAGCCAAATATTAAATGGCATTTTTCACAGGATTTTGAAAATGGTAAAAAAATAAAGAAAATTTAAGAACAATATTTTAATTCAAGCAGTCAAACAAAAAAAAATCCTAACAATTCACATCGATTTAGGCGGCCAAAATTATTTTATAAGGTAAACAGTTTCTAATCATGTATGTTTTTCGATTTTTGATATCCTGATTAACCCTGTTCGACAATTGGGTCATATTGACCAACCCCAATTTTTTAGCTGAACATTACAATTGTTTTGTTGGAAAAATATTATGTAGTGGTGTTTCTTTACTAATTTTTTTGTATCCTTAACCCTATGCGATCAATGGGTCAGTTATGACCCACATATATTTTTCACAAGTAGGTTTTAAAGGGATTTTTTTAAATAGCAGAAGTGATGTCTGTTATCTGAGTTTTTACTTTTTTAACCCTCTATTAGTCTTCAGTGATAACCAAAATGTTATTTGAATATCTAGTGAGCCAAAATTGTTTTACCACGATAATCGATCCCAAAGATATTTCAATTCTTATTTTTGCAATTTAATTTAATTAATTTAATTATCATGTTCACATATAAGACAAAGTCTTTTAAATGCAGTAAGAAATCAAAGAATAACAACAAGTTATAACCAACAAATAAATAAAAACAAAAAAATTTTAATTTACTTATTTTAAATTAAAAACAAAAGAAAAAAATTGTAAACACGACTAAATTTAACTTTAAATTTTAAATTTAAGTTATAATCAACAAACAAATGCATTTGAATCAAGAAATTAAATTTAGTTATAAGCTTCAATTTTAACAATAAATTATAATTGAATTGAATTTAGACTTATGTATAAATTACCTTTAAGGAACTTTATCAAAAAATTAAGAAGATAACATTAATAGAATAAAAAATAGAAGAAAGAAGAAAGATAGTATCAAGAAAAGTGTTGGAATATTGCATGCTTAAAGTTGTGCTTATTTCGGATACTTTTGATTCTTGAAGGTAGCGAATTCCACATTCTGATAGCGTTCACAAAAAAGAGTCTGTTAGAATTCAAAAAATTGTATACAGGGATTACAAGGTTCATATTTCTGGTCGATCTACAAAACTGTAACTTATTAAATAAGTAATTAGGAGTTTGTGTATAAATCAAGTTATGCAAAAAAATACAGTTTCTAGCATCCAAATAATTGAAAATATTGCAACCAAGTACTCGATTGCTCAAATGACTTATACGGTCAAACTTTTTAAGACCATAAACGTATCTGACAGCATTATTAAACACAAGTTGTAACTTAAGCTTTGACCTCGAATCAAGCTTACTGTATACAACTTCTGAGTAGGAAATTATTGGCATTATGAGTTGAACCACTAGCTTTCTTCTAGTCTCAACAGGCACAAATGATGCAGTTCTTCTCAGGTTCCGTAGGATATAGTAAACTTTACAAACAACAGAGTTTATATGATCTTCACAGGAAAGTGAGGAATTAATATAGTAACCGAGATTTTTAACTTTACCTATAAATTTCAAGTCGACTCCATTCAGAAAAATGGCTGGTATATCAGAAAAAGAGTATCTAGACTTAAAAATCGGCATAACAAATGATTTAAGAGGGTTAAGATTAAGCTTATTAGCTTTAGCCCAATCTACTATTTTACTCATGTCTTCATTTACCTCAATACATAAATCATCAACAAGATCAATTGGTTTGGACAAGTACAGCTGAAGATCATCAGCATATGCATGCATGGTTACATGACGGCATTTGCTGAAAATATCATTAAGAAACATTGCAAATAAAAGCGGACCAAGTACCGAGCCTTGAGGAACTCCACAGGATAAATTGTTAAAAGCAGACAGACTATTTCCCACCCTTACTCTTTGAGACCTTCCAACTAAGTAATTATATAGCAGACGGACCGCAGTAATAGAAAACCCAAAATTAAGTTCTAGTTTTTGACATAGTAATAAATGGTCAACAGAGTCAAATGCTTTTGAAAAGTCCAACATGCAAAGCAAGCTTATATGCCCCATATCATATGATAATCTTATGTCATCTAGGATCTTCACAATAGCTGTAGAGCAGCTGTGGCCAGGTCGAAAACCAGATTGAAGTGGTGACATAAGGTTAAATTTTCTAATGTGTTCGGAGATTTGTACAGCCATGAGAGACTCACATACTTTTGATAAAGCTGGTAAAAGACTTACCGGACGAAAATCACACGGTTCACAGGCATTGGGTTTTTTAGCTATAGGAATGATTGTAGCAGCTTTCCACGCATCAGGGAAGCAAGAACTTGTGAAACAGTGATTCATTATGTGTGTCAAAGGGCTTATGATGAAAGGTAAAATTATTTTTATAAATTTAATAGCTATTCCATCTTCACCCACTGCATTTGATTTAATATTATTAACGCAACGAGCAACATCACACTCATTTACAGCAACAAACTGAAAATTACATGGCCTTTCGGTAGTAAAAACTATCGTATTATCGACAGATGTGTTATAAGTAGATGTTGAGGTAGCGATAAAATAATCATTAAGAATATTAGGATCAATTAGAAAATCATCGGATTTCACATTACATACTCCAGCCTGTCTTAAATTGTTCCAAAGATTTTTGGAAGGTTGTGCTAAACTTAGCTTCGACATGAAAAAAGTGCGTTTAGATAATTTAACAATGCAGTTAGCTTCATTTCTAGCTCTTTTGTGCTGTTCCCAATTAGATGTTGTCGGGTTTCTCTTCCAACGATTATAAGTTTTATTACGTTTTTTCAGGGCCAATTTAACATTATTTGTAAACCAGGGACAACTTCTGTTAGAGACACGACGTGTAGTCAATGGAACATACAACTCAAATAATTCACAAATTATATTACTTAAAAAATACAACTTCTCATTAACAGTACTAAGAAACCAACATTCGGACCAATTAATGATAGACAGGTCATTATACAACGAAACATAATCAATAGCAATCAAACGTGTATTTAAATACCTACTTTTCTTTATTTACAAAAAAAAAAATCGAAATCTTAAGTCAAAACCAAATATTGTAACAAAAATATTTAAACCTTTTATAAAAATTTGTATTATAAAAACAAAAACAATTCCATAATTTAAGTGTTTTTATTCTGAAAAAGAGCAACTTTCCGCACTCAAAAATGTCTACTTCCGAAAGCGAATTTCGGAATCAAGCTTAAAATCAATGCCGGGAAACGTCGGGAAGCTTTACTTTTTTTACTTTAACTCGTGGAAAAATCAAAAGTTTTTTCTTTTTTTTTAACTTTTTAAAAACGCGACTATTTTGTGATAGTCAAAATTATGTAATAAGAAAATCTGTCAATAGTTTATACATATATCTGCTAAATCATTATTCATAGCATGCTTTTTTAACACTGCTCTATATACAATTAATAATGCAGCAAGTGTTTATATTGCGAAGTTCTTAAAAAAAATTTATTTTCTTACAAGAATCATAAAGTTTTAACGGTTTTAACGGTACATAGGCTTGTGTGATGGGCATAGAAATTGATAATATTATTTTTTGGATATCGACTTTTTGCATTGCAAAGTTTTTTTTTAACCCGGCATTTGTAAAACCGATTTTTGGCCGGCTAGATTTAAAAAATACCCCTCTGTGTGATTCCCAGATTTATGTTAACTAGAAAAAAATTAAAAATTAACCAAATTGTATTAAAAATGGGCGTGGTCCTACTGCAGCTACGCTCACTTTTAAGAAACCCTGAAAAGTTTCCGAAACTGCTGGGCCAATAAAGCTAAAATTTTGAATGTTAACTAAGTGAATTTGTTTCGAGTACGAAATGGTTTCGAAAAATAATGCCACACCCCCTTTATCCGCCCACAAATCAATAAAAATGCCATATTTCAGACTAAATAAAAAAAAAACTGCAAAAAAATCGTGTAATTTATGTGAAATAGCATTTTTTCGGCGCAAAAAATTTTTTATTTGCGCTCCTTAAAAAAATGATATCTTGAAAACTGAAAACTTTTTTAAAAAAATTCAGTCTTGAAATAAAGAAAATTCAGGTATTAAACGAAAATTACGATTTTGTGAAATTTGTTGAGTTTTGATATTTCCATAATACTTGAAAATAGACCAGCCTTTGTATTCTAGTGTAGAGTGCGCTAGACCATCAACCCAAAGGTCCTTGGTTCTAATCCGGGTTCAGGTATGGTTCTTTTCACTTTCTTTGTTCTTTCCTACATTTAAGAATTATTTAAAACTAAAAAATCCACAACAAAACTGTGGAAAATGTGGAGTTTAAGGACAGGAACACAACTAAGGGCTGGAAATGCTTGCCGAGGTTAAGGCATAACACTAGCCTCGGTCAAAAGCAATTCAAATTGTCTTTCACGGTTGTTTCCCCTAATCAATAATTCACCTATGGTTCCATTCAATTCCTCTTAATAAACTATCTCTTTGCTTTCAGGTCAAAGACCAAACCTTGTTTGTATAAGGCGCATGCCTTGGTTCTTTGATCTTTTTTTTTAAATATGCAAAACTAGGAATACAAATGCGATTTTTGAAAAAAATAATAACTTTGTATTAAATTCATTGAAATCGTTTTTGAAATCAGCAACTCCAAATTAACTAAAATGCCAAATTTCACTCACTAGATCACTCCTTCTATTTTTGTCCATCTTTTATATGGGCTCAGTCTACTGTGTGTCGGTTAGAACACAATTATAATTCCCAATTGGAAGTATCTTAACTCCACCAAGCTATTTTCCATTAATGCCATTAGATTATGGAATTGTTTGCCCAGCCATATTTAATCCATGATAAGCAAAGGTGACTTTAGACAGGCCGCAATAATTTTTGTAAATGAAGCAATAATTTTTGTAATCGCGAATAACATTGTATGCGACATTTTTTAGAGTGTTTTTTTTTTTGAGAATACCTGTTAGAATTACTCTCTTATATTACACAGTGTGTAATTTTTTAAGTCATGGCAAAATAACCATATACGGACATCACTACGTGATAAAAGACAAAAAAAAAGACCCCTTTCTCCCAGTTTTGCCCAAAGTCCTCCAGGTTTTTTTTTATGGGCCCCCAAAGATGTGGGGCCTCGGTGTCATTTTTGCAAAAAAATGATCATTTTCTCAAGCTCAAACCGTTCGGAATATATCAATATCAAGCTCAAACCGTTCGGAATTTTTATTTACTCTCTGAGGCAAAGTTGTAGCTCTTGTCATAAAGAACAAAAATTGTTAACATATAAAATAAAAAACTTCATCTTCAAGGACAAAATCGCAAAAATCTTTAAAATATTCCATTCCTGTTCAGGTCCATAGGTAGCAAACCGTTCAAAATTCAAGGAAATAATCAACTACAAAAATAAACCTAAGATCTCAATAAACAACTTTCTAGAACATATGAACTTCCTAGCCACAAATGTAAAAAGTTTCCCGAAAATTTTTTAATTTCATTTGTTTTTTCTTTACTTCAACATTGAGATACTAGCTGCGTTCCATTCGCTTCAAAATAATCCAGATTATTTTTTTTACATGCAAAGCAAAAACAAAAATAATAATCCTATAACAAATAGGATTATTTTTGCTATCCATATAAAATTGTGATATAGCCTTTAAAAAATTTATGTTGACATTTCATTTTTTGAATTAATTGTTTGTTTGATACAATGACTATTAGGTAGCCATGGCAGCTACCTATTTTCTCACGAGCTGCGACCATCGAATGTTAAAAAAAGAAAACAAAACAAACCGCGTGTGTCACACACATTGGACGCATTCAGCGGAGCCAACAATTGCACTTACAGTATTTATATAATTGCATAATATTAATAATTAAATGAAATAATTTACAAATTTTCTGACGTTAAGAGTAAAACACATTCAGAGAAAAACATCGTTCACTAAGGTATCGCTACCATAACAGTTCACAGCAGTTTCGAACGACACACGTTCTCATGACACCTAATAGTTATTGTATCATGATTGCTTGTTTGAATTTAATTTTGACTGCAACGGTAGTGCCCTCTACGAGTCGTTTTTCTTGCCGTTCCTTTGAGAAAATTTGTTATCGCGATTATATTAAGGCGAAAGGAACGCAGCTACTATAAAGCCTTTACCCGTAAGTGAAAAGGCATGTTGCAGGTTTCATTGTTATACTATTACTGATTTTATTAATCTTAGTTCTTAAGTGGTATGGGTTGACATTTAGAGTTAGGGTTGTAACAAAGAGTAGTAGCATAGATATTTAGTAATAATGATTCAGTGATGTAGGGATTAGTAGTCTCAGCAGGGATGGCACTACAATACTATGCTATCTATTACAAAAATTATAAAAAAAAAAATATTCGTATTATGTTTATAATGTTGATGGCCCTGGACTTGCAAATCGCACTCTCTTAAGTTGTGGATCCAAATCGTCGTCGAAATCGTCCGAATCTGACTCTGATTCAGAACTCTGGATCTTCATAAGTAACACCACTTGCTCTAGTCATTCCTGTACATTCTGTACTACGATCTGGAGTTGGCGGCCTTGGTGATACAAAATTTTCAGGTGCAAGCACTGGTAGTGTGGCTGTTACAGTTGCTTTATAACTTTTGTTCCTCTCAGCATATCGATTTAGACCACATGTCTAATTTACGCATGCATAGCAACTGGTTTCATCATGATCACCTGGGAGATTAATCCAGTTTACCGGCTTACAATACTTCATACTATGTTTGCCTCCACTCAACCATGCCACGAGATTGTTATAACATTGGCGACACACTGTATTAGGTGTGTAATTTTCGCCGGTCAAGTCTTCTTCGTCGAAAAACAACTTATATGCTTTCTTGAATTGACTAGTTAAAAGATTCTTTTCCTTTTGCAATGATGTAGAACTTTTTTTCTGATTTGATGACCGCAAACGTAGCAAAATAAATCAATATTTTCACACTGCATATTGAAATTGTCAGTTGCCAATGTTGTGTGCGAATTATGCTGTAGCACTTCCACTTTTTTTACTTTCACTTTATAACTTTCACCGCTGAGCTCTCGTTGACGTTGCGCTGTGCAATGCCTCGATGTGAGCGTCGTGTCGCTTTTATATTGTGTGCTGCGTCCCTTGTTTCGTGTGCTGAGCTTACTGCATTGCCTGTGCTGCTACCCTCGGTGCGTGATCGCGTGATACCTAAGCGCTACCTAAACGGTGTTAACCCTTGGACAAAAACATGGTTCTGGCCAGGCATATTTCATTTTTGAGCGTTAATTAAACATACAAGACATTAAACATAACAAGAGCTACAATGTGAACTCAATGCAGATGTTTGCTTCCAGGTAGTTTTTTTATAGAAGTTTTTTTGATTTTATATGTTCACAATTTCATCTTTATGACAAGAGCTAAAATGTGTTTCCAGGTATTTTTTTTATATTTTGGGTTGTTTTTATGTGAATTAAATGCAGATGTTTGCTTCCAGGTAGTTGTTTGACAGTTTGGGCACGGGAACTCACCCACCAGCTTGAGAATTTTTATTAGAATGCACTTACTATCAGTGAAGGTACAGTGCACTCACACACTCGGCCTCCTGACTGACAATTATTTACGTTCAAAGTTTTTAAATCAACTTTTTTTTCGCTTATATTCTTACACTTCAATTGTTTTTTTACTAGGGCTGTTTTTTGAGAAAACCAGATTTTTATTAAAAAAGTGAGGTTAAAAAATCTTTTTTTTTTAATTTGCCCCAATGAGTTAATAAAAATTAACATATTTATATACAGATTTATAGCGTTTTCAAAGGTCTTCTCAACAATACCCATCTCAACCAGATCGGATAAGAAATGGGTGAGACATAAGCGATTATATACTCAAGCTATAAAGGCCTATATCTCAAGAAGTTGGATCTGCCTCCTTAAAAAAACTTTGGGGTTTTAATCAGCGCTGTAAGCCCTACCAGGCCAAAGAAATTTTGGCGCATTTTTCATAAAGTGAATTTGTTCGTAAAAGCGTAAACTAAAAAAAACGCTTTTTGAGCTATTTTTCGCTCATTTTTTAAAGTTTTTTGCGATTTTGACCTTGAAGATGATTTTTTTTTTTTTATGTTCACAATTTTTGTTCTTTATGACAAGAGCTAAAACTTTGCCACAGAGAGTAAATCAAAATTCCGAACGGTTTGCAAGATATGAGCTTGAGAAAATGATAATTTTTTTGCAAAAATGACACCGAGGCCCCACATCTTTGGGGGCACATAAAAAAAACCTGGAGGACTTTGGAAAACTGGGAGACAGGGGTCTTTTTTTTTGTCTTTTATCACGTAGTGGTGTCCGTATATGGTTATTTTTTCGTGTTGCACTGTGTTATATAAAAATAGAACTGAGTAAGCAGTTTAGCAGTTTGAGGTATTTTTATCACATACGAAAAAAAAATGAATGAAAAATGAATAAAAGTTTTTGTAAAATGAATAAAAGTGAACAATTATAATTTTGTCGCTTACAACGTTATTCGCGAGAACGCTTCAAATAACGAAACCAAATTTATCTATCTCCTTTTCTCTTTCTCCTCTTCCATTTAATTTTTATCTCTATTTATATCTTCTTTTCATTTACTTTTTTTAAAATCTTGTCTTTTTTTATAAGCACTTAAAAAGCTTATACATTTTTCAATGTATATTTCAATTCAAACAATTAGAAAATAAAATTAATTTACAATTTATTGCAATATTTAATGGTCTTAAGTTTAAGGAAATTCCTTATTCTAAGCGTGAACCTTTGTATAGCAAGAGAACTTGTTATTGTTTTACTATATAAACAATAAAAAATAAATAAATAAACCCAAGTTTCTATTTATATAATATTTGAACTGTCATCGCAAAATTTAAAAAGGTATGTTTTTCTTAAAAGTATTACAGCCAAATAGTATGAAAAATGTGAAATATTTATTCAATCCTTAAAATGAAGTACTTTAAAATACTTATATACACGTTCTTCTGTAATCTAAGTAACGGCTAAATGACGTTTATTTTAAATGAGCTTGATGCATAAATCGTTGTTTAAATGAGAACCTATTATTGAATGAACTTTTACGTTGCTGCAAATACAAAAGTCTAAAGGTATAAGTTAATTGATTCATTAAAAATAATACACCTTGCAGTTCACATCCGCAAATGAATGGCTTGTATATATTCAATATTTTGTAACTCAATATTTTGGAGTTTTCTTGAAAGACTTAAAAAGCTTGTTAAGCGAATTTTCAGAACGAAAACTATATTCCGTAAAAAAATGTATTCATCAATTCCTAGTAAAATTTTCTAGTTTACATATTACAAAAAGTTAATTTTCCATTTTGTTGTTGCTGAGTTATAAGCAATCAAATACCATTAGTGCGAAATCATACTACAAGTGTTGCCTTTAAGGTGGCTCAGGTGGGGTGTGTTGGGTTAAATAAAATTAGGTCATGAAAAACGTTATTGTTATTGTGACGTCAAAAAACTAACTACTGCATATAGTTAAATTTTACGACTAAGAATTTTTTAATCCGTTTTTTTAACAAGACTTTTATTAGATATTCCACGCAAGTGGAAGCACCAGCTTCAAGTAGAGCAATAAACGAGTATACCTACTCATTTTGCTTTTTTTAACGAAACAAATTTTAAATGGCTTAGAACTGCTTTTTAACAGCACTCTTCGTAACAAACGAGAGTATTACTTTTAACCAATTTTATTTATCTAGAATTTCAATTGAGCTTTTTTCAAATTTACTTTAACTTTTCATAGATTTATTTGAGTGTTTTCTGAAATTCAACTGAGTTTTTCTAAATTTTAAAAAAAATTATTACTGAATTTAACACAGAAATTCTAATTTAAAATTTATCAATTCTGAATTTTAAATAAAACTCTTAAAAAAAAACTATAACTCTTTGATCTTTTATGAACTTTTATCTAAACGATCTATGAAATCAAATAAAATTTTTGAGTTTTAATTGTTTTCTTTTTAATTTCAAATGCAATATCTGAATTTTAATTGATCTTTTGAGAAGTTCGAATGGAATTTCTTCATTGTTTTTTTTTATATTTTTTTAATTTCTTATGAATTTCTATTAGCCTTTTCTAAATTTTCAAAAAACTTTTCTGAATTTTAACTCAATCTATCTCTACTTAGAAATTAAGAAAACTTTAAATTGAATAATAGTTATTTATTAGATTCGATCAGCATACATTGTTGTACCTATTGTAAAACTCTACATTAAAAGAACTGAGTTCTTATTTGGTTAAAAAATACAAAAAAAATTAATAAATACAATACAAAAATAAATAATATATATAAAATACAAAATACAAAAAAAATTACCAAAGCTTTTGAAAAGATTATTTTAGGGGCATTCCATTGTGACTACTGGGACTTTTTGCCTCCAGAATTTTAACAAATATGAGCTATAACGTTATCATCATAACTTATATAACAGTAAAATTTATTTTAACCCTTGGACAAACACATGGTTCTGGCCAGGCATATTTAATTTTTGAGCATTAATTAAACATACTTCTAGTTTATGTAGATACCTATATTTCCCGGTAGCTGCCTAAAATATTGTTGGCTTTCTATTTTTAAAAAAAAACCTAAACATACTTCTAGTTTAGGTAGATACCTGTATTTCCCGGTAGCTGCCTAAAATATTGTTGGCTTTCTATTTTAAAAAAAATTCTAAAATATCGTTCCAACACGAAGAAAACTGCAAAAAAGTCCCCTCGAACAAACACACATGCCTGTCCAGACCCCTATACAATTTGTATGAAATAAATTATTGTTATACACATTTTGGGTTATTTTTTTATGAATTGGAAATTGAAGCAAATGAAATATTTGACAGCGATGAAGAATCCAAAGAAGAAAGTGAGAATGCACCAACTCAAGCTGCAGACGGTTTTTTGCTTGGAAAAGATGGTACCAAGTGGAGTACAGCTGAACCCGCTACAGAGAGATTCCGCCAGCACAACATCATGCGTTTCATAGGTGGACCAAAAACAAACCTGACAACTCCGCTTGAGGTGATCAAGCTTTTCTTTTCACCGAATATTACGTTCATCATCGTAACACAAACAAATCTATATGGGTTGATATGACAAGTGTTGAGCTTGACGCTTTTATTGGGATACTATTGGCTTTTGGTGTCAGTCATAATACTATGCAGCTCTCAAGATTGATGTGGTAAACTGATGTACTTCCAATATTCCGTGCAGCCATGTCATATACACGATTTGTTACTTTGATGCGCTGTATTCGATTTGACGATAGTCGTACGCGTGCATTTCGTCAACAAACCGATAAAGCTGCTCCCATTCGCAACAAATGGAAATTCTTGAATAACAATCTTGCCAGTAATTTTGAACCATACGAAAGTGTAACCATCGATGAGCAGCTATTTCCATACCATAGGCGCACAAAGTTCACGTAATACATCCCATCAAAGCCCACAAAGTATGGCATAAAAGTATGGTGGGCATGCGATGCGAAAACCAAATATCCGTTGCTAGGAAAACTGTACACTAGTAAAGAGGGAGAACAACGAGAGACAAACCAAGGCGAAAATGTGCTACGTTGGCACCATAAGATCTAACAAAAGTTGTCTTCCCAAAGAAGTGAAAAAAGACAGCAAACGGCCAGTGCTTTCATCTGTGTTCGGTTTCTATGATAACCTTGTATCACTGTGCAGCTACGTTCCAAAGAAGAACAAAGCAGTAAATCTACTATCCACTGTGCACTACACCGAGAAAGTTGAAGGCGTAGCAAAAAAACCAGAAGCTATATTATTTTACAATTCAACAAAGGCCGGCGTTGATACAATGGACCAAATGGTAACGCATTACTCCACAAAACGGTCAACCAGACGTTGGCCATTAGCATTTTTTTGCAACATGATAGACGTCATGGGATTAGCCGCTTACATTATATGCAATGAAAATATAGAAGGAACCAGAAAAGAGAAGCGACGAATGTTCTTGAACACGCTGAGTAAGCAATTGGTGCTTGCTAATACTAAAAAGAGCATGAACAATAACCATATTTTGGGACAACATTCAACCCGTTTGGCCATTGAATCTTTCTTTGGAAGGCCGTTGAATACTCCCAGCAACATGCTGCCTAACCAACAAAGCGGCCCTAGTACACTGAATTCCAGAAAAGATTGCAGAATTTGTGCCACGCAAGACGAAAAGCTGCGTAGGAAGACACGTTTTTACTGCACCAAATGCACTAATCCATTGTGCATAATATATTCTAAAGTTGATTATACTTGTTTTTCATGCATTCTACAAAATGAATAAAAATTTTATTACATTTAGGTAGCTACATATATCAACAAATCAAAAAAAAAAGTCTAAAGACAAAAATAATAAACTAGCATACTTAGAAATTCAAAGTTAAGGTAACATTTTTTCCATACAAATGCATAAAAACGTATAGGGGTCTAGCCAGGCATATGTGTTTGTACGAGGGTTCAGAATATGTATTTGACGGGGGGCTAAAACAGAGATAAATAACTATTGTGCAATATTCCTTTAAAATTAAAGCAAAACAGTTTGTATATCTATAAAAGCAAAATCAAAAATTGTACCACAATTAAAATGCATATGAAAAGGTTTGAACTTTGGGAAGTTACCAAAATAAATATTTCGCTATAAAAATAAAATTATTCTTATTTGACTTACGAGTACGTTATCAACATTCTTAGGTTTCGCAACAACAAAAATTGTGAAATATTTCCACTGGACAAAGAAAGTACTGCGAAATGAATACAACTTAATAAGTTTACTCGGCCAAGGCCTTATTGCTATGAAGCCATATAAACTGTGTTTGTAAGGTATGGAACTGATAAGCTTGAATTAAAAAAATAAAGTGTTATTAATTAAACCACACATACTGAGAAAGAGGTATTATTAAAACGTTGCAACAAAATGTAATCTGTTGATATTGCCGAATACCCAGGACAATGTGCCGTTGTCAAAAAATTAAAATTTCTTTAAATTTCACAAAAACGCTTTGCTTAATATTGATTTTCTCTAAATTCATTCTAAATTTTATTGATGAAGCCTTTGAGTCAGCGATTAAAATCTATCGTTCAAAGAAACTCGCTCAAAAATTAAACAAAAAAAAAAAAGGACCAAATTAAAAATTTCCCAAAAACTGAATAAAATTAAAAAAAAAAACAAAACGAAATTTCACGTAATAAATACAAAAAATTACCAAACCTTTTAAAAAAACTTTTTAAGAGGCATTCCATTGTGACTACTGGGACTTTTTGACTCCAGAATTTTAACAACTATGAGTTATAACGATATCATAATAACTTATATAACAGTGAAATTTATTTTAAAGCAGAGATAAATAACTATTGTGTAATATTCCTTTAAAAGAAAAGCAAAACAGTTTCTATATTTTGTGTTACTATTATTTGAATGAAAAGACTACTAGGACAGTGACTACTGAACACTGAAAAATCACAATTATCTAGCTTTGAACACTCAAAGAAGAATTTTAGTCAACTCATTTAAATATTCAAATCAGCTTCTTCCGTGTTGTACAACATATACTAAGCGCTTCCATTTTAATAAAGAATTAGTATGATTACCTTTGTAGAAAAAGCAGGGGTAAAAAATAAAATGGCAAATTGTGACTACTGGGACAGGACTTTGTGACTTGTGGGACAAGTAAAAAATATGTGTTAATATATTTATTTATCAACATGGCGTATGAGTAGTATTAAATTAAAATAAAACCCACGCCCCACAGTGTAACGAGGTGGACAATAGTAGATATGGCAGAAAAAGTCATAAATTTGTAAAAGTTAGTAAGCAAATTTATAGATAGGAGTCTTAGTTACGTAAATCTTAAAGCATTATTCAATATCTTTTCATTTGACGTAGTTATGCTCTTTATATGCTGCCTTGGAATTTTAACGATATTTCAGTTTTTACAGTTTTGTACTGAATATTTTGCAAAATCACAAAAATTTTAGTAAAATTCATACTTAAAAATTTAGCAAAAATATATTTTAAAAGTTCTTGCTACAAATATAACTAAAAAAAAGTATAAATTAAAAATATTTACCACAAAAAATGTCTTCGAAATCCAAAAAAAAAGACCAAAATTTCTATATTCAATTAAAGAATGAAAACATTTTTGTGTTTTTTTTTAATCTTGACTAGAGTTGACTAATAAAGACGACACTACAATAAGGATTTTATAGTCACTTTTCTTTTGACGAAAGCATCTTTTGACGAAAATGCGCAAATTTATTTTTTATAAAATTTCAAACGCATTTAAACAAAAAGGACATTTTTGTTTTCTTTTATTTTAAAGTATGTTTTAAAATAACTTTTTTGAACTCATGCTCAAAATTTGGGAAGCCGAAACAAAACAATAAGGATTTTATGACCTCTTCCCTGGATCATTTTTTGACAAAAATGCGCAATTTATGAGAAAAAATAACTGTAAGCTAAATTTCAGCTTAATCGGATAGAAGCAAGGGTTCGAAAAATGCTTTGCAAATTTTGACAGACATACGAACGTAGCAAGTTAAATAAAAGCTTATAAAAAGCTCAATTTTCATTCAAAATAAAACTAAATATCTCTAAGGGCCATTTTGTTCACAGAGAGATAAATTTATCCCCGAGTTAATTTTATGATTTTTCCAGTTTTTCATTTGTTCACAGTGAGTTAGGAATTTAACTCTTCAAGCTGGATATAAAAATGGTGGCGAGATAGCTTAACCCTAGAAATATTAAACTCGTGAAATTTGGTGAGTTAAGATTTTTAATTCGCTCTCATCACTCTCATTTTAATATTTTTTATTTACTTGGTGTCAAGATCAGTGTGACCAGAGTGGAATATTATATTCCACTTTGGCATATTTTAGCTTCGGGAAGCATATTTTTTTTTTATAAAAATATGCAGCATAAAAAGTGGAATATTTTTCGTATGATTATATTTTCAAAATTCACAAAAATTGCAATAAAAAAATGTCTATTTGGTTACTAAATGGGTTTTTTTGGCTATCGACATTTTTGTTTATCTCTGAACCACCTTGTAAAACGCAATATAAGGAATTCATTTTGTGGTTAACTTCTTCGTTGTCAATTTTATTGCAATTCATGTAATAACTTCACGCAGCTTAATAAGTGAAGTAAATTTGCTTATATGTTTGTTTGGTTAGATTTTTTTATGGATTATGTTACAGCAGTAAGTAATTTACTTAAGAAAACATTAGGGGTATTCACGATGTGTTGTATTTTCCCTTTTATTGTGTATTTTTGATAAATTTGATATTTGCAGTAAATTTTTTAATATAACAAAACCAAAATTCAGTTTTCAAAATACAACCCTGTGGAAAATATACAAGTTGTGTATTAGATCAGCTGATTGTACAAGCATTTCTACTCAGCATGGAGCAAGCTAAAGGCTACGCTGTGAGTTTATTTAATAAAAATTAATATTATTGATTTTAAAAATACAATATGTACTTTACTGAAGGTTTGATCACAATAAGTTGTAAGTATTGTAAATTTTGCAAAAATTTATCACAAATGCATCACATCGTGAATACCACTATTATTGCTAACAAAAGCTATTTCTTTTAACTATTTTAAAATGTGGATTCAAAACAATAAAGCAGAAAAAAGTTATTGATCAAAGTTCGGAATCTGAAGATTTATCAAAATTTGTGCTTTTCTCGCTTAGCTTACTATTTAGCAATGCTGAGGTTGAGAACATTTTTAGTTATATGAATCTTTCTTATTTAAACGAAAGTTCGTAATAGAATGCAAGAAAAACTCTTAAATAATTTTTTGAATGTAAAAACATGGCTGCATGCTCAAAAAAAGTGTTGTAATGCTTATCAAATACCAGATAGCTTAATAAAAAAATTAAGAAATGCGAATTTCTATGATAATAATACAACATATGCAACAATAATGCAACAATTTAAGAATTGGCCTCGAAGATGTGCCTGAATTTTAGTTTTGTATACATAATATCGTTACTTAAAATTCAAAAAACCATAACAATGTTTATAATTTTTTATAGGAGAAGAAAATAAATTTAAGTGCGATAGTAATCAAATAAATAAATGTTTTTAAACTTGCTTCTGTGTTTTTTTATATGCATATTTAGACTTATTTAGATATATATATTTGAAATTGAAAGTGGAATATTTTTGTGGAATATAAAAATTGAAAGTGGAATATTTAGCATATTTTTTTTTAACAAAAAGCATATTTTTTCAAAAATCTTCTGGTCACACTGGTCAAGATATGTAAAAGCTCTTTTAATTTTTAATTAAATTCTGAAAGAAGGATGAGAATGACTTCGTCTATCGTTTTCGGTTGACGAAGGCCGCGGTCGCACGGGTGCTGCAATTAATTGAACCATCTCTTCGACATACACAGTAAAAAAAATTTTCTACACATAGGGCTGCCACCTAAAAATGTTTTATTTTCAGAATTTTAAACATGGGGAAACAGTATTGGGGGTTACTGATTTCGAATCTGGTGTCAGAATTTTAAAATTCAAGATGTTGGATAAGGCTGCCACCTTAATTTTTTATTTTTACGAATTCGGGGCTGGCGCGAACTAAAGGATAAAAATGGGTCGCTGAATCCGAATCCGTTGTCAGATTTCAAAATTCGAAAACTTTTCTACACATAGAGTTGCCACCTAAAAATGTTTTATTTTAAGAATTTTAAACATGAGAAAACAGTATTAGGGGGGTTACTGATTTCGAATCTGAACTCAAAATTTTTAAATTCAAGATGGAGAATAGGGTTGCCACCTTCATTTCTTAAATTTTTACAAATTCGGGGCTGGCAAAAAAAAAGGTTTACCAAAAATGGGTGGCAAAAATGGGTCGCTGAATCCCAATACGTGGTCAGATTTTCAAAATTATAAAGTTTTGAAATAATAGAGTTGCCACCTAATAATATGTATTTTTTAGAATTTTTAACAATATTTAACAGTGTTAGGGAGTCACTGATTCCGAATCTGAAGTCAGAATTTTAAAATTCAAGATGGTGGATAGGGTTGCCACCTTAATTTTTTGTATTTTTATGAATTCGGGGCTGGAAAAAAATGGATTTCAAAATTCGAAAATTTTTCTACACATAGAGCTACCACCTAAAAATGTTTTATTTTAAGAATTTTAAACATGAGCAAACAGTATTGGGGGGTTACTGATTTCGAATCTGAACTCAAAATTTTTATATTCAAGATGGTGGATAGGGTTGCCACCTTAATTTTTTGTATTTTTATGAATTCGGGGCTGGAAAAAAATGGTACACCAAAAATGGGTCGCTGAATCCGAATCCGTGGTCAAAATTTCAAAATTATAAAGTTTTGAAATAAAAGCGTTGCTTTTACTTTTGAAAATACATATTATTAGGTGGCAACCCTAACCTCGATCTTAAATTTGAAAACTGTGACATTGTATTCGAAATAAGTAACCCCAATACTCTTTCCTCATGTTTAAAATGCTTAAAATAAAACATTTTTAGGTGGCAACCCTATGTGTATAAAATAATTCGAGTTTTGAAATTCTGACAACGGATTCGGAATCAGCGACCCAATATTACCTAGTGGTTTTGCCAGCGCCGAATTCGCATAAATAAACAAGATATTAAGTGGCAACTCTATCCGCCATCTTGAATTTTAAAATTCTGACACCAGATTCGAAAGAAGTAACCAATATTGTTTCTTCATGTTTAAAATTCTTAAAAAAATGTTTAGTTGGCAGCCCTGTGTAGAAAAACTTTAGAATTTTGGAATTCCGACATCAGATGCAAAATCAACGATCCATTTTTACCTAGTGTTCACTCCAGCCCCAAAATTCGCAAAAATAAACCAAAAATCCCCATACATTTTTTAATTAATGAGCACCACTCTAACATTCCCATGGAAATCGATATAAACTGAGAGCGAATTTATGCTCTAAGCATAAAGCCGGGATAAAATGTGAACAAAACCACTTTTTTATCTCCCGATTTATACGCTTGGTATAAAATTAACCTAGAGATAGTTATCCCCGAATTAAATCATATTTATGCTCTTTGTGAACAAAATGGCCCTAAGAGGTTCACAGAAAATTGGGAATATAACTTTTTTTTTTACTTATAATATGAGATTACAAAAGCCTCAATGTCTGACTTGTAAGCAAATTTTATCAGATATGGAGTCAGGTAATACTAAAAGACATTTAGGGTTTTCACAAGCTGTCGTATTGTTGTATGTCGTATTGAGTTTTCAATAAAAAAAGACAATAACTGTGAACATACCCTAAGGGTTTATTTTGTTGTATGTCGTATTTATACAGCTGACGGAAGAAAAAGATAGATGACTGAAGAAAATAAATTTTTTTAAATGCCTAAAAAGAAAGCAAAAATAAGTGCTTTCCGCATTGGTTTCTAACATTTCCGCAAAACATTTATAAAATGTTTGAGCCATTGGCTTCTAAAAACAATAACATAAGCAAACTTTCAAATTTGTTTTGTAAAAATAAAAACCTCAAAGCTTATATTTTCCATTAAAAAGTCAATTAATTTTCTTTCTTCTGCGACTGTCCATTTTTTATTTGGATTGCAGCAGTTGGGTTTTGCGCTTGGCCAAACATATATTTTATTAGTGAAGTTAAACATTCGCTTATCTGCATTATAGTTTACTTCAGAATTAGAAAGCCAGGTCAAAACTTTCAAGAAATTCAATTTCTTCTACAAACATTTTTACCTCGCATAAGAAAAGCTGTTATGGTAGTAATGTTTCTTATGAAATGCATACGGTAATAAGAAATTCGTTACAAGAAAGAACAGCGCTGGTGAAATACGACAAACAGTATACATACCAAACGCGATTGTATTGTCGTAAATTAGTTTTATATTGAATACAACAACAACAAAATTACAACTGTTGTAAAAAATACGATAATACAATAATACGACATCTTGTGAAAACCCTAATTATGTGTCGAAGCATAGACACGGAGCTATATGCATTTTTTTTTTTTTTTTTTTAAAGATCAAAGAACCAAGGCATGCGTCTTATACAAACAAGGTTTGGTCCTTGACCTGAAAAGAAAGTATTAGATTATTTAGAGGAATTGATTGGAACCATACGTGAATTATTGATTAGGCTAAACAAACGTGAAAGACAATTTGCAATGCTTTTAACCGAGGCTAGAGTTAAGCCTTAGCCTCGGAAAGCATTTCCAGCACTTAGTCCTTTAATTCCACATTTTCCCACAATTTAGTTGTGGATTTTTAGTTTTCCAATGTAGGAAAGAACAAAGAAAGTGAAAAGAACCATGCCCGAGCCCGGATTCGAACCAGGGACCTCTGGGTTGATAGTCTAGCGCACTCTCCACTAGACTACAAAGGCCGACATTTTAAAAGTGGTAAGCGTTTTTTAATTGATATATCAGCATTTCTGTAATTACGCACGTGACAGTCGTACGACTTTAATAAGTGGAAAAACCAAGAAAAATTAAACTTACAGTTTTCTTATTTTTAATTTTTTCATACTTTACTAAGCGCACTATACAAGGTGTCAAAGCTAGGAGTTGTCAAAAGTTCGGCTCTTAAATAAAAGCCACAAAAAATGATACGTTACGTGACACAAAATAGAAGTGGTTTTTACCTGCATCATATAAACGAAAAAATCTGCGAAGTGTGGACAAATTGTTTTAAAAGTTTTTTTAATATAACCGGAATTATATATATTTTTTACTTCAAAGAAGTGCAAATATTTTATTTATTTAATTAAACTAGAAAAACATATTAAGTGTAATTCAGGGCCGTTACAATAGAAAACTGAAAAAAATTTAATTAAACTTTATAAAGGGTGTTTTTTATACAGTGATATAACTTTGAGTGGGCATCACTGCTTTATTTGACCACTCATTTAACAGATGATAGTTGTTTTTTATGTGGTTTGCTTCTGCATTTTATTATGGATCAACTTACACCAGAGCAACACGAGCAAATTGTGGAAATTTTTAATCAAAATAATGGTTCTGTTCGTCAAACTTATCGTGCACTTCGTCCATTTTATGGCGTACATAATCGTCCTTCAGAGCTGTTAATTCGAAGAACAATAGATCGTTTTCGGACCACATTTACTGTTATTGATAATGTGCATCCCGTGAGACGCCGAACAGTGCACACTGAAGAATCTGTAGCCGCTGTACAGGAAAGCATTGAAGATGATCCTAATCAATCAATTCGTCGCCGTTCTCAGCAACTGGGGTTGTGTCCTTCCACTTTATGGAAGATTTTACGAAAAGATTTTGGCTTAAAACCTTTCAAGATTCAACTTGTGCAGGAGTTAAAGCCAAACGACCAACGTATGCGTCGCTAATTCGGCGAATGGGCTGAAGCACAAATTGATATTGATTTTAAATTTCCATGGAAAATTTTATTTTCCGATGCAGCCCATTTTTGGTTGAATGGGTACATAAATAAACAGAATTGTTATATTTGGAGTGAGGAGAATTCACAAGCTTTTGTCGAGACACCATTGCATCCACAGAAAATAACTGTTTGGTGCGCTTTATGGGCTGGCGGAGTCATTGGCCCATATGTCTTCAAAAACGATGATGGTCAGAATGTTACTGTCAATGGTGAACGGTATAGGAACATGATTCGAAGTTTTTTCGTACCTCAATTAGCTGGCATTAATCTTGCTGATATGTGGTTTCAACAGGATGTAGCCACATGCCACACAGCGGGCGCTACAATTGATTTATTCAAGGAAACTTTTGACGAAAAAATAATTTCACGAAATGGCCCAATTAATTGGCCCTCAAGATCGTGTGATTTAACCCCATTGCATTATTTTCTTTCGGGTTATGTAAAGTCACTTGTCTACGTCGATAAACCACAAACAATTGAACACCTCTAAATCAACATTCGAAGAGTTATCGGAGAGATACGGCCGCAAATGCTGCGAAAAGTTTGTGCAAATTGGTGTTCCCGATTGCGCCTTGTACGCGCCAGCCATGGCTATCTCATGGCCGAAATCATATTTAAACATTAATGTCGTAAAATTTTCTATCCAATAAAGTCCATTTTATTGATATTTAAAATACACTGCTATGTTTTATTATGATTTAAACTTGTATCACTCTATAAAAAACACTAAACATTTAGTTTGGACGAATAAGTCATATTTTAAGAATCGAATAAAACATTTTTTAATACGCATTGCTTTGGTTTTTTGGCATCTAGGTTTAGTTTTAAATCCTAATTCCAATCTTGTCTTTAAGCCAATCGATATAGCGTGTGGCAGATCTAATAAGGCGATTGTGACTTTGGGATTTTTGGAATCGCCGATCTCGTATCTGGGAGCTTTATTCGCTATTTTTTAAATCCAAACTAGTGGATACAACGCGATAAACATTAAATTAAAGAAGCTTATGTTTGGCAAACAATAGATTTTATAAGAAATTAAATATGCCATAAATATTTTGTGGAGATAAATTAACGAGTTTATCTTTTAATATCTTAAGTTTAGATATTTAAATAACTCAACTAAATAGCTGCTTTAAGGTATTTTTAGTTGTAGCGTGTAAGAACAGCTTAAATCACAGTTCCTTACTGTGCGTTTAGACCGCCTGAACGAACGAAAGAAACCTCGTTCGTTCGCTCGGTTTAAACACTTTGCCCGAACGAACAGTGTTCGCTATAAATTTATCGCGAACAATGTTTGCCCGGTGTAAACAGTAAATTAGGGCGAACGAACGAAGATTTCTTCGTTCGCTCTGATCGAACAAGCTTCGATCTTTTTGGGCGAATCCGGTGTTGCACTGTGTTTAAAAACAGAAAAGTAGCAAAGAGGAGTAGCTTTAGAGAATAATTTATGAAAAGTACTAAAATATGTAGTAATTTAGTTTTATGTTTTTTAAAGTGTTCTGTTAACTTTCGCTGCAATATGATTGTGTTGTGTAAAGGGTCAAATTAAGTTTTTAAGCGAAAAACCCTATATTTTATTTATTTGAGGTCATTTTTTTTTAAATAACTATATAACTTTTAATAAAAATTTTGAGTTTATGGATAGCAAATATTATTTAATATAGCAGGAGTCCGCAATAGAGCTCGTTCAAATAAAAAAAAAAAATATATTTTAGGTTCTGCTGAAACTTTTTGAGTTTTTAATCGAAGATTTTAGAAAAATGTGGATATTAACCAAAATGATAGTTGAAAATTCGATTTGTGACTAAAAGCAATTCTTTAAAGTTATAACATAAAAAGGATTTCTCTAAAATAAAAATCGAACGACTGAAAGTATCAATTGTATTTGCTTAATAAGTGCATACAATTTGGGAACAATTTTTATTTAATTGACTTAAAATTTACGAAACTTATTGACACACGAAAAATGTGAAAACATTTCATTTTTGTTCGTCGAAAAACTTAAATGGGCCCTTAAGTTAAACACACGTCTTTGCTATAATAACTAATACGAGTAATATATTGTTATGGAGTGGCAAACCATTTGTTGTTGAGAAACGGAGTATAAGTTTTAGTACTAATATAAAAATAAGGAGTTGTCAACCCTGCATTTATTGATGTTCGGCCAAATGCACAAATTGCTGTTTACACCGCCTGAACGAACAAGATGGCGGCCAATGTTTGTTCGCGATTGATGTTCGTGCGGTCTAAACAGTACTCCGAACGAAGAATTTATTGCAATAAATTGTTCGCGATAAATTTTTCGTTTGTTCAGGCGGTCTAAACCCACAGTTATGTTCATGAATTAAGCGCATTTGTAGTAGATTCTTCTTACTGTATGTTTAGACCGCCTGAACGAACGAAAAATTTATCGCGAACAATTTATTGCAATAAATTCTTCGTTCGGAGTACTGTTTAGACCGCACGAACATCAATCGCGAACAAACATTGGCCGCCATCTTGTTCGTTCAGGCGGTGTAAACAGCAATTTGTGCATTTGGCCGAACATCAATAAATGCAGGGTTGATAACTCCTTATTTTTATATTAGTACTAAAACTTATACTCCGTTTCTCAACAACAAATGGTTTGCCACTCCATAAGAATATATTACTCGTATTAGTTATTATAGAAAAGACGTGTGTTTAACTTAAGGGCCCATTTAAGTTTTTCGACGAACAAAAATGAAATGTTTTCACATTTTTCGTATGTCAATAAATTTCGTAAATTTTAAGTCAATTAAATAAAAATTGTTCCCAAATTGTATGCACTTATTAAGCAAATACAATTGATACTTTCAGTCGTTCGATTTTTATTTTAGAGAAATCCTTTTTATGTTATAACTTTAAAGAATTGCTTTTAGCCACAAATCGAATTTTCACCTATCATTTTGGTTAATATCCACATTTTTCTAAAATCTTCGATTAAAAACTCAAAAAGTTTCAGCAGAACCTAAAACATATTTTTATTTTATTTGAACGAGCTCTATTGCGGACTCCTGCTATATTAAGTAATATTTGCTATCCATAAACTGAAAATTTTTATTAAAAGTAATATAGTTATTTAAAAAAAAATGACCTCAAATAAACAGTCGCCTCAAATAAATAAAATATAAGGTTTTCCGCTTAAAAACTTAATTTGGCCCCTTTAAACAACACAATATTGCAGCGAAAGTTAACAGAACACTTTAAAAAACATAAAACTAAATTACTACATATTTTAGTACTTTTCATAAATTATTCTCTAAAGCTACTCCTCTTTGCTACTTTTCTGTTTTTAAACACAGCGCAACACCGGATTCGCCCAAAAAGATCGAAGCTTGTTCGATCAGAGCGAACGAAGGAATCTTCGTTCGTTCGCCCTAATTTACTGTTTACACCGGGCAAACATTGTTCGCGATAAATTTATAGCGAACACTGTTCGTTCGGGCAAAGTGTTTAAACCGAGCGAATGAACGAGGTTTCTTTCGTTCGTTCAGGCGGTCTAAACGCACAGTTAAGATTCGTTGATTCTTCCAAGATAAAAAACAATTATGTGAAAAACAATTTTTAAAAGTTTTGTTTCAACGCTATTTCCTTGGCCTTGATTTAAGTTGTTTGTAGGCATTTACATAACTTTTCTGTTGCTAATTGCATCCAACAAGACTTTCGACGATCGAATTTTTACTTCCTTCAATTGTTAATTGTAATGTTAGTTCAACAGCTTTTGAGCTTCGCTTACTATGTGGCTATTAGTCATAATTATATAGATTGATTTCAATCGCAACCGTCACTCACTCAAAGCCAGGCACTTGTAATTAGTTATTAATTAAAATATCAAATGAAAACACTGACTAAGGCCTGGTTCAAAAGCTGTGATGATGATAAATTGCATAACCTTTTTTAAGGGTAACATTGCAATAAGAATATGATTAAATTTTTCTATCTTTGCGGTTTCATCGAAACCGAATCGAAATGCAAATTATGTGGAATTTACTTTAAAACTCTACAATTTTCTAAGAAAGAATATATTAACAAAAGTAGGAAAAAAAAGAAGAACTCTAAACCATGACCAAACCAGACTTCGAAGCTTAGTTCTCTTTTGTGCCAGTCGAACAAAAGGTCTGTTTCCGTACTTACTTTAAGTAATTGTAATATAATAGAGAGTGACATTAGGTCTGTTTCCGTACTCGATTCAAGTAACTTGAAGTTGCTTGAAAGCGTTATTTTACAAATTTTTGAAGGTCACTCCCTTTTCTATTACAATTACTTGAATCGAGTACGGGAACAGATCTATTGTGCATGTTACTCTTCTCTCTGGAACGTAAAAAATTTTAAAAATAACGCTTTCAAGCAACTTCAAGTTACTTCAATCAAATACGGAAAATTATAGTTGATGGAAATTGTTACTAAACAGTTGCTAATCATTAGGTTTTAGTAAGCATTGCATCGTGAAACCAACTTTGTTGATAATTTTCACATATAATTTTGTTATATAATATTTTCTAAACATCAAAAACGAGTTGTGGAGGTAGTCTTTATGTATTCGTATGACTTTTAAGGCGCACATCTTAAAAACTACGCATACCTTCTTCGAATTTATGCTGGATAAACGAAATCATCAACTCGCAAGTGTTGACGTAAATGTGCACTTATAAATTTCTGGTTTTTTCTAAAGAAACAATTTTCTCCGTGTTTTTTAATGACTAATCATAAAGTAAAATTAATAATATATCTCATAAAAAAATGCATATATTCAAAACCTATTACTAATTGATCAAAAAGATAAAAACATGTATTAATTGTAATTTTGATAAATCGTTTGTAGAAAATTGCTTTGACACTTTGTTAATGTTTTAGCAACAATTACAACAAATTAAATATAAATTAAAATTACAGTTAAAATAATAACTTTATTGTTTTCAAGTGAGTGACTCTTTATGATTAATGCGATTGTGATTAATTGCTTTGAGTTCTAAAAAAAAATCAACAGAAAAAGTTTGACATATTACAGTATTTAATAAATAAGCTATTAAGTAATATGAAAATTGATGCAAAAACATTGCTTTTAAACAGAAGCTACAGTATGGAATAAGCTTATCAAAAAATAATTAATTACGAAAAATTTTAAAGTGTTCTGATATTAGACATTATACCAGGTAGATTTTTTGACAATAAATGAATGAGCCATCCTAAGTTTCAAGCAATAAATACACATTTTTTAACCATTGTCACGGCGATGTCTAAGGACTACTTCTTCAAAAAGATGTTTTAAAAAAAATTATAATTAGGTTTCCTGGAATGTTATAAGGAAACATTTGTGATTTAAAATAATACGCAGTGTCTTTTGAAAATGCAGCTTCGTAGACTAGAAACGATACGTTTTCTCAACAAAATTCGATAAAAATTCCTTATAGTCAATCAGTTTAATAATTTTCTCCTCGAGAAGTTGTCAAGTGAAGTTTTTAAAGCGAAGCTTTTTGAGCCGCGTTCTGTTGGATTGGAATAAAATATTAAAAAAAATTAACTAATGTTCGAAAAGGAATCAAAGCAAAAAAAGATTATTTTTACGAACCTATGATTGTGTAGTGATTTTGACAAAGAAGTTAATAGTGATATGAGTTTTTTGATTTTTTGTATATATGATAATACATTAAATTGTTTTACTTTATTTTTTATTACACAGTTTGTTATGAAAAAAATAGCCATTTTATCTTCCTATTGTAAACAAAATAAAATAAAATACAATACAATACAATACAAAACAAAACAATACAATACAATGCAGTACAATACAGTACAATACAATACAATACAATATAATACAATACAATACAATACAATACAATACAATACAATACAATACAATACAATACAATACAATACAATACAATACAATACAATACAATACAATACAATACAATACAATACAATACAATACAATACAATACAATACAATACAATACAATACAATACAATACAATACAATACAATACAATACAATACAATACAATACAATACAATACAATACAATACAATACAATACAATACACTACAATACAATACAATACAATACAATACAATACAATACAATACAATACAATACAATACAATACAAAACAATACAATACAATACAATACAATACAATACAATACAATACAATACAATACAATACAATACTATACAATACAATACAATACAATACAATACAATACAATACAATACAATACAATACAATACAATACAATACAATACAATACAATACAATACAATACAATACAATACAATACAATACAATACAATACAATACAATACAATACAATACAATACAATACAATACAATACAAAACAATACAATACAATACAATACAATGTAATGCAATACAATGCAATGCAATGCAATGCAATGCAATAATGCAATGCAGTGCAATGCAATACAATACAATACAATACAAGACAATACAATATAATACAGTACAATACAATACAATACAATACAATACAATACAATACAATACAATACAATACAATACAATACAAGACAATACAATATAATACAGTACAATACAATACAATACAATACAATACAATAAAATAAAATAAAATAAAATACAATACAATACAATACAATACAATACAATACAATAAAATACAATACGATACAATACAATACAATACAATACAATACAATACAATACAATACAATACAATACAATACAATACAATACAATACAATACAATACAATACAATACAATACAATACAATACAATACAATACAATACAATACAATACAATGCAATGCAATTCAATGCAATGCAATGCAATGCAATTCAACGCAATGCAATGCAATGCAATACAATACAATACAATAATACAATAAAATAAAATACAATAAAATAAAATAAAATATATTTTGACCGAGTTTCGTTAAGAACGGTATTCTTTTGCATGCACCTCCCAAACAAAATCATGTAAAAAATAATAAGGGTTCAAAGGGAGATACCTCTAAGGACTGTCCGATTTCAACCATTTTTTAAGTTTTATTTAAGATAGCTTAAACTAGCCAGGCATACACAATTTCATAACCAACGCATCAGTCCTTCTATTTTGGTGAAAATTTAACAGATATGAGAATTTGCAGTGCGTGTAAAGAGTTTAAAAGAGTTGAATTTGAACGCTTGCTTTTTCAGTTATAAACCAATAATTTCCCCAACAAAATTTCATAATAATTATCAATTGTAACACGTAATATAATAAAAAAATAATAAAAAATGTAATAAAATGTAGAGGAATAACTCTTTACTTTTTGTTTTAATTTACTTTACGTTGTTAAGTATTTTAAAATTATTTAGTTTATTCGTTTTTATTTAAAAAAAAATGTATCTTTAACCCTGGATAACCAATCATATATCTAATACTTTATAACCAATGTTAGTCGATTCGACTAATACTCTCTAAAACTCGTTTTTAAGGAGCTAGTGGTACATAAAATACATTTAAAGCTATTGAAAATAGAAAATTATGTATATTTTGCTAGAAATCAAAAAACATAATTATTGGTATTAGGTTTTTTTTAGCTCTTACATATTTTCATAAGCTACTTACTTCATCTGGAGTATGCTAAGCATGATCAAATATTCTGTGTGCATGCTCTGATTGATTTGACAAATGTCCTTGTATAAATCTATTAATACTTATGTACATATGTCTTTATATCGGTGTTATCAAAAACGCTCAAGAATCGCTCTATCGTTAGAAGTGAAAATATCATACGCACGGTGAACGCCTTGAACATTTGCGCAATAAATAAAGCGCAAAGTGTCATTTGACCACCAATCATTTCGATTTGTTCTTTGCCCGCTGCGTGTTCTTAAATGTTTATTAAAAGAAAAGCATGTCAAGAAAAATAAAACGGTGACTAACATTCGAATTTTTTTTTAAAAAAAAAGATCAAAGAACCAAGGCCTTATACAAACAAGGTTTGGTCTTTGACCTGAAAGGAAAGGGATAGATTTATTTAGAGGAATTGATTGGAACCATACGTGAATTATTAATTACGCGAAACAACCGTAAAAGGCAATTTTAATTGCTTTTAACCGAGGCTAGTGTTATGCCTTAACCTCGGCAAGCATTTCCAGCCCTTAGGGTTTCCTGTTCTTTAATTCCACATTTTCCACAATTTAGTTGGGGATTTGTAGTTTTCCATAGTTCTTAAATGTAGGAAAGAACAAAGAAAGTGAAAAAAACCATGCCCGAACCTAGATTCGAACCAGGGACCTGGGTTGAAAGTCTAGCGCAATGTCCACTAGACTACAAAGGCCGAAATTGGAATAATTTTTTGCCAGCAGAGCTGCAAAAGGCAGTATTGGTGAAAGTGATATCTGAGTGCAATTTTTTTTCATAATTTTTCGCACCATTGCGCAAATGTGTTGATTACAGATAAAACTAAATTCTTGATGGTTGTGCATGCCCAGAATTTGAGTTCTAGAAAGAATTAACATTGGTTATCCAGGGTTAAAAAATAGCTTTGCTTTTATCGTTTATCCGACGACGCACCTGTGTTTTTTTTTTGCAGAAGTATAATTTGTGCAATATGGTTGTTTAAACCAGCTAATCTTTTTATTTAAAAATTTGAATCAATTAATTTTTCATTTTAGTATATATTAATTTGTTTTGATGAAATGCGTTGTTTTATAATTTTATTAAAACTGGATTGACTGCTACTCAATTAAAAACAAATCCACAAATAATAACTTTTTATGTGTGTTTTTCAGAATTAGAATCATTAACATTAATTTGATTGTTTTCATGCAAGTCAAAAACTTGCACTGTACATTTATTAAGCTTGATAACACTGGTTTACAAATTTCAAAAAGTCGTTTGTACACTGAATGGCATTATCCATTTCTTATGTATAGTGTATGTTTCAGGTGTATGTACCATCTGTTTTGACACTTATGCCTTAAAAACAATAAAAATGAAAAATAAAAAGAATTATATTACATCAACCTTTACTTGTTATTTATTTATATGCCAAGAAAAAAAGACGAATGCATAAAGAGACAATCACTCAATTTGGGTGCTTTCGCTTAATCAAGAGAGGATATATATGTAAACGGTTAAAACTGATGTGTTTTTCGTGATTTTTTTTAGAAGATAGAAACAAGCAATCATCGTGGTATTGTGGCTGTATATTAAAGGTGGCATCGAAGATGTTATACAAATTGTGTCATGTAAAAATTTTACAAAATGAAGGACTTATGGAGTATTTGCTGAAGCCCCTCAATCTTCAAGTTTCCCGGTTTTAAACAAACTGTTCCTTTTCTCAATAGCATACATGCTTCTAGCATGATATATCAAAATTTACTAAATATTTTGATTTCTTAACAAAAAAATATTGTTTTTTTTAACTTTTCTGAAAAACTCAAAAATTTAATTGATTCCGCCGAAACTAAACACTCAATAAAAAACTGATGTAGGCATCGTTTGTGGGGACTTTTATTAGCTTTAATTTGTTGTTGGTTCTGGGGATATATGCAATTAAGTGGAACCAACTCCTTTTTTTTAAACTACAGTACAGTGGACAATGGCATTTTCGGAATTACCGACCGATCTTACATGAGTAATAGATAGTGGCATTCATTATACATTCTGGCTGTAAGGCAGTGTAATTTTAGAGTTCAGGCCAGATTATTTGCATACTCTGCCAGAAATTCAGCAGTTTCAGCAGATTCTAAGCAATCTTTTCACTAATTTATGGAGTTTTATGAGCTCAGGATTTAAAAAAAAAAAATTATTGTTAAAAACAAATCGAAAGCATGCAAAAATATACAACAATAAATTGAAATAAAATGTTAAAAATGCTATTTAACTTCGAAAATGTAAAAGAGAAGAACGTTAAATGATTCTTTAAATGTATTTTTAAGCACCGAAACATACTGCGTTAGAAATATTATTGCGTCACTGTGTTTGTAATGCCCATAAAGAGGTGTGGCAGGTATGGAAAAGTATATGTATACTTGATCAGTATCACCTCCTGATATCGTTATAAAATTGATATATAAGCTTTTTTCTAAAAAATACAGATCAAATTAAAAAATGAACCAAATTTTATGAAAACCACGCCAGCCTGCCATATAAAATGCCTTTATAAAAACTGTAAAATCCGTAAAATCTTCACACAAATTAATTGTACAGCTTGAAATTTGTCACAAATCTTTTATGTTTTCATACAAAATCACACATCATATTTGAGAGTACTCTCCCAGTGGTAAATGGACACATGACTTAACGAATTGTTTCTTAAATACAATGTAGCTGCGTTGCCTTCGAAGTCTGTTTACAGTTCTTAATTACATTTGCTTGAACATGGCCGCTAAAATACTGATGACATCTACCTTACACAGTAAGCGACAATGTGAGTAGGTGTGCACAAGATAGTAGAGAAAAAAAATACGCACAAAATGGGAGAGAACACAAAAAAAATTGGACGAAAATCCTCTCTTCCCCAAAAACACAACGAAAACGAAATAGAAAACACCGAAAAAATCCAACAAAAGCAAATGACGCACAGTGCGTTGTCCCAACTACAAAAAGCAAAATTTTTATGACTCGAAACTTGACAGTATTGTTATCAATCAATTTATAATTGCATAGATAAGACAAAAACAAAATATTTGGGAGAAAAACTCAGTATAAGCTACGCTGTGACAATTCAAAGTTGAGATAATTTAAAAAAAATTTAATTTTTTCAATTTGTTTTGGGTTCTCTTAAACACATAATTGTCAAAAATTTGTGTTTTGACTAAACTGAGCCAAGTAAATTTTTTTATTATTAAAAATAATTGAGTAAATAAATTGAGTTGAGAAATCTTAGAATATATCCAATTTGATACATATTTAAGTGATTTTACTATATGATATTATCAAATGAAAAATTTTAGAAGTTGACAAATTTCGATGAAAACAAAATAACAAATCCTATAAGTATAAGTGCCATTTTTTTCTTTAGTCTACTTGTATAGATTCTATATAACCAGAAACTGCAAATAACTTTTCCTACTTCATCCTACAAATATATTTTTTTTTTGTTTAAAAATGCTTAAAATTAAAAATGTACATAAAATAAACTGGCCATTTCAGCCTTTGGAAGGACTATGACCTGGCTTCTATTGATCAATTGTGTTGTGCGTGTTATTAAATGTTTGACCACAAATGATCGAAAACTGGACCTACGTGTTTTATGCCGACTCCGAACGGCTTATGTTCTCAAGAAGCTTTACATGGCAATTTTTACTCTCTGAGGTTTGCCATTGTCTGCAGAGAGGTGACGACCGAACAGAAAAATTAATTCAATTAAAAAAACTTTTCTGTCTGAGCTGGAATTGAACCCGGGCTACCGCGGTTCTTTAGCTTAGGGGCCACGCACTCTACCCACTAGGCTACGGTCGCCTTTGTACATACAAAATCAAATAAAAAATTAATATTGCTCCTAGGGAGGTACCCCTATAGTTCAACCGATTTCAACCATTTTAAGTACACATCTGTTACTCTATTTGTCTATCGTTCTGACGAATTTTTGCTAAGATCGATCTCCCATATATATCTCCCATACAAAATTAAGTGCAAAATTAATATAGGTCCAGTGGTGGTACCCCTAGGGACAAACTGATTTCAACAATTTTCAGCACACATATATAACTTTATTTTTCTAGTTTTTTGATTAAGTTTTGTTAAGATCGGCAAACTTTTGTATGTACCTCCCATACAAAATCAGACGAAAAATGAATATAGGTCCAGGGGAGGCACCCCTAGGACCCAGTGATTTCGAAATTTTTCAGCAGACATTTATAATTTCTTTTTTTTTAGTCTGTTGACCAAATTTCGTTAAGATCAGCAAACCTTTGTATGTACCTCCTATACAAAATCATGAAAACAATTGACATAGGTTCGAGGGAGGTACCCCTAGGGACTGTCCGATTTAAACCATTTTAAAAATTTTTCTTAATTAGCTTAAACTAACCAAGCACACAAAATTTCATTATCATAGGAGCACGCCTTCTGTTTTGTCCATCGTTTGTATGGAGTTGCCGCACTGTGTGTCAAACTTTATTATTTCTACAATAATTTTTACAATTTAATGAACGAATTTATAACCTCTTATCTAGCACTTCAGAGTAAATGTTTAATAATACTTGATTTTATATATAATACTGGGTGTATTTCTTTATTTATTCCGGATAAAGATGATAACGAATAGAATAGATTGTTGTTTATCCAGAACAGAATGAATAAGGAAACAGTATTGGAAAAGAATGAAAATTGTTTTTTTGTTAAAACCAGAAACATATTTTTCGTATTTAATTAAAGACAACAAATACACCAGATAAAATTTAAAAAATAAAAAGGCAACAAAGCAATCTAAAACATTTAAGCTAAAACATTTTTCCATTTTCATTTAGCGACATTTTACTTCAAACAATCGAATATAACCTCACACACAAGGAATATTCTTTTTATTCTACCTTAGCTGATAGTATAAAAAGAACGCGTTTGGAATATTCCGTAAGAATAAAAAATACAAAAAGAATATTCCGGATAATCAAAACTGAATAAAGAAACAAAAACAGTCATTCCGAACGTCTGGAATGAATAAAGAAATACAGCCACTGTGTTCTGGTTTAAACATAAAGATTAATAGTTTTTATAAGCACACTTCACTGCAAAACCTCTTGTTAGAAAACACTATGTTGATACACAGACTAATAAAGACAAACTGTTGTTTAACAGTGAAAAGAAAATTATGCACAAATAAAGCACAAACAACATTTAGTTTTCGCTTACAGTTCTGCATTACAATGTCATCACCGACAAATTTTTACAAACGGGCTGTTAAGAATTTATATTCCCGCTTGTAAAACTTTGTTGGTGATGACATTGTAATGCAAAACTGTAAGCGGGCTGTGAAAAAGTCTTGTTTGTGCTCAAATTATTTTCCTTTCATTGTTCAAGCAACAGTTCGACTTTATTCATTTGTGTAGATACATCGTATTTTCTTGCAGTAAATTTTAAAGTGAAGTGTGCTTGTGATACCTAATGATTCACCTATATTTTTAAACCAGAAAAAAGTTTTATGTATAAAATAACCAAGTGTTATTAAATAGAAATTCTGATTTCTCGATAAAAGGCAATAAATGCGTTCATTAAATTCCAAAAATTTTTGTGAAAATAATTTGTGTCGTTATTTCGCTTTTGTTTGCTTGTTTTCGGTGTGGATTTCCGTTTAATTTATTTGTATTCTCTCCAGCTTTGTGCGTCATTTTTTGTTCTCTCCTATATTGTGCATACCTACTCCCATCGTCGATTACTGTGTAAGGTAGATGTCATCAGTGTTTTAGCGGCAAAGTCCGAACAAATGCAATTGAGAATTGTAAACAGACTTCGGAGGCCTCGCAGCTACATTGTATTAAAGACATAATTGGTTACGTCATGTGCCCATTTACCACTGAGTTTTTGTCTCTTTTCATGCTCTCAATTCAAAGAGAAATTTAGTTTGCTGAGTTGACATTTGTCCAATATTATTTCTGATGCAAATATATCATCGATACAAAAAACATAAAGAGATATACCTATTTTCCATAAGAATTTCTTAAAAATGTGTAAACTGATTTTTATGTTATAATTTAGAATAGTTGCTTAGGGAAAAAAATCATAGCTGCTCACAATTGAACTTGAAATCGTTTTCTCCTACTTAAAACTAAAATATCAAACATAATTCAACCATGACCTTTACAACAACTATTTAATATATATAAAACACACCTTTTACTAAAACAAATTCCAATGCATCGTCAATATTATGAAATTCTAACACAAAAAAAACATCACAAATCACTCGTATTCATTGTCGATTTAAGAAATTAACATATCAAATTAAAGTAAATATAAATATCATGACTTGCCATGGTAAATTTAAAATGAAACCACAATTTGTAAAATGCAAACTATTTAATTAAATTTCAAACATGACAAAAAATTACTATTAAAGTTCTGCAAATAATTCTGTTGAAATGTTGCTGGCTATAAAATATCTAGAGCCGTAACACTATTGCAAGGTTGTAATTTGTATATAAATTTTTATGTATACATATATTTGTTTTTATAACAATTTTTAAATGCACATTAAATTATTGTTTTCTTTCAACAGCCATGAGGAATTATATAATTTCTGCACTATGAGTTCGTGCTAATTTTGAATACCTCACATTTACTACATATGAAAGGGAAAGCATAAACTTGAAGAAAAACTATCGTAAGAGTGAAAAATAGTTAAAGCTCAAGGTCAAAACGGCACCAAACGTACAACCAAATCAACACGATGGAGCTACTGACATGTCTGCCAAGCAGCAAAGATGTGCAATTTCAAGATGTTTACTACACTGTAACCGAGCGTAAAAATTACAGTAAGTACTCGTATTATAGAAAAAATAATTAAGCAATGCAGCTTATGATAAGTAAAATAATTTTTTACTTCAACAACAAGAAAGAAACAGTAAGAGAAAAATGTTAAGATAAGGGAAAATCTAAAAAAATATTTCTTGCCTGAAATGGTATTTAAGTACTCTATGAAATGAAAATGTCTTAAACCTTTATAAGACAGAGGGATTTTTTTCATACCAACATAAGTGGTATAGTAGATATACCTATTCTAAGTATACAACAAATAAGTAAATTGTTTATGTCAAAAAAAAAATAATTTCGTTTCTGATGTAGCCTTTAATCGAAGGATTTTGAAAAATTATGATTTTTACTAAAATGGTTGTTGAAAAATCGATTTTTGACTAAAAAAAAAGTATTTCTCTAAAATAAAAATCGAATGAGTTTGATCGAAAAATCAAAAAAATCGAACCAGTTGTATTTATTTTATAAGTGCATTAAATTTGAAAGCAATCCTGGGCATAGTTTTCGAGTAATACTGTCCACCGGTTCCAAACAGAACTTTTCGAGAAAAAAGTGGTTAAAGCAGGAACCGTAACGGTTATGATTTTTTTCAAAAAAGTAAACAAATAATCGTTGTTTCTTAACTGATTTCATATCGATCAAACATAACGGGTGTTTTTATAGAGTGATACAAGTTTAAATCATAAGCATAGTAATATATTTTTAATATCAATGAAATGGGCTTTATTGGATAGAAAATTTTATGACATTAATGCTTAAATATGATTTTGGCCATGTGGCCGCCACGGCTGGCGCGTACAAGGCGCAATCTGGAACACCAATTTGCACAAACTTTTCGCAGCATTTGCGGCCGTATCTCGCCGATAACTCTTCGAATGTTGATTTCCAGGTGTTCAATTGTTTGTGGTTTATCGACGTAGACAAGTGACTTAACATAATCCAATGGGGTTAAATCACACGATCTTGGGGGCCAATTAATTGGGCCATTTCGTGAAATTATTTTTTTTGAAAAGTTTCCTTGAGTAAATCAATTGTAGCGCCCGCTGTGTGGCATGTGGCCTCGTCCTGTTGGAACCACATATCAGCAAGATTAATGCCAGCTAATTGAGGTACGAAAAAACTTCGAATCATGTTCCTATACCGTTCACCATTGACAGTAACATTCTGACCATCATCGTTTTTGAAGACATAGGGCACCATAAAGCGCACCAAACAGTAATTTTCTGTGGATGTAATGGTGTTTCGACAAAAGCTTGTGGATCTCCTCACTCCAAATACGACAATTCAGTTTATTTACATACCCATTCAACCAAAAATGGGCTTCATCGGAAAATGAAAATTTCCATGGAAATTCAAAATCAACATTAATTTGTGCTTCAGCCCATTCGCCGAATTGTCGGCGCATACGATGATCGTTTGGCTTTAATTCCTGCACAAGTTGAATCTTGAAAGGTTTTAAGCCAAGATCTTTTGTAAAATCTTCCATAAAATGAGAGGACACAACCCCAGTTGCTGAGAACGGCGACGAATTGATTGATTAGGATCATCTTCAATGCTTTGCTGTACAGCGGCTCCAGATTCTTCGGTGCGCACTGTTCGGCGTTTCACGGGATGCACATTATCAGTAACAGTAAATGTGGTCCGAAAACGATCTATTGTTCTTCGAGTTAGCAGCTCTGAAGGACAATTATGTACGCCATAACAGAACAGAACCATTATTTTGATTAAAAATTTCCACAATTTCATCTCATCTCATTTCATCTCATCTCATCTCATCTCATCTCATCTCATCTCATCTCATCTCATCTCATCTCATCTCATCTCATCTCATCTCATCTCATCTCATCTCATCTCATCTCATCTCATCTCATCTCATCTCATCTAATCTCATCTCATCTCATCTCATCTCATCTCATCTCATCTCATCTCATCTCATCTCATCTCATCTCATCTCATCTCATCTCATCTCATCTCATCTCATCTCATCTCATCTCTTCTCATCTCATCTCATCTCATCTCATCTCATCTCATCTCATCTCATCTCATCTCATCTCATCTCATCTCATCTCATCTCATCTCATCTCATCTCATCTCATCTCATCTCATCTCATCTCATCTCATCTCATCTCATCTCATCTCATCTCATCTCATCTCATCTCATCTCATCTCATCTCATCTCATCTCATCTCATCTCATCTCATCTCATCTCATCTCATCTCATCTCATCTCATCTCATCTCATCTCATCTCATCTCATCTCATCTCATCTCATCTCATCTCATCTCATCTCATCTCATCTCATCTCATCTCATCTCATCTCATCTCATCTCATCTCATCTCATCTCATCTCATCTCATCTCATCTCATCTCATCTCATCTCATCTCATCTCATCTCATCTCATCTCATCTCATCTCATCTCATCTCATCTCATCTCATCTCATCTCATCTCATCTCATCTCATCTCATCTCATCTCATCTCATCTCATCTCATCTCATCTCATCTCATCTCATCTCATCTCATCTCTTCTCTTCTCTTCTCTTCTCTTCTCTTCTCTTCTCTTCTCTTCTCTTCTCTTCTCTTCTCTTCTCTTCTCTTCTCTTCTCTTCTCTTCTCTTCTCTTCTCTTCTCTTCTCTTCTCTTCTCTTCTCTTCTCTTCTCTTCTCTTCTCTTCTCTTCTCTTCTCTTCTCTTCTCTTCTATTCTCTTCTCTTCTCTTCTCTTCTCTTCTCTGCTAAAGCATGAACATTTTTGTAGGAGCAGCGACGATTTGTTTATTGCTGCTAACAAAAATTAAATTTCATTGATGGATTGACAGATTCTTCTTTTACTTATTTTGTTTTTTTTTATTAAGACTTCAGATTTTACAGATATTTCTTTGAATTTTAATGACGTTTAATGGTGCTGCCATATCAATAAACACAAAAGTGCTGGTTACTTAACGAAGCACTGAAAAAGTGCTTGTGTTTTTGAACTCTCGTTAACTTTAATCTACGATTAACTAAACTCTTGTTAACTTGCGTTTAAACCAGCACTGAAAAATTGGCCCTAACAGGGGATTTTTCGAAATTCGAATTATTTTAAAATTTATATAATTTTGAGAGTCATTAGTTGGGATCGGATTTTTATGTAAAACATATAAAAAATTAGAGTCAAAATTCTAAACTATGCATATTTTAGGCGAAATTTTAACACATTTAGAACAGTTATGTGTATTTCATCAATATTTTAAAAATAAACAATACACGTTGCTATCCTACCTTTACATAGGATTTGATTTAAAAATGATTTTGCATAAAAGTCCGATCCCTAGACATCAGTTAGACTGCCTAAAACTTAACTAAGAAACTTTAAACGCGTTTTTCTCAAAACTACTTTTTCCAATACGTTTGACACGATATCTCAAGTTCTAATGGATCGATGTGGGTTGGTGTGGGCCTTTTTTATATATCGCGAACTAGAGTTATATAAAAAATGTTCTTTTTTAATATGCTAAAAAAATTCAAAACTTTGAAAAAAGTAGTTTTTGGCCTTTTTGTCGCCACAAAAACAGTCGCAATTTTGCGAAAAATAAATTTAAATTTCTTTCTCTAGTCCGGGATATAGCGAAATTCTTACTAATTAACAATTCTGTTTTTTTTCTTCAGATGGCTAGAATGATTGAAATCGTGTCAAGATGAACACGGTATTTCCCGCCCACCCCCTCCCCCCCTCTCAACTTCAACAGCGTGTAATACTACGTTTACATTGGGCCAAATGACTCATTTGAAATGACTTATTTGTTTTTTGTATTTGTTGTTTGACGTTTTCCTTTGCTTTTAGTGTGTTCGGTGTTTTTTTTTATACATTCTCCATTGAATGCGTTCGAAATAGTTTGTAATAAGTTTTAAGAACGTCTCCAATCTCATTCATTTGTTTCAAATGAGTTGAATTGCAACTGAAAATTTGTATGGAAAATGAGATGATTTCGTTTCTCATTTGGCTGAATGAGCTGAAATGAGTCATTTGGCCCAATGTAAACGTAGATAACTTATTTTTAAAATTTTTTTTGTTAATTCTTTAAATATGAATAAATAAGTGATAAACAATGATACTAAAAATATTAATTGGTTATTTTTTATCGACTGTGAAAAGAGGGCCGAAATTCGGGCCTACACGTGAGAAATATTTTCAAACTACATTTTTTTACAAATTAAATAACTGCTAGCATGCTTACACAACTGTTAAAACCATTGGCGTTGGAAGCGGGGGAAAGGGGGCAGTTGCCCCCCACTTTTTTAGCCAGATAATCAATTTAAAAAGAAAACTTCAAAAGTTATTCAAAATGTCAGTTTTTTTTACAACGATAATATTTTTGTATTAGATATTTTCCTCTTCTTTCTCTTTTCTTCATAAGCATGCTTGCGGATAACCATTTTCTTTCTCTGTGTTTGCAAAAAGATAGAGCAAAATGTAGAGTTTCTTCTGCAAACCCACCACTTCAGTTTAAAAGCACCCTTAAGTATGTAGCTTAATACTGTAATATTGTAATCGAAGCCTTCAACGGAAAAGTGCCTTCTGAACAAAATCTAAAAACAAAACTAGATCGTTATGCAGATGACTTTGATGTGAGCGACCTCCACGCGCAACTTAAATTGCTGAAGCAATTGCCTGGCCAAACACCTTCAAATTGTAGTGGTATTGTATCCCAATTTGCAAAAAATTCGGACACTGTAAAAAAAAAAACTATTAAATGAAGTTGAAAAACTTATTGCTTTGCTTTTGACTGTGCCTGCATCAGCAGCTTCATCTGAACGTTTTTTAGTGCACTAAGACGACTTAAAACGTATCTTCGAGCAACTATGACACAGAAACGACTCACTCATGCGGCGACTCACTTATACACATTCACAAAGATAAAACCGAAGAATTGAATTCGATGGAGGTGGTGAAAGAGTTTGTTTCTCGCAAGGACAGAAAGAAACATTTTGGAATAATTTAAATTGATATAACTTTTTGTACCTTATTGCATTTAAACCATGTAAAGATATACCTAGTCTTGCTTTATAAAAGCAACCATTATTTCTTATATTTTCATATTACCATATGAAAGATCCTTTAAAGAATGATCTCTAATATTGAAATTGGAAGAACTTTTAAAAATAATGAAATATTAATATTTTTTATATATTTTTATATTTTTTTATTTTAAACTAAAATAAAAAATTTGTGTATTCACATTCATGTTTCTTTGAAGAAATTTTGGTGAACTTTTTTTGCACCACCATTTGTACTGTCCCCCCCCCAGATGAAATTCGCTTCCGACGCGCTTGGTTAAAACATGTTCTAAAGGAAATTAAATACAACGAGTATATAAAATAATGAAACAAAAACAACGGAACAAACAAAAATATTTGTTTGGAAATACAATTGTACATTAGGGTGTCCCAAAAAAATATTATTTTTTATTTTGACAGATTTCCGCGTCTTTAATACTTCCACTTGACCTTAGAAGCAGCCTCTGTGAAGCGCATCTCAATTGGTAAAGGCTTAGAGGTCGCGAATTCATTTTCTAATTTTCCCATACTAAAAAAAATCAGTCTTGCTAGTAAATTGAATTTAGAGCAATTGGCCCATTATCATAGTCAAAATAAAGTCGACTTTAAATTTAGTGCAAGCTTTTTGACAACATATTATATTGAAAAACTGTCAGAAATGCTTATACTAATTTTAAAGTCGACTTTATTTTGACTATGAGAATGGGTCATTATCTTTTAAGCAAAATAGTTAAAAAAGTGTTCCCTCAAATTTTGTCTGTTGTATCCAAATTTCGTTTTCATCAGATTATTATTTGGTGGTTGCCCAAAACGATTAAAAAATAAAAATATAAATACAAGACAACTACTTGTTTTAACTTTTAATCCACAAATATATAACCCTATGAATTGTTTCTTCATTGTGCATTTCAACTATATAAAATTTAAGACCAATAACAATAATGAAAATGGCTCACTCTAAGAGATATTGATTTTTAATGAAATAATTCTAAGTAAAAGTATTTATTTATATAGGTAGCTCTAAGAAGTGAGCCACAGACCACCAAATAATAATCAGATGAAAATAAAATTTTGATTTGTCATAACAGTCAAAATTTGAGGGAACACGTTTTTTTTAACCATTTCGCTTAAAAGATAATGGCTCTAAATTCAATTTACCAGTAAAACTGATTTTTCCTCATACAAATCGTTTGGGAAAATTAGAAAATGAATACGCGACCTCTAAACATTTACCAATTGAGATGCGCTTCACAGAGGGTGTTTCTAAGGTCAAGTGGAAGTGGAAAAGCCGCGGACATCAAACACGATTTTTTTTGGGACACCCTAATGTACATATTTTTTTATTAGCTCAGTAGATTAGTGATGATATCACTATGAATTTGAATAGAAAAATCTGTTGCAAAAGCATCAATAAACTTGAGCAGACGACAAGTCTAGCATTCCATGCTGATTATTTGAAACTTTTTGGTTATCTTAAAAATGAACAAGCACATTTTTTTTGGGTGGGAACGATACTAGCTGTCGTTAAAAAAAAAACAATACTGATAAAGCATGCTGCAGACCGAAAAACCGTTATCTTGTATCTCAATGAATTTATTTCAAAATTTTGCTGCTTAGCAATGAATGAAGACACATACAAAACAAAAAATATAATTAATAAATAAATTAAAATTTCTGTCTCTCGAGACATATAGTACAACGTACGTTGAACCACTTCTAAACGCAGCACGCTGTCACGCACCACGCTGTTAAGCGAGAACCTACTAAATACGAGTTACGATGAATTATTTACGAATTGAAAACTTGACAAGTTTTATTAATGTGTGTGCAGGAAAAATTGAAAATAAATGTTTCTTAAAGCGACAATAAATTATGACTTGTGGGCTGGTCAGAGCAATGCGAGACACTTAATTGGGTTCAAAATAATAAAACAGTTTTATGGAATCAGAAGCTAATAATGCACACTTATTATTGTAGGTCAAAGCTTAAGGCAGTATTTTTACTTAGTCAGATGTTTTGAAAATAGTGCTTTCATTTATTTATTGGGTTTGTTGACCACTTTACAAAGTGATTAACTTATGAAAAAGTTACTGTCAAGACGTTTAACTGCTTCAAAAAAATGCTGGCACTATATAAAATGCAAATCTTAAAAAAATTTGGAAAATTACAGTAACACCACCAACATTAATAATGTGCTTAGTTAACTTTGTAAAAAGATGATCGAATTGCTTAAATTTACACTTAAAACAATTAAGGAAACAATAACAAAACTATTGCATTGGAATGTATAATTGCTTGCGATAAAGCTTTTTAAGCATAGCTTTTTTTTGCGTAATGTTGTTGGTGGTGCACAATTGCAGCATTGCGAAATTTCTAAATGCTAAGCAATAGTATTTTAATCCAACGCCGCCGCACAGTGGTTGAAAAGTAGAAATGAATGCCAAAATTTATGAGCTCTCTTTCGTTGAATTTTTTCTTCATTTTACCTAATTTTGTCGAAATTTGAGGAGTTTTTAACCGACTTCAAAAAGGAGGAGGTTCTCAAGTTGGTTGGTTTTTTTTTTAATGTATGTCCATCGATAACTCCTATAGTATTTGCCTATAGTACTTGCGGCAATCAATATTTTGTCAACTAATAGAGACATTGGACGCGGAGGTGCCCGTCTAAAAAGTGGGCAGTATTCGACACAGGGGCGTGGCAATATAAGAAAAACTCTGTATAACGAATAATATTAATAGTAGAGTACTAAAATTTAGTACAGAGGTAGGCACAATTATTAAAAATTATGTTTAAAAAGTGGGCGTTATTCGATAAAAGGCGTGGCAATATTAGAAAAACGCTGTAACTCGAATAATATTGACACTAGGGTACTGAAATTGAATACAGAGGTAGGCATAATAATGAAAAATTACCGTGAATAAAGTGGGCGTTTTTGGACAAAAGGGCGATGCAATATAAGAAAAATACTGTATCTCAGATAATATTGCCACTAGGGTTCTGCAAATTGTTACAGGGGTAGGAACAATTATTAAAAATTATAATAAAAAAGTGAGCGTTATTCGATAAAGGGCGTGGCAATATAAGAAAAACGCTGTAACTCGAATAATATTGACACTAGGATACTGAAATTAGGTACAGGGGTAGGCATTATTATGAAAAGTTACGTTCAAGAAAGAAGCCGTCGTTGGACAAAAGAGCGTGGCAATATAAGAAAAATACTGTATCTCAGTTAATATTGCCACTAGGGGGTCGTCCATAAACTACGTTACCAATTTAGGGGGGGAGGGGTTTTGAAATGCTCTACGATAAGTAACGGTAGGGGAGGAGGTGTTTAGATATTGTAACGTTACCAAAAATTAAAAAAATCGACGAAAATCCTCTAATAACACAATCATTTCAAAAAATTTTAACCTTACATGTTTATGTTTGATCGTCTAAATTGATGGTTAACTTTTGTTACAACGATTTCTTCCACCACCTTTTCCCTCGACACAGGAACCTTTTGGTATTCCTTCACCATCTCAGCACACGTCTGAAAAATTTGGGTCTTTGCTTTTGCGACAGGTTTTGACGTTAAGGCCTGAATGTTCTTGATCAAAGGAGATACCGTATGACATTTACTGTCCTTCTCAGAAAGAAGAAATCGGTTCAAGGTCGTGTCCTACCTGCGGCTTGTATTTCGTTTTTAAAACTTCTATGAATTGCCATAAGTTTGTATTATATCGTTTACAATAAATCGGAATAAAAAATACTATTTAAATAAATCAATTTTCAGAAAGCATTTACACAAAAACACAGAACTTGGTGCAGCTCGGGTGCAGCCTTTAAGGGTACTCTGTCAAAGACCAGGTGAATTTCTTTGCGTTAGAAATGAGGATTCACCTGAATGGGTCGACATAGAATCCGATGAAAAATTCTATTTTGAAGAATCCTCAACAAAGCTACCAGCTTCTTCTATCCCAGTGATTGAGAGCATTGAATCTTGGATCGCAGATGGAATAGCTTTTACAGATAATATTAATTATTGATTTGTTTCCAATTGTTCCTTTAATTGTTTAGTCACACTAGTCACTAATACTAGTGAAAATTGTCAGAGTTAGTCAAAATATATAATCATTCGAATGAATTAATTTCATGTCACGTTACTTTATGAGAGGGGGGGTGGGGGAGGGGTTTTGAAAAGCACTACGAAAAGTAACGCAGGGGGAGGGGGGTAAAAAAAACAGGAAAATCAGTAACGTAGTTTATGGACGACCCCTAGGGTACTGGAAATTGGTACAGGGGCTGGAACAGTTATTACAATTCACGGTCAATATTAGAAAAACACCGTAACTCGAATAATATTGACACTAGGATACCGAAATTCGGTACAGGAGTAGTCGTTATTATGAAAAGTTACGGTCAGGAAAGTGGACGTTATTGGACAGAAGGGCGTGGCAATACAAGAAAAATATTGTTTCTCAGTTAATTGTGACACTAGGGTACCAAAATTCGTTACAAGAATGGGTAAGATTGTTATCATAATCTCTAAAAAGGAAGACATAAAAACTTTTTAGCAAAAAAAAGAAAACCAACTTCAAAATCACTACAAAGTAAAAAATAATTTTAAATTACTTTTCACATTAATTCTTGGTCAAATTTGATCATTTATTTATGTGTATTATTAAATTGAAAGTCTTATTATTATAATTTTTTTTCTATTTTGTATTATTATAATAAATATATTAATTTCTCCATGAATATAGATGAGAATAAACTCCCACTTAAGATGAAAATATTAAAACCTTTAAAGTCGGCGCTTATATAATCAGAATTTTATAAAATAAGCGCTCCGGCTTTAAAGATTTTATATTCATGGAGAATTTAATATATTTATGATTATAATACAAAATAGAACAAAAATTATGATAATAAGATTTTCAATTTAATAATATATATCTGACCAAGAATTAATGTGAAAAATAATTTAAAATTATTTTTTACTTTGTAGTGGTTTTGAAGTTGGCTTTTTTTTTAAAGTTTTTTTTTTAGTACGGATTGTGAAAAAACGGTTAGAGACATATGAGTAAATATTTTTGTACTTGCTGATATACCCGATGTTACTCAAGAGTCATTTATATAAACATTTTAGTATACACTCATCGATTAAATGTTTTTTAAATTCCGGAATAATGAAAAACGTGTTGAATTTTAAGTTTGAGCTACCGTTAGAAGAGTAATTGAACGGACTTTAATCCAAAAAAGTTTTGGAAAATTTTGGTGGTCATCACTTGCGGTGAGCTAATTGAGTTCAAAGAAAGGGTACGAAAAACATATTTTAAAAATTAAAAGTAATTTAAATATTTACTCAATCTTAAAACTAGCAAAATTGCCTTTTCAACAGTATAAAAATTATGGTGGGACTCAATGGGTTATTGAGATATGGACATTTTAACATCTAAACAATAAATTTATATTAAAAAATATATTGAACTTTTTAACAAAAAAATTTAATAAAATATTTTAAAAACAGCGGAGATATTGGCATTGAAAGTCAAAACTTTGATTTTCATATAATTTTTTCTCATTCTCAGCTATTGATATTTTATGAAAAATTCGTTGTACTAAAAATATAGATTAGCTGCGTTTTTTCATGGGAGATCAGGATCATATCATCGCATTTGCAAGCAAAGCAAAAACAACAAATGATCCAGCAAGTGAGCTGAACATTTAAATGGATGCAATTCTATGATTTCAAGTGTTCAAAGCGCAACTCTAAAAATAGACTGGGGGTGTGGAGGCAAAAAACTAAGTAGATTACTGTAAGGAAGAATTTATATAAACCAAGATGTTTGTAATTACTCTAGACACACAACTGCATTCTTAGAGATAAATGGCGACGTTCATATTATATAGAGAATCCTAAAACTAAACTCAGTTTTTTAGTAATAATCTGGTATGAAAAAATAGATTTTTAGCCATAACTTTTGATTGGAAAGAGAAATTGGGATAATTTTTTCACATGAATTATTTTTTTTAAAAAATCAAAGGGGGTACGCTTGTTGTTTTGATGACAAAAACAGCAAAATAATTTTTGAGCTTAGCTGGAAGAGTTTTTATAAATAAATGCTATGCCATATGAAAGGTAGTCAGATGTGAAGTTTTCACTTGATTTCATTATAACAACAAAAAATATTTTTGAGTCATTTTTTGAGTAAAAAGTCAATATTTTGGACCTTTTTTGACATAATCATAAAACATGTATGCACTGACTTTACGCTACAGTTCAACCTATTTTTGTGAAGTGCTTTTATTGAACTTTTGTACAAAAAAAAATTTGAATGAAATGTATTAATGGACAGCGGAGATATTTGCATCGAAATACCAAACTTTGATTTTCATGTCGTTTTTTCTCATTCTTAGGTAACGATGTTATATGAAAAAGTCGTTGTACTGAAAATTTCTACTATTTTGAATATATGACAGTGTTTTTGATGTCAAAATAACAAAAAATTTTTAAAATTAAATAAGCAAAAAACTCCGATGGTAAAAAGTATTATAATAACAAAATTACTGTTAGTTGAGAAATTTCGGAGGGAGCGTGGCTAAACCTAAGCATGTAGCATTTTAATCTAGGATGCACCTAATATGTATACCTACTTACTTACTTAGTTGGCGCTACAACCGTATGTCGGTCTTGGCCTCATCTAAGAATTTTCGCCAGCCATTTCTGTCTTTCGCTTGCTGGCGCCAGTTGGAAATGCCAAGCTTCGTCAGGTTGTCCTCTACTTGGTCTTTCAACGAAGATGCGGTCGTCCTCTTCTGCGTTGACCGCCGCTGGGTACTGAATCGAATGTTTTCTTCACTGGAGCATCGTCTTTCATGCGCTGAACATGACCAAGCCAGCGAAGCCGCTCGATTTTAATGCGCTTGACTATGTCGATGTCAGCGTACAGCTCATACAGTTCATCATTCCACCGTATTCGGTACTCGCCATTGACGCAGATTGGTCCGTAGATCTTACGAAGAATCTTTCTCTCGAATGCTACTAAAGTCTTTTCATCTAAACTGCTCAGCGTCCAGGTTTGTGATGCGTAAAGTAGGACGGGCATGATGAGCGATTTATAGAGCGTGATTTTCGTTCGTCGAGAGAGGGCTCTGCTTCTCAATTGCCTACTGAGCCCAAAGTAATACCTGTTGGCAAGAGTTATTCTTCGTTTGATCTCAATGCTGATGTCGTTGGTTGAGTTTATGCTGGATCCCAGATAAACGAAGTCCTTCACAACCTCAAAGGAGGTATTGTCAACAGTGACAGACGCTGGGGCTGTTTGTTTGTTGACACTAAGTATTTCGTCTTATCTGCATTCACTGACAGACCCATTCGACTTGACTCTCTTTCTAATCTGGAAAATGCTGCACTGACTTCGCGCGTATTGTGGCCAATGATATCGATGTCATCAGCATACGCAAGCAGCATAACACTCTTGTAGAATATTGTGCCACTACGTCTCAGATCAGCAGCTCGGATGATCTTTTCCATCATTAGGTTGAAAAAGTCGCACGATAAGGAATCACCTTGTCTGAAACCTCGTTTGGTAATAAATGTTGGGGAGAGGTCCTTCCCGATTTTAACTGCGCTGCTGGTGTTGCTCAGTGTCATCCTGCAAAATCGTATAAGTTTTGCAGTAATACCAAATTCAGACATGGTGTAATCCAGGTGCTTCCTTATTGGGCTGTCGAAAGCGGCTTTGTAGTCGACAAAAAGATGGTGGGTGTCGACTTGTTTTTCTTGAGTCTTCTCCAAGATTTGTCGTAGCGTGAAAATCTGGTCGTAGCGTGAAAATATGTATACCTAGCTTGAGCGAAATTCGTTGAGCCCTTTAGATTTGTATAAAGTCCAAACAAACAAACAAACAGAAAATTAGTTTTGCCCAGCAGTTCCGTTCTTAAAGAAATCGTAAAAGAATCATGAGTGATTTTTCCGATTCATTGAAGAAACATGCTGATTCGGCAATACATTTCATTGACGAAAATCTCATATAAATGTTCCAAATTCGTGCAGGAACGCAATAGAGAACGTTGTATAAGTTTCGTAAACGAAAAGAGAGCGGACGCTTATAAAATTTCGTTAATGAAGTGCAGACCGCAATGTTTGGGAAACTTCGTTCATGAAAATATTAAGAAAGTTGATGAAATTTCGTTTATAAAAAGAAAACCTAAAGTTTTTTAAAAAATAAAAATTAAATTGCTTATAGCCGAGACTAGTTTTCACAATTCGGTTGTGAATTTTTTGTTTCAATAATTCTTAAATGTAGTAAAGAAAGCTTAAAAATGTCCGAAACCGGACTCGAACCGGGGACCCCTGGGTTGATAGTCTAGCGCACTCTTCACTAGACCTCCCGAAAGGCCGACAAGAAAGTTTTGTTGCATTTTGGTTTTGTTCAACCGCGTACAAGAGCACGTGTTTCTGATTTGTTACTTTGTTTTTTTTTTACGAACACAAAACAAACGCGTTTAGAAATTTTCGACAAGAAACACAATAGTAGAACTAGACAAGGTAGTGCTAGGGCTGAATGTGATCTCTTTCTTAGTGACCATAACTGTCAAACTCAGCCATTTTGGTATTTTTGTCAATTTTTGCTTTCATATTGCATTCTCATTGGTTGCAGATTTTGTATGAAATGTCAACTTCGTTTTGACAGTTTCGGTCACCGGCTCTCCGCCCTAACACTACCTTGTCTAATTTTGCCATTCCACCACTTGAGATTTTGCTACCAGGCAAACAGAAAACATAGCAAGCAAAATACGGTTTATTTTCTGACGCCGATTCGTTCATCCCCTCTAACGTTGAGCAACCGCTGTGAACCTTTCCATTCTCTTTGCGTTATTGTTGTACAGTTAGCTGGAATTTTTAGATTTTTTTTGTAGCTACAGTCGGCATATGACAACTGATTTATTTTAGATAAGAGTTTAAATCATTTTTTGAAATTTTGTATAAATGGCTGAAACTATTTCTTCTAACTAAATGTACTACCATATCAAAAATATATACATATTATTCATATAATTTTTTTAAATTATTTCATTATTGAATTAATTTAAAAATTTAAAACTTATTTATATCTTTTTATATAATAACACAATATACATGCACGCTATATATAGTTTATGTTGGGTATTAAAATAAGAATATATAAGAAATAGATATAGTATATAAATTATATATAATTTAATAGAATGTATGTACGTAGACAGTTTAACCGCCTAGTGTTGTAAATTGAAAACGCAAACCAACGACAAGCAAGACACGAGAAGCAATAGAATTATGTATAGAAAAAGTGTTGCTTCTCGTGTCTTACTTGTCGTTTGTTTGCGTTTTTGATTTACAACATTAGGCGGTAAGAAATAGAACGCTTATGATAAGAAGACTGTAGTAATTCAATTACAACTGTAAATATAAATTTATTTTGGAGGTTTTTTGTGTAAGTTTTTTTATGTATATAAAGTGTTACAAAAATACTTCGATTGTCATATGCCGACTGTAGCTACAAAAAACATCTACAAAAAATTTCCAGCTAACTGCACAACAACAATTACCAAGCAAATCTACAACAAAAACGCAGAGAGAATGACATAATCACAGCGGTTGCGCTGCGTTAGAGGGGATGAACCGAATTGGCGGTGAAAAATAAATAGCACTTTGCTTGCTATTTTTTCTGTTTGCCTGCTAGCAAGATCTAAAGTGGAGGCATTAAAAGAGACTTCACGACAGTCAAATAAAATACAAATATGAAAAATTGAAATTTCATTTTATTTCAGCAGTCAGCTCTGAAGTCTCTTTTAATGCCTTCACTTTAGATCTTGCTAGCGGGCAAACAGAAAATATAGCATGCAAAGCGCCGCCAATTCGGTTCATCCCCTCTAACGCTGCGCACCCGCTGGGATCATGTCATTAGGGGTGTTCACATTTCAAACCGCTCATCAAATCGTTTGTCAAATACAATAGAACAACATGAAATTTCCATGGAATTCCCACGTTATTCTATTGGATTTGACAAAAGATTTGATGAGCGGTTTGAAATGTGAACACCCCTATTCTCTTTGCGTTGTTGTTGTTAATTTGCTAAGTAGTTATTAGGGCTGTTCACATTTCAAATCGCTCATCAAATCGTTTGTCAAATACAATAGAACAACGTGAAATTTTCATGGAATTCCCACGTTTTTCTATTGGATTTGACAAACGATTTGATGAGCGGTTTGAAATGTGAACAGCCCTATTGTTGCACAGTAAGCTTTAATTTTTTGTGGATGTTTATTTGTAGCTACAGTCAGCATATGACATCGAAATAATTAAGAAAACAGTTTACACATATGAATTAAAGAGTATATATAATATTGGTAAATCTATTTGTTTTTAGTAAAAGTGTTACCGTATCGGAAATATATATATATATATATACATATATATGTATATTAGGGCGGGTCGATTTATTTTTCGACAATTTCCCTATGATTTCCGTATTCTATGGGTTATTCCATGAAAATTTGCCAAAGGAACCATACCTTTATCATTAAAATCGAGTCCCCTACTTTTTGTTGGTAGATTTTTTCCCAAATTGATGTTCGTATGAAATATTACCTACATGTTCACATCCATAACTCAAAAACTATCGATCGGGCATTTTTGTCCAAATTTTGGAGCATTTTTCAATTTTTTTCATGATTTTGTCCAAGAATATTACTTTTATGGCCATTTTTTTGGCTCAAATTTTTTGATAATAGGTTGATAGATACTTTATTATCTCTTAATTTGAATTTTTGTAGAAAAAAAAAAATAAAAAGGGAAAAAAAACAAAAAGTTGGTTTTATGTGTTATTTTGTTTTAGCAATATCGCATGAATTAATCAACCGAATTCGATAAATTTGGGCTTAAACTCTTCGTTTTGAATTGTAAATTGAATTAAATAATGGATTGAGCCAAAAAAATGGCCATGAAAGTAATATTCTTGGACAAAATCATGAAAAAAATGGAAAAATGCTCCAAAATTTGGACAAAAATGCCCGTAACTTTTGAACCGTTGGACCAATGTTGGAGATTTTTTTTTTGTAAATTGATCAAAATGATCTCACCTTTCCAACGCACCTACTTTTTTAGGCGATTAAACTTGATCGATAGTTTTTGAGTTATGGATGTGAACGTGTAGGTAATATTTCATACGAACGTCAATTTGGGAAAAAATCTACCAACAAAAAGTAGGGGACTCGATTTTAACGATAGAGGTATGGTTCCTTCGGCAAATTTGCATGGAATAACCTATAGAATACGGAAATCATAGAGAAATTGGTGAATTTTTTCACTCCCTACAAATCGACCCGCCCTAATGTATATATATATATATACATATTTACTATTATTTATATATAGTTTATATATATGAACAATTTAGCTCATTGAGGAAACTTGAAGAATATTTATGTATATTTATATAATAACAATTACGTATTAAACCTGCAAAATAATTAATATATTCAGTAATAATTAAATAAATAAAGTCTGCTTATCCTAAACATTCTATTTTTTAAACTGTTTAGCATCAATTTCTTATATGAATTATATATAATTTAAATGCCATAAATATTTCTTAATTTTAGAATATTCTATTTTTAATACACAACGCAATATAGATATGTTGAACATGTATATTGTGTTAGTGTTATGATATAAATTGATATAAATAAGCTTTAATTTTTTATATTAATTCAATAATGAAATAATTTAAATAAATTACTTTAATTATATGTATTTTTGATATGGTAACACTTTTGCTTCAAAGAAATAGTTTCAGTAATATATAAAAAATTTAATAAATTGTTATAAGCTCTTAACAAAAATAATTCTTATTTCATATGCCGACTGTAGCTACACGATTAGAATTCACAACGTCTACAAAAAATTTTCGGCTAACTGCGCCAACAACCATTACCAAGGAAATCTACAAACAAGGACTCACAGAGAAGAACAAGATCAGAGCGGAACTTTTAAAACTTTTTGATTTCATTCGGACGGGCTGCAGTATGAGCTTTCGCACATCCTACATGTCCGTCCGACCTTTCAAATCCGTCCTACATGTAGGATAGTCCGAAACCCCCTATTAGCATGAAAATTCTTATATAGCAGTAAGGTGGTCCGTGGCAGGACAACGTCTTCCAGGGAATACTAATATTTTATGCATAGGTTTTCGCTTCGGTCGGCAGTCCCCTCACTGCTATACTTTTTTAAATTTCAAACGAAGATGTGTTGCAATCCCTGCTTGTTCTGGACTGCATAAAAGGCGCTGGTTTTGATCTTCTTCCCTCAATATTTTTTTGAATAAATGTGGAATCTCTCTGCACACGGCCTTGGGTAAAATCTTTAATAAATCTCTTTTGGAAGGACTTTTTCTGAGCGAATGGAAGACAGCGTACGTTACACCTATATTCAAATCAGGTCAAAAATATTTAATCGAAAGCCTACAGTAAAACTTTTGATTATACCCAAAATTTTTGACAAAATAATAAACAAAATGTTATTTAGCGAAGTACAAAACATGATCTCTACTAAGCAACATGGTTTCTTCACAGGCCGATCCACAAACACAAATCTCGCTTTTTTTCCAATTTTTGCTTGAATAGCATCAAAAGTGGTTCACAAGCGAATGTTTTGTATACGGACTTTTCCAAGGCCTTCGATAGCGTTCAACACGAAGTACTACAGTTAAAACTTGAGAAGTTAGGCATACACGATGAGCTTTTAAATTAGATAAGGTCATACTTATCGGGCAGACTTTTATTCGTTAAGGTTGGCGATTGTTTATCTAGCCCAATAACAGTCAAATCGGGTGTGCCTCAGGGGAGTCACTTGGGTTCGTTACTATTTCTTTTATTTATTACTGACTTGCCGCAAATATTTAAACATAGCAACAGCTTACTTTACGCAGACGATTTCAATCATTTATATCATGAAATCAACAGCTTTCATGACTGCATAAACTTGCAAAATGATACAAATTGTCTACTTATTTGGTGTAAAAGAAATCACTTGGATTTAAATTTCTCCAAGTGTAAAGTTAGTAAAAGAAATCACTTGGACTTATATTTCTCCAAGTGTAAAGTTTTAACTTTTTCTCGGAAGAATTTACGGTTACAACTCGAGTGAGAACTTTGTAAGAGTCAATCAGATTAAAGATCTTGGGGTGTACTTCGATTCAAACTTTTCTTTTGAACCACACTTCGATTATCTCGTATCCAAAGCTCATTCTCAGTTTGTGTTTATAAAAAGGAACTCAAGAGAATTTAGATTAGAGAATAAGATACATTCACGTCTGAAGCAATCTTTGTAAGCTTAGTGAGATCGCTTTTAGAATATGGTACCATGATTTGGAAACCATTTTATACTAATTAAAAAAAATTGAAAACATTCAGAAACGTTTCACAAGGCCGCATGTACTCATGGGATAATATGCCTATCTAATTATATAGTGCGATGTCGTTTGCTAAATATTCACAGTTTCAAAGACGTGTAATGTCGAACATTATATTTGTCAAAGACATAATAGATGGAAGAATAAATTTTCCGGAATTATTAGCCTTCATTTCATTTCGGATTCCGGTTTGTTCTCTAAGAGAAAATCAACTGTTCTATATATACTCCACAGCATAGAACTAACTATGGACTTAATGAGCCAATCACCAGGTGTCTTTCACGATGCAACTTTTTCGCTAACAAAATTGATTTTTGTACAGAACAGCTGGAGGAAATTCTTTCAAAAATTTTTAAAAATTAATATCTAAATTGCTTGTTTTTTCTTACTTTAGGTCTAAGTGTTAAGTTATAAGATAAGCTTGTAATCTGTAAGGGTTTAAGCCCGGTAGATGATATATTAAATAAATAAGTAAATAAATAGATAAACACATTACTACTCGTAATGTTGGTGGTGTTACTGTAATTCCAAATTTTTTTTAAGATCTGCATTTTACATAGTGTCATCATTTTTTGAAGCGGTTATACGTATTGACATCCGTGGTCCTAATGTGCACTGCACATAGCCGTGTTTGACCGACTTAGGACAAAGCACCGATTTGGTTAAAAAAAAAAACAAATTTTGGCAATGTTGAATATGACCCAATGATCGTACAGGGTTAAAGATATTAAAAATTAAATGACAGACATGTACAAAAATGTAAGCCCATGAGTTTTGGCGGGAAGCCGAAGTCGTTCAGCTACTGTCTTATAAACGTGAGCTTTTAAAAGCAAAATACCAAGCCTGTAGCTATAACATTTTGAGAGATATGAGTTTTGACATTCTACAATTGAAAAACACACACTGTGCGCTGCGTAGCAGCAATTATTTCTTATTGCATCAAAACAACATTTGCAAAATCTCTTCAAAACGCACTTAGACAAAAAAAAAAACAAACAAAACTGTAGCTATAAAACTGTTAATAAAAAATAATCATAATAATCAAAACACAAAACACAAGCTTAGATACTATAAAGTGTCTGTAACTCTTTGCCTAATGCATTGCATGCTGTTTGCATGCATTTCTTATGATATCATTAAAAAAACAACAACATAAATATTGCAACATGTTCATCAGCTTGTTGTTACAGCTCACGCCTAATAATTGTGTGTAAGCAAGCTTACTTTGGTTAAATAGCTTTTGGTAGTTGGTAAGTTCCGAGCAAAATAATTATAAAAACCAACAATAAAGAAGTCATGAAAATATGGTAAGATATTGCTGCAACATTGCTTAGAAAAAAATAGCAGCACCAAGTTAGAAGCACAATTCATATTTTAAGACTGATGGAAAAAGACAACAATTTTTTAGTTATAGTTGAAATAAAAATAATTGGTAGCTCCAACTGAATTGTTAGTTAGTTGATAACTGCGATGACAAATTAACAAGAGATGCCTGTAAATCAACCTCAAAGATGTTATGTATTTTTGGAAACAAAAAGTGAAACAAAAACTAGTACATCTATAGCAAAAGTATATTTGTACTTGTATAACTGTACAAAACTAATGTTTGCACTATTTTCTTAATATAAAAATACTTTTGTTGTTGACAACTAATAAGCTACTGTTAATTAGAATACTAAACAAACTATGAAAAATTATCTGAAGTAATTGTCTGAAAAAGTCAACAATTCATAAGTAATGAAGCAATAACCAGTAGAGAGGTAAAAAAACAATCGGCTAATTGAACGAACAAATTTGTTAAATCAACAATAGCATCATACAACGACCAAAATAATTACAGACTTCCGCAAACAGATTCTGGAAGAGGTGACAATAAAAACACGTCTATCGGCGCTTAAAAAATTAATTAAGGTCTGAGTTATTTATACTATAGAGCGACATGACGTTTTCTTTATTGTCAATATTTTTTGCACAGAATAGATTACCACTTATACTTCGTTTGTAGCGGTTCATATATTTCAGAAAAAAGGGTCGAAATTAGTACAATAAAAATATCGTTTTTTACGATACATTTAGTCATTATTCCTTGTGACCAGAGATATGCTTTTGACAAAGTTATTGTGTTCACAGATCTGTTGTAAAATTTTGGGAGAAAAGCTGTTGAAGAATTTTCTAACCCATTAGCTTCCTTTTTATAAGCCTAGTTTGACTCTTTGTAAAAAAGGTTCAAGAAGTATCCTTAAACGCTGACACCTTAACCTAACCTTATCTAACCTACCTTTAACCTTTAAGTAGGGACGTGAAGTTTTATCTATTTATTATCATTTATTGTACTGATTATAATTATTTTTTTATTATTGACCGCTCAACCTTGTCTCGTCAGGATCGTTTAGCAACTAGAAGTACTGTATTCTGTACTACGTATCCAAGTAGGTAGGGGAAAACCATGTGATTCTCGGAAATCGCGAATATGTAGAGGCCTCTGAGACCCCACGTCCATAGTTAAAGTTTAATCGCAGTCGTAGAGAGTAACAATATTCTATGAAAATTAAAAATTTCACTATTAATATTTTTCTATAGCGTACATCTTCGTCGAAAAACAAATGTACTCTATTTAAAAGCTCCTTAAGGCAGTATTCTAGTGTAGAGGCAGGAAGTATTAGAGCTGACTTATATTTTTAGTATAAATTTTTTTTATTATGGCTGTATTTCTTTATTCATTCCAGATGTCCGGAATGACTGTTTTTGTTTCTTTATTCAGTTTTGATTATCCGGAATTTTCTTTTTGTATTTCTTTATTCTTACGGAATATTCCGAACGCGTTCTTTTTATACTATCAGCTAAGGTAGAATAAAAAGAATATTCCTTGTATGTGAGGTTATATTCGATTGTTTGAAGTAAAACTTCGTTAAATGAAAATGAAAAAATTTTTTACATTAAATGTTTTAGATTGCTTTGTTGCATTAATATTTTTTAAATTTTATCTGGTGTATTTGTTGTCTTTAATTAAATACGAAAAATATGTTTCTGATTTTAACAAAAAAAAAAATGTTCTTTCCTTTCCAATACTATTTCTTTATTCATTCTGTTCTGGATAAACAACAATCTATTCTATTCGTTCTCTTCTTTATCCGGAATGAATAAAGAAATACACCCTATGTGTTTATTAATATTTCAATAATAAAAATTAATTTCAATAATTAAAAAAAAATTAAAAAAAAAATAAAAATTGAAAAAATTACAGGCTGGTGGAGTGGAGGTACTCAAAACTTTCTTCCATATTGACACGATTTCAGCCCTTCTAGTAATATATTTATTAATATTTCAATAATAAAAATAAATAAAAAAAAAAAATTAAAATTGAAAAAATTACAGGCTGGTGGAGTGGAGATGCTAAAAAAGGGAGCTTCCATGTTGAAACGATTTTAACCCTTCTAGGAATCTAAAAAAAATAAATAAAAAATAATGTTAATTAGTAAGAACGTTGCTATTGCCCTAACTAGGGATATGGCCATTAGACTGGCCAAGAAAAGGGTTCAAGAAATTTTCGAAAATGAAATTATGACTAGTTAAAAACGTGACGTTTGGGATAAAAACCAGCATGTATTAATATCAGTTCGATACACGGAAAAATATAATTCATAAACTTTTAATGAAAGCTGTTCATTAAAATAGAATAAAAAAGCTAGCCAGTGGAAATGCTATTGATAAAACAGCACTATTCATTAAGGGTCTGCCTTTAAGAACAAGTGTATCCTGGGTCTGCAAGCTATTCAAGAATAAGTACGGCATTGTGATTCCAAATGATGACTGCGAGAAAACTTACATAAACCGCAAAAAAAAAATGCAGAAATTTCAAAATTAACATTCCAACAAAATTTGCCTGGCTATTTTCTCACACATCCAGTCTAGATGGCGGCAAGGCTGAAGTTTCAATATGGAGTGATAAACCTAGGACGCTGCTTAAAACCTCTAACACTAAGTCTAACTCTAGTTCTATTTCTTATAATACTAATTTTAATTCTAGATTTGACTCTAAGTCTAATTCTCATATACATACTGCTAGAAATAAGGCTAATAATTCTAACTCTAACTTGTATTATAAGTCGCATTGTATTAAAACTCCACATAAGCAAAATCCTACCTCGTCTGATCCAAACTACACACCCTCGGATAGAAATTTACCCAATTCACATTCTAAATCTGATCCCAATTGGAAACTTAAAACTAATATCTTTCCAATCTTCACTCCGCAGCTCATTCAAAGCATAAAAACAAAATCTTCTAACTCGAATCAAGCGAATCCCACACTTCAGCACTCTCACCCAAAACGGGTCTCATTTAATCTTAATCCTAATTCACACCAGGTCACACCAGCAAACAAAAATGAGAGTAATATGCTCCAGACACTATATCCTAACTTTGTACATTCACATACATTAAACCCATCTCCTTCTGTTCCAATCACAAGTGGAGCCCCTTATCAACCCGGTGGTTCCACTTCTTTCATCGACCCTCTTCAACCACCAAAGGTGAAACTAACTTCGAACTCTTGTGTTGACACCGAGAGCAGATATGCCCTATCTCGTCTTAGAGAGAACAGTGTCTACAACAATGTGCGCCTCTACCTGGCTTACATGTATAAAGCACCTGTCTCTACTTGTATAGAAGCCAAAACCAAGACAAACCTCAAAGTCTTGATTCAGCAAGAAGGCTTACCTACCGATGTCAATGAATTACGCCATTTGTTCACCAGTTTCCACGTGCAACTTGGCTTGACAAGTCAACAAGTCAAAGAAGACCTTGACACATATGGTGCTCATGTAAGGTCAAAAAATATCTCTTATCTTCAAAAGACCCGTAAAGAGCAACAACAATATTATTCCTAACCAGCTTAGTGAACATAATCAAAACCCTAATCGCAGCCCAATTAGTGATTCCCCGTCAACGACTGCTCTTCGCATATTTTACCACAATTGTGGCGGTATGCGAGGAAAACTTCATAAACTCTTTGTTGACGCGAAATCTTGCCTCTTCCAAGTACTAGTTTTCACCGAAACATGGTTAAACGATACTTTAAAAAACGAAGAGATTCTTGACAGCAATTGGACAGTTTATCGAAATGATCGGGACTTTGGCCACACAGGTCTCTCCCGTAGAGGTGGTGTTATGATTGCAACTCATAACTCTTTAGAAAGCGAGCTTGTTGCAACAACCTCTCACACACTCTTTGAACACCGTATCATCAAAGTTCGCTCAGGGACCAATATTTTTATTTACATTGTTGTCTTCTACATTCCCCCCTGTTCTATCGAAACAACATTCAACGATTTATGTGAAACAGTCCAATCGTTAACCGCAACCTTAAATGAAGAAGATAAGTTATAATTTTTGGAGACTTCAATCGTCCAAATATCTCATTTATCGTCGATGAAAATGACAATTATCTTCTTCCGGTTAACCTTTCAAGCTCGATAGACTTTAATTTACTTAGTACCTTTTATAGCAATGACCTACAACAAGTTAATCCAACCCCAAATCGGAACGGCAACTGGTTGGATTTAGTCTATGCTAATTCGAATTATGAAATAAAGATTACTGCAACTACTCAGGCTGAACACTTATTTTCTGATACACTCCACCACACTGCTTTAACTGTAGAATTTCCTAGTAACAACATGTCTTTTACCACCTCATTTAATAACACAATTGTGTTCGACTTTCTTAATGCCGATTATGACAGTATAAAAATTGATTTGAATGCCTATAACTGGAACGATCTATTAAATTTGGAAATAGATAGTGCTATTTCACTTTTCTACCAACGCCTTTTCACAAGTATTGAAAAATTTGTGCCTAAGATAAAGAAAAAAAAAATAAACTTTCAGAACCATGGCTTGACCAAAGTCTCAGACATATAAGAAACCAAAGAAACAAGCTATACAAATTCATTAAGAAAGGCGTAAATGTAAGCGATGAAGTCAAAATGAGATTCGAAGAGCTCTACAATGAGTTCTCTATAAAATCAAATGATGCTTATAGAACTTATACCAACCTTATTGGAGAAAAAATTCTTAGAGATCCTAAAAATTTTTTTAATTTCGTTAATGTCAAACGTAAATCAGCTGGATACCCCTCATCTATGTTTAAAGGCAATACAATTTCTTCCAACCTCCAAGAGATCTGTAATCTTTTTGCAAATCACTTTAGAGAAGTTTTCTGTGCTCCCACAACCCAGACTCTCTATTCCTCCCCCTCTCCTAATGCGACAGACATTATAAACAATATCAGTCTGACGCTGGATGAAATTGTTAATGCTATCATGGAACTTGATTCAAACAAAGGACCTGGACCAGACCTCATACCACAAAGTTTGTTAGTTCAATGTATAAACAATCTTGCCATTCCCTTATTTATACTTTTCAACAAATCCTTATCCTTAGGTGTTTTTCCATCCTACTGCAAAATCTCCCATTTGACACCTATATATAAAAGTGGCGATAAAAGGTCTGTTGAAAATTACAGAGGCATTGCCATCTTGTCAGCTATACCAAAATTATTTGAAAAGATAATATGTGATAAGCTGACGAGTCTCATTAATCCCCGCTTAAACGAGCAGCAACATGGGTTTCGGAAAGGACGATCGACCACCACTAACCTAATGATCATGGTCTCCGATGTGTTAAATCAAATGGAAAAAGGACGCAGTTTACACAGACTTCAGTAAAGCATTTGACCGTGTCGACCATATATCTTAATTTTGAAGTTAGGTAAATTTGGCATTTCCGGTTTATTACTCAATTGGATCCTATCAAATCCTATCTCTGCGAACGATCCCAGATTGTTAAATTTCAAGGCATTTTTTCAAATGATATACCGGTCACCTCTGGTGTACCACAAGGTAGTCATCTTGGCCCAATACTTTTCAACATTTTCATTTCAGATTTATCTATTGTATTACTCTTTGTGACATTCCCCATCTTATGTACGCAGATGACCTTAAAATATATAAGATCATTAAATCAGAAGTTGATGTAACTTTCCTACAATCGAAACTGCTGTCCCTTGAGCAATGGTGTAATCAAAACAAACTTCACTTAAATGTTAAGAAATGTTGCGTGATAAGTTTTTCCCGTAAGAACTTGATACCAGAATGCAGTTACCTCCTTAATAATATTGTTCTGAGCAGAACCAACCATATTGTAGACCTTGGAGTTGTCCTAGATAATAAGCTGAGATTTAATCTACATTTTGATAAAGTCTTATCGAGGGCAAATAAACAGCTAGAATTTATAAAAAGACGTGCTAAAGAATTCCAAAATGTGTGGGTAACCAAAACGTTATACTCTACCTTAGTGCGACCACTTCTTGAATATGCTTGCATCATTTGGAATCCAGCCTTTGAATCTCATAGCGACAAAATTGAATCCATTCAAAAACAATTCCTGCTTTTTGCGTTAAGAGATATCTTTGACCCCCGTGACTATAACAACTTGCCACCGTATGAACAAAGACTCAGGCTCCTCTCTCTGATGCCTCTATCATCAAGAAGAACTTTACTCAGTTCATGTTTCACATTTGATGTTATTAACGGAGCTATTGATAGCGAATATATCTCCAGCAAAATTACACTAAATGACCCAATTAGACGTACTAGGCATACGCGGCTCCTAAATGAATATATTCACCACACTATTTACGCAAATAATGAACCCATTAGTAGGTGCTGTAGAATTTTTAATAATATTAGCGAGCACTATTCACCATCCATACCAAAATCCACATTTAAGCGAACCCTCTCAAAGTCTCTCTTTGACTCGGAATAATTTGTCCTTTTCAAGCACTGCTCCCTACAGAGTTATGCTTCTTGGTCTAGTCCCCCTCCGTCATCCCCTAAAAGTAGTACTTAAGATATATAAGCGTAGTTTAAGTATTCTTTTGAAATTGATTTAAATAATATGTAAAAAAAAAAAGAAAGTAAAAAATTTAAATAGAATTAGTAAATTGCCTTGCTTGGTGAAATAAATAAATAAAATAAATAAATAAATTTTTCTTGACCATTTTATGAATAAATTCATTATTTTTAATGGTTTTTTCGTTAACTTAACGAACATTTTCAGTAAAGTTTATGAACGAGTTCCGAAATTTTAATGAAAGCAATTCATAAATATTTCTTCAGAGCAACTCTAAAATATGAATTTATGAATAAGTTAATGTACAGTCTTCATTAAAATTGCCAAACAATCTCGTCGTCTAACCGAACATTGCTTTATTGTAGCGGTGGGTAATGACACAAATTGTTTTACTTCATTGTTGTTTATGAAAAGTAATAAGTTAAAAGTGCTTAAAAGTAAATTTAAGATTAATAAAACTGTTTTTACCTGTGTGTAAAATATTTAACGTATAGAATAAAAAATGTTTGCGCAAAAAGTAATACAAAAATATAGATATCTTTGTAGAACATATTAAAAACTGCATTTTATTTCTAAAAAGGACACCTTGCGTTGACAATTTTGTGCACAATTGTTTGGTGGTGTTAATTTTTATAAAATACATCTTGAAAGAAAGCATTCTTATTTAGAGTCTTATAAAACAAAAACTATTGGCAAATGTTTGCAGCAATGAAAAACAAAAAGAAGCGATAGCGCTCCGAACTGTGCAGCCAACGAGTGTGTAGCCAACGAGTTTATTACCAACGAAGCCGATGGCATTGCTTGCTAGCGAATCAGTCAATTTTTGCTTGAAATACTTCTTAATTTTGCGAATCAATTTCTTCCTTAAATACTTTAATTATTTTTATTTTATGTAATAAAAAAAACTTATTTGCCTTTTTTCCTCAAGACTGTAAACATATTAATAAAATAATTAAAATGTATGAAATATATACGTTTGAATATTAAAAAAAAACATTTTCATTTAAATTTATTAGGTAAAGTGTGTAAATTCAATAAAACTTCAATGAACTTCTTCATTAATTTTATGAACTTTTCATTAATTTTAATGAAATTGTTCAATAAATTTTTTGAACTTTTTCATTAGTTTAATGAAATTCTTCATTAAATTTTAACGAACATATTCATAAAGTTTATTGATTTTTTCATTTATTTTAATGATTTTATTCATTAAACTTTGATGAAATTATTCATTAAATTATACGTAATCATTAATTTCGTTCATTAAATTTCAAGTTTATGAATACCGTTCATTAAATATTAACGAACGTGTGTGTTGGTTCAAAAATAACGAATATTTTCATTAAAACAACGCACAAAATCACTAATTTTATGCACATTTTCCGTTCCGTGTAGGATTACCCCAAATGACCGCGAGTTGATAAGGTAAGTTGAAAAACATATGAAAATTTTTTGACTTTTTACATATTTCTCGATTTTTAGGGCATACAACCTTATTTTGTGCATTAAACTGGTATGTATTTCGTTTGCTATTTAATTGTTCCTAAAAATGAGCTATAAAATATTAAAATCGGATAAAAATTATTAGAGTTGTCATATTTTAGTTTTTGAAAAATTTTATTTATTTTCTTATTGTAGTAAAAAAAAATCTTAAAAATTCAAATTTGTAAAAATTGCAATAAATTGGTATTGAAAAGTATTCTGAAAAAACATTTTATACAAATAGAAAAAAATTATGTGATTACGTTTAATAAGAAGTGTAACATTTTGTAAATTTCGAGTTTCGAGTTGAGCAAGCTTTTGATCAAGTAAATTTTTAAGAAGGCAACAACAACAACAACAACTCTGTGAAGCAAAAAATTCGTTTCTTTTCTATGGTGCATTTCGGCAAACTGTCGAAAACCAATAAATATTGAAATAAATAAAGAAGTAACTAGAACAGATGGCAACCTTGGTAGAGTTGATGGCGGTGATCTATAAATAGCCTACTGCTTCAAAATGTCATATGATTAGTAGCCAATTGAGCGTTCAATTTGTACTATATAATTTAAATGAATGAATTTCTAATGTGTGAAATCATATGCAAATTTAAACAGTGAGTTGATCACAGCTTAATCACTGAAAAGACTACTGAAGAGGAAAATGTAGCGACTTCCGCAACAGACTGTCTAGTCAGCTAAGTGATTGACTCTATACAGAGTTGTTGCTGTTGTTGTTGTTGCCTTCTTAAGAACTTACTTGATCAGAAGCTCGCAATTTAATTCATATAATAATTTAATATATCATAAAATTAATTAACTAATTATGTTTCTCATTTAAAATTTCTTTAATATTATAAAAAGAGAAATTTTGGAGTTCCAGGGCTGCCAATATATCAGACCCTGGTTTTAGGGTATAAAAAATTGAAAATAACCCAAAAACCAACCAATTTCATTTTCACCATTGCCAGTTATGAATGCTCTTTTTTCACCATTCCATCAAGCACAATATAACCAAAATGGGATCAGAACCAAGTCACACCACCAGGTTAAAGTTCAAAAAGTCAAAGAAAAAAAATCGGAAACACTTGCTTTAGTCGAAGAAATTTTTTAACAAAAACACAATAGAACTTTTTTAATTAACTGTGTTTTTGCGCTAATGTAGCTTTGTTTTTTGTGGTGAAAAATTGTGAAAAAAGATAATTCACAAGTGGCAGTGGTGAAAATTAAATTAGTTTGTTTTTGGGGTATTTTTAATATTTTTTACCTTGAAACCAGGGTCTAATATCTTAGCAGCCCTGGAACTCTAAAATTTCTTCTAACTTAAATAAGAAATTTTTTTATATTATTGAAGCAATTTTAATTGAGAAACATAATTTTATCGTTTTGAATGAATTTTTTGTATTCGAAATGCCAAAAATAGGCACTTTGAGCACTTTTTAAAAAAATCAAGTTTCAACAGCTATAACTTTTTTATCCGAATTTTGGTTTTTGTAATTTTTTGCCCGAAACAGCTGAAGACTATGTTATAGCCAGGCGTTAAGACGATTTTTTAAATTTTTTATTTTTGAATTTTAAGCGAATTTTTTCGTAAAAATAACCAACTTCAAAGTTACACTTTTAGTAAAAAATTTCATAACGACCAAGTTATTCAACGTAATCACATCATTTTTTTCTACTTTTATAAAATCTTTTTTCAGAAAACTTTTCAATAGCAATTTATTGCACTTTTTACAAATTTGAATTTTTAAGATATTTTTTACTACAATATGAAAAAAAATTAAATATTTTCAAAAATTAATGCATCACAACTCTTATAATTTTTATCCGATTTTTATATTTTATAACTCATTTTTAGGGACAATCAAATAACAAACGAAATGCATACCAGTTTTATGCACAAAATAAGTCTTTATGCGAAAAAAGCGAGAAATATGTAAAAAGTCAAAAAATATGTTTTTCATTTTACAACAAAACGATCAACTCGCGAACATTTGGCGTTATAGGAGTTATCGAACTCATATGAAAACATGCTGGTTTTTAGTCCAAGCGTCACGTTTTTAATCAGTCATCATTTTCATTTTCGAAAAATTTAAATTTTTCATACAAATGCATGGCCAGTCTAATGGCCACTTTTCGCGAAATGGCGACTGTTTGAAAAAAAAAGTTATTTTTTGGCTTTTATTTCAAAGTTATGAATTTTTTAAGAATATGAAAAAACTTTTTACATAATCCTAGTTCAGGGATATGGAAAAAAAAACCACACCAAATTTTAAGTTAATCGGTCGACAGAGGGGTTAATCGGTTTTTTGGCTTAAAATTCAAAAAATCAAATGGAAGTTACGAATTTTTCTGGATACCGGTCTTAAGTTAATAAAATTCTGCGTCACAAGCAAAAAAAATAATACTTTCAGAGTACTAGTTCAAAAGTTATAAGCTGTCAAACTTAAATTTTTTTTGCTTTCGTTCGCGCGCAGTGGAGAATCGTAATTTTTCAGCATTTTTATATAAAATTTTTATTGAAAAATTCTTTTTTGCTATATTTTTTAATGGAACCTTCAACTTCAGGTTATTATTGTTCTAACGCCTTAAAAATTTACTAGATAAAGTGTTGGAAATAATTTTTATGTGTCTATTAAGAAATGTGTCAAAAAATTCCGATATTATGCTATGCATGTGGAGTTAAAGTTTATTTTTTTGTGTTCTGTTATAATCTTATAATGATTTTCTTTTAATATGGACTGTTGTTATAAAGTGTATAAAATTTTATTGTGCTATTTTTTGCGTTTTAGTAAATATTAAACTTTTTGCAAACGAACTGCTATCGCTTTTATCAAATTAAGCAAATGCAACTACGAAAGCATGTGTTTGTTGTTACTGCGCTGCTTATTTATTTGTTGTGTTCTTTTTGTGTTTTTGTTTTGTTTTAAATCATCACGAAAAATCAGCCGAGAAAAATCGCTCGAAGATGTTTTCAATAGGTTTTTGATAACTTCTGATTCTATAATTTCAAACAAAAGGAAATTACCTCAAAAGAAGTTGAAAAAGTTGCCACAAATGGCTGTACATTTGATTGTACTGCCATAGGTGCCGACAAATGAAAACAACGGCGAAGACACTGATGAAACCGACGAAGAGAGTGGCGAAAGTTGTGACGTCAATTTTCATGATCCATACGATGGAGTATTATCAAGCGGCAGTGATTAAAAATTAATATTTAAATTATAAAAGAGGCCACTTCGTAATTTTGTATGGGAGGTAGGTAGAGTTTTCATTTGACTGTACGAAATTTTAAGCTCAGAATGCATAATAAAAATTAAAATTTATGTGAAGATTTTAAAATCCATATATTAATTTCTGTTGAATTTTAAAAATTTTGATAAAGTAACTTTGTATGGGAGGTAGGTGTGGTATTCACCCGATTTAGCTGAATTTTTATACGTTAAGCGGATATCAAAAATCAAAGATCACATACAAAATTTCAAAATACTTTTTACAAAATACTTTTGTATGGGAGGTAGGCGTAGTTTTCATCTGATTTGATTCATTTGCGATCTTGATTTTAGATACAAGCTTAAATACCAAATTTCATTACTATAGCTTCAAAATCACGCCAGTAATCGTGTCGACAAACAGACAGACGGACGGACGGATTTTTTTTTTCTTATTTGAACACATTCTAACTAAAAAAGTCGAAAGCTGCCTCCGTCTTTTAGGTGCATTGACATCCATTTTCAGGGTAAAATACTCCACTGTGCGGTCCATTGGAACTTGAGAAATCATGTCAACCGTGTTGGAAAAAGTAGTTTCGAGAAAAACGCGTTCAAAGTTTTTAAGTTAAGTTTCAAGCAGTCTAACTGACGACACTATGTAACTTTTAAAACAATTTAAATTTCACAAAATCCTTTAAAGGAAATATTCTTGAATATATAACTGTCGACAAATAAAAATAAAAGTATTTTGATTTTTTCAATTTTTTACACAAGAATACTGCCTTAAGACTAAACATGCCAACCGTACAGATTTTATCTGTACAGTACAGAATTTTGACCTGGCGAACAGAAAAAAAAAATCGTACAGAATTTGTACATAAATTTCGATGTCCGATTTAAGCTTAGTTGGAAATGAAAAGAAAGAACTATAAAACATATGAAAAAACTTTCAAACACTTAAAATACCAGACTGACAACATGTTGTATCGTCTGAACTCCCCAATGATGTTGGTGGGTGTCATTGCGAGTTATGCCTACCTGGAAATAAATTGAAAAAACGATAGAAAAAATTTCTCAATTCAATTTAAATGAGCATTCGAATAAAGTGCACGCTCAATACGGCCACATAAAATTGTCTTGCACTGCGGAAAAAGTAGCAGAATGGAACGCGGAAAACTTGCGAACGGTGAAACAATGGGTTGAAATTTTCAGTCACATGAATACCACGCAAGTGTAGTATTTGAATTTTGCACGCATCATCAAATTCATTCTATGTTTACCTGGGCCAAGTGCACCAGTCGAAAGTGTTTTTTCTTTAATAAAAAACATTTGGAAATCAATTCTACTCGTGAAATGTAACTTAGATTACTCGTGCATTGAATTCCATACATTTTTAAGGAAGCAACCACAACTATTGAGACAAATCTCAAGCCAAGAGAAATACAATTTTAAGCAGACGAGCGACTGAAAATGATGTTGAAGCTGATGGCTCTAGCAATAAGTCAGTAGTTGGCGCACAAACCGAAAATGCAGTCTACATTTAAATGTGCCTGATTATGGTAGAATAATTACAAAGTAGCCGTGACAGATGGCTATTTTCACACAAGAGGCGACCGTAGGTTGTTTTTGCTTGCATATTTTACTTTGTCATTTTATTTCGTTCTCTTTTTTATACTATTTATGACAATTGATGGTCGCTTAAAGACCTGCCACGGCTATCTTGTAATTATTCTACCATGCGTCTGATTAAACAACTTAAAATTATGTTTTTATTATTCTTGTTGCTTTTCATTATCTTTCGTTGAAAATGCAAATTTTCTTGCATTAATCTTTTTCTCCATAATCATAATAAATACCAAATAGTGTACAGAATTGTCCAGATTTTTGAGTTGAGTTTTTATATATTTGTACATAATTTGATCGTACGATAGTTGGCATGCCTACTTAAGACTATGCAATAAAAATTTCATTCGAACATAGTTAACATTTCTGCAGGTAATCAAAAACTGACTATTTGTCTCCTTAGAAGTATGTCTAAGAGAAATATTGTCCAAAGCGACTTATAGTGAAATTTTCCAAGTGTTTATAATATATTGTCGCCGTCTACGACTTCCTTTAAGGATACTTTTGGTACTTCTTCAAACACTTTTTTTTTTGGAAAGAATCAAAAAAGACCTATAAAAAAAACGTACAAATATTTGTGTCGTTTGGTTGACAAAACGGTGCACAATGCTTTGCACAGTTGAAATAAATAAAAAAATTGTTTGTCTTTGAAAGTTAAATATCATTTCAAAGATAATACTCCCATTGCGGCAAGTCCAAAATATTTTTGGTTAAAAATTAGAAATATAGGCATGGCATCATGTAGAACATATAAAAAAAATGTCTAATTTTTTAAGTAATTTGCAAGGTAGTGTCCGATGTGTTTTTGATGCTCACAGGAAAAATTCTTCTTAAAATACAGTTTTAATCGAAAATAAAAATAGAACTTTGTTTCGTTTTTTGCTTTTTAGAATTTTTGAATTTAGAATTTTCAAGTCATCAAGATAACTTACTCGGCCATTTACCGTCAAAGAGATGAAGCTCTGACTCAATTCACATTTTCTATTAATGAATTCGAGTCTCTAGATCGAGTTTCCGTGCCTAAGTCAATTCGCCTGAAAAATTGACTTACACCACTGTAACTTTAACCCCTTCATTAAGAATGAAGCAATTTCACTTATCGGATTATCTGATGAAATCGATCACCGATTATCAGTTTTTTTCTGTCAAATATACATTTATTTAATTTCGCAATATAAATCAGAGCACCAAAAAATCACATAATGCTCATAAGATTTCTGCAAAAAGCGCTTTAGCACTACTTTGCTTTCAGTGTGAACTTTAAAGCGCTCATCAATGCATACTCAAGATAAGACATTATAGGTGTGCAATGCTACCAGACACTGCTCTAGATTATCGAAAATGTCATTAGATTATATTAGCTTGGTTAACCATAATTGTAAATTTTTCCCCAAAATATGTGAAAACATATGAGACTTAACAAGGGAAATAATTGCCTAAGGACATAGTCAGAAAATAGTCAGGAAATCTTTTTTTGATAAGATTTTTATTTCAGACGTGACTTAATTTTTGAATCTGATAACCTGAATCTAAAGAAAACCTGATCAGAAAAACGCCTAAAGTAAGGATAGCTTCAAAAAGACCGATTGCCACCTGAGCAGATATTGTTAAATTGATAAGGCTTTCTTAAAAGGGGCATTCATGGTAAAAATCGTGGTAAGCGTTTCGATATTTATAAGAAAAATGTTGTATACAGATAGATCTGCACAGATTTTTTTATTTTGGTGCGTAATTTTATTGTTGTTGTTATTGTTGTTGCTGCTGTAAATATTTCTTTTTATACAACTCAACTAATAATTCTTGTCTTTGACAGCTCTTGACATACACATCCAAACAATAGAATAAAAACGTGCAAATGCGGAAGAACCGTCATGTCTTGTTTATTTATACAGTTAATCTGTATGAAAAGAAACACAACAACAAGCAAGGGAATTGTGTTAATTAAGTTATAATTTGATGAGACTTAAGATGTTGCAGTAAAAATGTCGGAACACGATTCATTTTTTTACTATTAATGATTGACATGGAATAATTTTAATCGGCGGAAAAATGCTAAGGAAAAAATACACACAACGAATAGTCAGTGTGAAAAAAATTTTCGCTTTAATTGAAAAAAATATGTACACTCATCACTCACAGCTGTATCGTGTTTAATGATAGAAAATTGATCTCCAATGAATTTCAGTTCAAAGTATTGCATGTTTGGTAGTTTTAATATAAATTTTTCTATCGCTTGAAATTTTTTTTACAAGTTTTTTCAAACATATTTTTTCTCACACGCTTAATTAAACAACTATTCTGAAAAAAGTGATCAAAATAATGTTGAGAAAATGGCTGACAATAAATATTTTTCCACAGCACTTTGCTTAAATAAACGAAAATTATTTATGAGATACTTTAGCCGCCATAAAAGATGAATATCAAGATAATTATAACACTAATTACCTAATATTATTTTCTAATTGTTGATTATTTTAGTATATTTGTTTATTTGTACTGTAAAGTGATTACTAGGTTTATTTGGAGGAAATTTTTACAATTGGCTAAGCAAAAAATACTCACAATCAGCGCCTGTCCAAGAACTTAAGGCGCCCCCGTTCGAGTTCAATCATGCGCCCCAGAAATGGTAATACCCAACATTTTATTTAAAAAAAAAATAATTTCTGTGAGAAATGAAAATCTTGTGTATTAAGATTGTTTTGTGTTTTATTTGATGAATGATATGGATATTTTATCCCAAGCAAAAAATAACATTTAAGCCAAACAGAGGGCGAACAAGGCTTAATTTTAAAAAATTTTCTCGGCCTTGCAAGCGTCGTACAAGGGTCGTTTATAGGACTTTTTGGTCAAACAGCGGCCGTACAGAGACCGTTTTGAAATAATCTCTGCTGTACAACGGGCGTATAGCGACCATACATCGGCCGAACGGTGATCATTCTATTATGAAAAAAGCAGCTTTTTTGAACTAATATCATGCTCAAATAACATTTTTGGGCCACACACAAGTGGCGATACTATCAATGTCGGAATCGCCAAGAAGGACTTGCTTTTGTTGTTGTGCTATTGAATAAGAGCTTTGAAAATTTTCTTGGCATACAATGGGCGTACAGCGGCCGTACAACTTAATTTAAGCCTTGTACGGACTTTGTTCGGCCAAACTAACGACCGCTAGGCTTTTAAATTATTTTTAGAACATGCTCGATTCATATACGGCCGTGTTGCCCATGTTCGACCCTTGTACGACCGCTGTTCGCCCGCTAAAAGATTTTATTCGGGATATTTTAAATGTTGTGATATTCGAAATTATTCAATAAAAAGCAACTTTTTATGCTTTGAAAATACAAATTGCTCTATGATTTTATCATATTCAACCGAATATGGCTAAGCCATTTAATCGCACTTGTTTTATCGAATTTCAAAGATAATTTTTAACTAGTGGCATACAACGGACTTATAGACGCTATACAACATAATTTAGGCCTTTTACGGCCGTTGTTCGACCCAACTTACGACCGCTAGGCTATTTGGACTATTTTTAGGCCATGTTCGACCGCTGTTCGCCCGCTAATATTTTTACTCGGGATGTTTTAAATGTTGCAATATTTGAAATTATTCTGAATTGAATTTGCAATGTAATATTTAATGATATTGTGGCTAAGCCATTTAATCGCTCTTGTTTTATCGAATTTGAAAGATGGTATTTAATTAGTGGCATACAACGGGTTTACCGCGGCCATACAACATAATTTATGCCTTGTGTGGCCGTTGTTCGACCCAACTTTCGACCGCCAGGCTTTTTGGATTATTTTTTAGCAATGTTAAGCCCATGTACGATCATCCGACCTATGTTCGACCGCTGTTCGCCCGCTAAAATATTTACTCGGCATGTTTAAATGTTGCGATATTCGAAATTATTCAGTAGAATGCCCTCTTTCGTGCTTTGAAGATGCAAATTGTTCTATGATTTTATCATATTTTATCATATCATATTTTATCATATTGAATTGAATTTGCAATGTTATATTCAAAATAATGTGGCTAAGCCATTTATTCCCTCTTGTTTTATCGAATTTCAAAGATAATTTTTAATTAGTGACATACAACGTGCTTATTTACAGATGCCATACAACATAATTTAGGCCTTTTACGGCCGTTGTTCGACCCAACTTACGACCGCTAGGCTTTTTGGATTATTTTTAGGCCATGTTTGACCGCTGTTCGCTTGCTAATATTTTTACTCGGGATGTGTAAAATGTTGCGATATTTAAAATTATTCAGTAGAAAGGTCTCTTTCGTGCTTTGAAGATGCAAAATGTTCTATGGTTTTATCATATTGAATTGAATTTGCAATGTCATATTCAAATGGTTCAGCCGCTAGGATTTTTGGATTATTTTTAGGCAATGTTCAACCCATGTACGACCGTGCGGCCCACGTTCGACCGCTGTTCGCCCGCTATTATATTTACACGGGATGTTTTAAATGTTGTGATATTCGAAATTATTCAGTAGAAGGCCCTTTTTCGTGCTTTGAATTTGCAATATCATATTCAACTGATATGGTGGCTTAGCAATTTGACAGCTTTTGCTTTATCGAATTTTAAAGATTGATTTTAATTAGTGGCATACAGCGGGCGTACAGCGGCCGTACAACATAATTTAGGCCTTGTTCGGCCGTTGTTCGACCAAACTTTCGTCCGCTAGGCTTTTTGGATTATTTTTTGGCAATATTCAACCCATGTACGACCGTGTGGCCCATATTCGACCGCTGTTCGCCCGCTAATATATTTACTCGGAATGTTTTCTATGTTGCGATATTCGAAATTATTCAGTAGACGGCCCTTTTTCGTGCTTTGAAGATGCAAATTGTTTTATGATTTTATCATATTGAATTGAATTTGCAATGTCATATTCAACTGATATTGTGGCTAAGCCATTAAATCGCTCTTGTTTTATCGAATTTCGAAGATAATTTTTAACTATCCTTAATTAAGAAAAACTTATTTCAGCTGATACAACCGATACAGGCCTTGTTAATGCTATACTGTGCGCAATAACAACATTTAACAACAAATTCTCTATGCCGTTGACCTTTAATGTCTTTAAGAACATCGACGACTAGAACAATATAACGACTTTTCACTAAATATTCTTAGAAGAACAAACCATGCAGCTGTGCAATGCATGACTCTGAAATTGGTTTTCATAAAAATATTTTGATTTATTAGTGAAATTAATCAAGTACATATGTAAATGAGATGAGTCTAATTATTGCTGATGATTTGTGCGTGCTTTTAGAATTATAATGAAAAATAAATTGCGAATACTTCTTTATTTAACTCTTTTTTAACTTTTTAATATTAAAAAAAAAACAATTACACATTTCTTAGTGCTTTTTTAATTGAATTGAAATTTGATTTAATAACTGTTTGCTCCTTATGAAATATTTTTACAATTTGCTATGCATATCTTTGGATTGTTTTTTCTTACACGTTCTCAATATTTTGTACATATTTATAAAATATCCGCAAATAACTCTTGTATTTTTAAATAAAATTTACTATCGCGCCCTTGAGTAGCTTGCACCCCGTGCCTTGAACGATCTGCACATGCGGTTGGACAGGCTCTGCTCACAATATGATTGTCTTCTTTCGAAATAATTTCCGACATAAGTATTTTATTTCATTCTCTCGTATTAAATGTTTTAACCTGACTATTTTTTCCTTCTATTTTTTTTTTGTTGTTGTTTAAATACAGACAAATGAATGATACTTCTAGTCGTTCACACTGTGGGTCACACACGGAAGTCACTAAAAACTACTATAGTATTTATACTGCTAGGAAAATAGATATTCGATGAAAACTAGCTCTTAAGAGATAATAGATAGTATTTATAAAATTAACAGGTATTCTTTCTCGTCTTATTTTACTCATTAGTTTGGGCTTATAGTATCAAAATGACTCGAAGAAATTAAAACAGTGAAGCTTCTTGTATCATTTGAGAACATTTTTATTCATTTTGCCTTTGAATTTAACACGGTTAAAACTCTTGGACTAAATTTTAGGCCAGCAAAAAATTACTGGATTTTTTTAAACCTTGCAGTTTAAAATTTAAACTTTGCAAATACTAACTCATAATTAAAACTCTACTGCACTAAAATTTAAAACAAAATAAATTTTATCTTATTTAACCCTGCTTTGATAACCTACGTCTGCGAGACGTATGCTTTCTAAACTTTTCGCACTCGCGTAAATGCTTTTACTGTAAGTTTTCATTTTTATTTTTAAATAAAAAACAAATTAATAAAATGTGTTTGAATGACAAGGGAATATGTAATAAAGCCATGTAAGTAAAAAAAAAATAGTTTAATTGCTAGTAACATAACATTAAGCCACGAAAACCAACCTGATAGACGTATGGTTAACTTCTGAGAGACTTCTGATAAGGTTATCAAAGCAGGGTTAAGTACAAAATAAATATTAAAGCGTTCTTTTTAGCTTTGTGGCTTAAGTTTGAGAACAATTCTGTATTATGTTTTTGTTTTTAATACAATTTAGACTAAATTTTTTATACATTTGGATACTAAATTTAGATTTGGACCTGTAAAAAGTTAGCTAGGCAATGCTAAGACTCAATATTTGACGGTTCGGTTCATTGTTTGCTTATTGCTTTTGTTATTAATAGCGCTATAGCCCAGCGGTAAGACTAGTGAACTTACAAACTGGATGTCGTGGGTTTGATCCCACGGTGCTTACTATTTTTATTTTTTTTGTAATATTTTAATCCAAGCCTGTACTAAATTTAAAACCAAAGCTGTATTATAATCATCTTTTAGTATTTTATTCTAGATTTAAAACCAAAGCTGGTGTGGACTTATACAGGGTCCGCCAAATAACTTTTTTTTTTTTTAAATTTTATTAAAAAAAAACTACTGGATGTTTTCTCAAATTTCTTTTCTTATTTGAAAGTACAATCCTTCCGGTTAATAATGAAAAATAATTTTATTCAAATGGCTGTCTCGGCTGGCCATGCAGTAGCCTACACGATCGGTCCAATTTTTAAGCACATTATCGATTGTGTGCAGCTGTATTTCACCAATGGCTTCACGAATAGTGTCCTTTAAAGCGTCGATTGTCTCTAGCTTGTTGGCGTAACACTTATCTCTGAGGGCACCCCACAAATAATAGTCCAATGGTGTCAAATCGCAGCTCAGAGGTGGCCAAACGAATTCAGCTCTGCGGCTGATAATGCGATTTTCAAAAACAGGGCGCAAAACATCGAGTGTAGCTTCGGCTGTGTGGCACGTAGCGCCGTCCTGTTGAAAGCAAATGTTGCCAATATCCTCCTCTTCAATTTTTGTGAACAACGTGGCCCGATAACGATCGCCATTGACTGTAACGGCCACTCCTTGCTCATTTTCGAAGAAAAATGGCCCAATTATGCCTCTGGACCAAAATCCGCACCAAACAGTGACTCGTTTTGGATGCAGCGGCTTTTCAATGTATGCGTGCGGGTTTTCTGTGCACCTAATGCGACAATTTTGCTTGTTTACATACCCGCCAAGATCAAAATGAGCTTCATCTGAAAAGATGATTTTTTTGGCAAAATCGGCATCATGATTTTCAAAGTAATGTCGCAATATTTCCCAGCGTTGCTCAAGCATATACACAACCATATTTGTTCAGCGGAAGGATAAAACTAATTACCTGTCAAATCAGACATGAGCTAAGTGTTACCATTCACGAAATAAGCACTAGTTGAAAAAAAAAACGTTAGATGGCGGACCCTGTATGTGGTACAGAAAAGTTTCAATTTTAGTACAAGATTTTTAACCGTGTATAACATTACAATAACACTCAAATAAGATTCCATACATCCAATAACAGAAGAATAACATTTCAATAACATTAAAATATCACTGAAATTATAATTCAAAAGCATAAACAAATTTTTCAATAATATTTCATAAGCTAAGGAAAAATACTTAAACATTAGTTTGACAGTTTTTGACGAAATCACTTATTTTTCAGTATGAACTTATTTTGCATTTTAGTTAAAACCATGCTCCAGAAAACTTAACTGAACTGCCGATAACTTATTTATTTTTGAGTTGTAGTAGCGAAACTTTTGAAAGACTCTTAAAAAGGCTTTCGATAAAGTTATATTGTTATAAAAACTAGTAAGGAAATATCTTTGACTGAATCGAAGTAAAAAAATACCCCCACCGTCGTATTTTAAATTATTTGAAGTCTTGAATGTTGTATTATTTTGGTGATGTCACTTTTATTGGTCGCGGTTTATATCCAAATATTTAACATTTGAGACTCGCTGTCCTTTTTATTTATTACAGCTTTTGTGTATGTTATCAAGTACAAACATTAATTTTTTTTTAATTTAAAAAGGTTTTACCATTACTAGAATTCGCCAGTGGTCGAAATTCGACCTTTTTACTGTGATCTTCGACCTACACTGTGATATGAAATCGCTTTCGTTCTCAGATGAGCGTAGAAAAGGGTTAAAAAACGAATCTATTTCTATTTTCAGTTTGCCGCTCACTGCTAATCGACGACTTTTCATACAAAAATACGTTGTACTGAGAAAAGCTACAGTTTTCGAGATATCGCCATAATTTTGATGTCAAAATAACGAGAGTTTTTCAAAATTTACGGTTTGTAAGAAATTTCACAATCCCAATATATATTCGCACATGTTACATAAAAAATGCTTATTGTAGGGTATCCGTAAGATATAGCGAGAAAGGTCTTACACCGTGTTTTTCCATCTCTTATAGCTTAGCTTTTAGTTAAGAAATTATTTTTTGAACGCTCATATTTCAGGTCAAAGGTCACAAAAAGGTGCAACGCATACTTCTCCCTACTCTTATTCATTTGAAAGAAAATTATTGAAATCGGTTAAGAAACACGGGAGAAAATGGAACCGAACCCGTTTTCCTACGACTATTTATGTATAGATAGATGATTACGTAATTTTGTATTTTCATTTTTTTTTTAATTTCAAACATCGAGAGGACAGTTACAATTTTTAGTCATTAGGCTAATTTTTGCGGAATGGAAAGAGATTTAACCGTAAACTAACTTTGTATGGGAGGTAGACGTGAGTTTTGTGCGACTTTTACAAATTTCATACGTGCAAAATTTGATGTTAATAGATTAATTTTTGTGAGATTTAAACAGATTTTACCGTTTTGGTAACCTCAATTTGTATGGGAGGTGGCCGTGGTTTTCATTTAATTTTTCCAAATTTCATACTTAAAGTACATACTAATTGTTAAAGCTTAGGTGCAAAATTTGAAGTCATTAAATTAATTTTTGCGGAATTGAAAGAGATTTTACCATTTTGGTAAACTCACTTTGTATAGGAGGTAGCCGTGATCTTTATTCTACTTTTACAAACTTCATATTCAAAGTGCATTGTAAGGTTAAAGCTTATGTGCAAAATTTTAAGTGATTAGATTAAGTTTTGTGGAATTTAGAGAGATTTTACCGTTTTGATTAAGTCACTTTGTATGGGGAGGTAGACGTGGTTTCCATCTGATTTTAACAAATTTCTTTCTCAAAGTTGATATTAATGGTTAACTCTAATGTGCAAAATTTGAAGTCATTAGATTATTTTTTGTGGAATTGAGAAAGATTTTACCTTTTTGGTGAAGTTTCTTTGTATGGGAAGTAGACGTGATTTTTATTCTACTTTTACAAACTTCATATTGAAAGTGCATCGTAAAGGTTAAAGCTTATGTGCAAAGTTTTAAGTGATTACATAATTTTTGTGGAATTTAGAGAGATTTTACCGTTTTGATTAAGTCAGTTTCTATGGGAAACGATTTTATATTGTAAAAGTCGTGGTTTTCATCCGATTTTTACAAATTTTTCAAATTTATATTAATGGTTTAAGCTTATGTGCAAAATTTGAAGTCATTAGATTAGTTTTTGTGGAATTTAGAGATATTTTACCGTTTGGATTAAGTCACTTTGTATGGAAGGTAGCCGTGGTTTTCATCCGATTTGGCTCATTTTAGAACTTGACCTCCACTTTTGAATAAAAAGGATATATATTGCATTTTGCTACGATAGCTATAAAATTACGGCTGTTATCATGACCACAAACAGACAGATGGACATAATTAAATCCACTCAGGAGGTGATGCTGATCAAAACTATATATACTTTTCTATACCGGCCACACCTCCTTATCTGAGTTACCTACGGAGTGAAAAAGTCAATGTACCCCTATTACGTGTTTTAAACGTGTGGGCATTAAAAAACAACAAAAATACGTTTTTGAATGATCAACTGATTAGAAAGTGAATTGTTTTTTTAATTTATACAGATTATACATTAATGAATTGTGAAATCAATGTATGTATTTTATTGCATTTAATTGCTTTTACTAGCCTGATATGAGACACACGTAGTTTAAGCTACTGCTGAAAATATTGTTCCTTAATAAAAATCCACGTGTTTGAAATTAATTTCACACTACTTAAAATGATAGAATTTCTATTCCATACTTGATTGATTAATTTTTACAGCACATACTCATTGTTTTTTTATTGACAATTATTTTGTGTGCAAAATAACAAAAAACCACAAAAGAGCAAATTAGTCATCTTTATCTATATCTATACTTTTATACAAAATTCAAGTGAAAATTTCAAGTTACGACTTTACTCAAAAAGTACTGGGCCGATTTTTATGAAAAAATTTTTAAAATATCATACTTGTGCTACAGATTTATATAGGGGTATTTTTCTTTCGAAATTTGAATAATATGTATATTTAATGAAGATATTAAGTTTTTTTAAGAAATCATCCCAGCTGCCGTTGCATTGCTTATTCGTTGTCTTTTGATGAGTTTGTGTTGCGAGATTTTCAATAAACTCCATGTTGCTCTATATTTTTCTCTTTTTCTTCGTGCTCAGCTAGCACAAAGCTCATTTATAAGGTTGTGGCACTTGAGAGCGAGCTCGGTCGAACTGTCAAAATGGATGAAAAGAAAGCATGAAAATGAATGCATTGAACAAAGAAAAGCACAGTGACAGTTCAAGCAAAAGCCGAAAAAGTGCATTTCTCTCAAAAGCCACAACCTTATAAATTAACCTTGAGCCATGGCACAATTACTGTCAAGGTAGTAGCGTAGACTGGCTTTTTTCTCACGAGCGGCGATGGATAGTTGTCAAAATTAGCTGTTTATGCAATTAATCAAAGAAAAGTGAAAAAATAAGCGACGACTTAAGCATAGCTAGTCAACCGCAACAAACTAAAAACATTTCAATCAACTTCGCGAATAAATTTAATGAATCAAAGATAAGTTAAAAATAAGCACATATCTAGTCAACAGCAGCAAACTACAACATTCTTTAGCTGTTTTTGACAACTACTAATCGCCAAAAAACTGTCACGGCTACCTTGTCAAATAATTATACCATGCCTTGAGCTAGCATAGTGCAAAAAAAACTGAAAAGTGAGACACATATAAATGCAGAGCGGCGCTCCAAAATAAAACAAAACAAAAAAGACCATTTTGTATTTCTTTGATATGTATTGTCTTAACCCCATAAGGACGATGTTGCCATATGGCATCACTAAGTCGGATGTCGCAAAACTAACCGTATCACATAAAAATTAGTCAAAATAATAATTAGGTAAAAATTAGAACATGTGTGAACAAATCGTCCCGTTGTTAAGGCGTTAAGAAGATTGATAAAAAACGTCCGTGGCGACAGTGGCCTGCTTGTATACATATAATTGTATACAAAAAATTATAACGCAATCCATTTTTTTTTTAAATCAATAGAGAAGTCATGTTTTATTCAAAATTTAACATAGGATTGTATAGAGAAATATTAAAAACAAGTTAAAATTAATTTCATTATAGGTTTTACTTTTTAATCATTATAATTTTTAAATTTTACACAAAACTCAATTAAAGCTAAAATATTATTTATGAAAAAACACCGAAAGAAGTTCTGATCTGCTTATTCATTTTGAAGTCAAGTGTAGACAATACTATAAAAATTCAGCTTCTTTTATTTGACAATTAGAAGGCGAAATGATTTTGGGAAAAAAGGCATAGTTTTATGGAAACCATGTTTGTAATACATTAACTAAGGCTCGAAAACTGACTTAATTTTCTGTAGGACAAAAAATTATGAGCATTTTGTAAAAAAATGTTGTAAAAGTGTATAGTTTAATAAAAATATATTTTTTTTTCTTTAAAATTCAGTTTTCACTGTACCATTTCGTACCAATATCTGTGCAAAACCGTACAAAAATTCGACTGTGCCACATTTTATCCACTAGATCTTTTGAAAAAATTAATATTTTTAAATAAAATACAATGAAGACTTCATGGTAGAAGCGGTAGATGTATACTTTTTACACTTTACCATTGCAAATAAAAATCTCAATTCACACATTAAACACATTAAAGTCACGTAATTGTAAATTTACTTAAAGCTTACATAACTGTAGTCAAATCATACTACACAGTAAATATAAACCCTGAGACTTTCCAGAGCAATTCATTGCAACTCATTGTTTTATTTTAATGAGGCTTAGAGAGATAACTATTTTTAAAATTTAAATGCTTTAATTAAATTTTATATAACAAAACTTAAAAATAATTACATTTATGAGTCAAAAAAGCAATAACATCATGCATACCAGATGTTTCGGGTTTTAATAAACTTTTTGTTACAACACCCAGCAAACTAAATATTGCTTAAAATGCTTATGAAATAACTACAAAATATTATAAACAATAACAGTTATTTTCAGCAAATCTTTAAGTAATTATATTTACTTAAGATGTTGCTTAAAAGGATTATACTAGGCAAGCAACCAAATGCATTTCGTTAGCCACTATAAATTTCCGAAAAGTCCTTTACACTACAAAACTACAAAAATTAATTTATTTTAAAATTATTTTTTAATTTTATTTATTATGATTTAAATACAAATTTGAAATGTGTGATAGTTTAAATCATTCTTGATTTAAGATACAAATTCTAGTTGCTTGATAGTCTTAAAACGTTTATTGAGCTTTAGGTCAGGTTAGAACAATTAATTGCTCTAACGAATTTTTTCCAAAGAAACAACAACAACAACAATTTTAATATGAAAAGGAAAACATCACTAGCTGATTTTATTGCAGTTTCGGCCCTGCTACAGGCTTTATCAAAAATCTTTGTGATGCCACCGCCGGGAAACGAACACGGGGCGTGATCGCCGTGCAAACGCATTTTAGCGCACTACACCACAGAGGCGATGAGATTTCCTCATTTCTCAGTTTTTCTCCCTTTCATATTTCTTGTTGTTGTTCTTTTTGCTTTACTTTAGCTTATGCTTATGTTATTATGGAGTTCAACAACCTGTTGCAATTCTCCACTTAGGCCTTTTCCACATGGAGCAATTGAAAAGTAATGCAACTACAACGCAACAGCTTAAAAAGTTTCAAAACACTTCAATTTTAAACTGAACTGCAACCTACGCTTTCAGATGAGCAAGTCACGTCGCAACGCAACATTGAAAATTTACAACAACACAAACACGTATTTAATGTAAGCTTAGTTAAATAGATATAAAAAATAAATTGATGATAAAAAGGATATTTCTTAACTTCCTGCACTTATTTTATATTAATTAACTGATTAATTATTTTTATAGCAAACAACACATATCGCAAACGTAGCAAATCGCCGATTCAAATTGCAGCAAGCCGTGTTGCATGGAAATGGTTGCGAATGTGTTGCCAACTTGTTAAGTAAAAGTTGTTTCATGTGAAGGTTTCGGTATAAATATATTGGCTAGCAACTTTTGTTGCAGTCGCATTATTTTTCAATTGCTCCATGTGAAAATGGCCTTACAAAGCATGGTTACTGAAATTGTTTTTAGATTTTTGCTGAAAAATCTTCAGGCAGTTTCAGTGTTTTTTTGGTCTGGCTCTACTCTGTAATTATTTTTACGATCTAAATATTTGTTTTTTTAATGATATTTTAATACCTTGTACATTTTTGATTATAACTGCAGAACAGATCGTTCGATTTGGTTATTAAATATTGCAAAAAAAAAACTAAAATTTACGAGGGTTGCTAAATATATTTCGGGAAGACTGGGAAGACCGGATTTCTGTCATTGAAAAAAAGCTTTATTGTTTTTCGAAATATTCTCCTTTATGATTAACACATTCCAACCATTCACGTTCCAACCATTTATCAAAACATATATCCCATTCCGCTTGAGACACCTCCAAAACATAGTTTTTTCACAAATCAACGACTTCTTTTGGCGTCGTTAATCGTTGTCAAAAATAAATCATTGGGTGCCAAATCGGGACTGTATGGCGGATGAGGCATTAATCAATCCCAGTTGACTGTTTCCATAAGGATTCATGGAGGATTCATGTACGAAAATTCCCCATCGACGACGAAACTTGCGGAGTCGCCCAAACAAATCGTGTAGGAAAATATCATACAAGTGTCCAAATTTTCGTCGACGAAACTTTAAAAGAAAATGCAAGAAATTTCGTCAACGAAAACAAAAGGGAAATATGTAGTGAATATCGCCAAGGAAATAAAACGGAAATTCAAAGGAAAGTTCGGCAACGAAATCAAATCAGAAATATGAAAGAAATATCTGTAACGAAAGATGATGAAAATTTCGTAAACAAAAGCAAGATAAATACTCTTGGGAAGATTCTGCACATTGTAAGAATGCAGAAGATTGTGCACATTATAAGTAAGATTGGTAATGCCATATATGTTAGGAAAACATTTAACAAAGTCAATCAACATATTTTATTCCATCGATAAATTTGTTTGAAAATTGAACTCACTATTTAAAATACGATAAGAAATATGTAAAAAGAGGAAGCGGTTATACAAATCATCATTCACTATAATGATACTATTAAGAATAACCACATCTGAGTAGAGCAAAAACTGACGAAACTCAATCGCCCTCCATCGGTTTAGATCTTCCAAAGGACGTGGACGTCGACCAAATTCTTTTGGAATAAAGCGAGCCTGGGCAGAAAGCCTACTTTTCATTGTAACTAAGTTATTTTACTATTAGATTTAATATTTTTCTTGCAACATCTAAATCAATTAGGTGCAACGGGTCTATCGGGAACTGGAAAACCATTTGAACTCCCATTTCTTCCAAATTAGAAAAGAAATTTCGAAATTTGCTGGAATGATGCTTAGCACATATCCTATCCCTAAAGTTATTGTCGGTTCTTGGAACGCCACTTTCGCTATTAAAAACAGTGATTCTTTCTGCCTTTGTTCTGACTGGAAGACACTTGCTGCAACCTTTAAATGCATTGTGGCCTACACAACCAGACACAAATGCCCTCGCTGGAGCATCTCAAATAAAAGATCGAATACTTACACCGATTTGTGTGCTTCCATACAAGAAGCCATAATTTTTTAAAGATTTTAAGTCCTCAATAAAATCATGAAGGAACGAATTTATACAAGAGGGCTTTCCGGGATCACAAAACACACCTTTTATAAACACACTTTCTATTTCAGGGCCACAAACCAATGGCACTATTCTTAAAAAGTGGCAAACCATCAATACCTAGTCCAGTTCTATCTAGTTCATGCCTAGAAGGATATCTTTTAATTTTGTTAACTGGTAAAGTATTCCAAAATGTAAATACTGCCCAGAACCCATAGTACATAGTAGGGCATCCAATCCCGGGATCCCAGACTTTTTTTAGTTCCGACAGTCCCGGGATTGCAAGGCATAAAATCCCGGGATTTTCGGAATCCCGTAATTGCCTTCACTGCAAAAAAAATTCCAAAAAATTCCACCAAAAAGTTCTATGATACTCTATCTAAGAAAAACCTGAAAGTTATTTAAAAAAATTTGAAGTGAAAACCTTTCTCAAAATATCTGTACAAAATAATAGAATGTGAGAAACACATGATACTACCTTAGAAATACTGAAATGTGACTTTAATAATACAAAAATAAAAATATTTTGTCACTATCTGTACAAAATATGACGTGAAAAATATAAAAATATAAACCTTTCTTGAACTAAACTTACAAAATATTACAAAATACTAACTTAAATGTGAGCTTTAAAAATTAAAAAAAACGTCCTTAACCTTAATTGGTTCTTTGTGTAAATTTTACACACTTTTCAACTTCAAGCTCATATTTCTTTACTATAAGTTTATAAAATCGAGCTAGGATTTTGGCTCAATGTAAAAATCGTGTGGAAAATTTGTGTTTTTGAGGTTTTTTCACGCTAGCTGTCGCTGCTACCCTACAGAAAAAATTTCCTTAATAGGTTCTAGTGAGTAAAATTTACACACCATAATCTAGGCGCGCCTATGTCACTGTTCTTCTGATTTATTGTTCATTTTTGTTTCGATATTTTCCCAATTTTTCATTTTTTGTTTGACTAGCTGAAACCCGGCTCGTTACTACCACGCCCCCTTGTCCGACGCCCATAAAATGTTATGAGCGGAACGACATGTGTAAATTGTGGTCGAATACCGAATTCCGAGGCTGTGCGATCTATAATTGCAAAGCTATTCGATAGAGCAAATTTGGGTTGTTTAGGAAGTGCCACACCCCTTTTATAATGCAAAAACCATCCTTGGTGTGCGTTTAATAACTTCCTAAAGTTTCACGAAACCAATTTCCGATGCTGTGCGACCTATTATTCCAAAGCTATCCATAGCGAAAATTTTGGGGTATATTTGAGGTGCCACACCCCTTTTTGCAATCAGCACCAGACTTCACAAGAACATTTTCAAGAATTTGCTACCGTTTCTCTGAAAATTTCATAAAAATTGGGTCAGCGGTTTCGGAGTCTTTACGTGACATACACACATACATATATTAATTTTTTTATAAATATAGATGGGCGGAAAAAGTAGGCGTAGCAACATTTATGTATATATAGTGATCGCTACTTGGTCTCGTTGCACCTACACACGAATTTTCACTATCAAAACGTGAACATTTCAGGAATAAGCATGATTTCGAAAAAGTGGGCGTAGATATATTGCGGCCATATTAAACATAAACTAAACTACCAAATTTTAGTTTAATTCGATCAAAATCATCTTATATATAGAAGTTCCATTAATTTTTTGGTGGTAAAAGTGGGCGCGGCAACATTTATATAAATAGTTCACTATCAAAATTTGTATATCTCAGGAATTGGCATGATTTCGAAAAAGTAGGCGTTTATAAAGTTAAACTACACCCATTTTTAGTACAGTTGCCGATAGTAGCAATCTAAACAAAATTTTAGTTTTTTCGATTAAAACCGTCCGATATATAGCATTTTTTATGGTTTGTGGGCGATAGCATAAATTTGGGTTGTATGAGAGGTACCACGCCCCCTTGTCCAATCGACACCAAACTCTCACTCACCAGGAGCACTCTCAAGATGGTGTTTTAATATCCCAGAAAATTTCATAAAGATCGGTTCAGCGGTTATTGAGTCTATACGTGATATACATACCCACATACATACATCCACTTTTATGTATATAAATTTTATACTCGATTAATCGATTTGAAAATATTTTTTTTAAATTAAATATAATAATGAATAATTAATTACTTTTAACGAGAAGATTGCATGCAATTCATTCATCGATTAAAATATTGCTCCTGAAAAAAGTGTGTAAAATTTACACACAAGGAACCTATTCGTTTCTAGAAGTAAGGGACCGATGAAGGTTAAACAAGCTGTACAAAATATCACAAAATTCGTACTTAGAATTACTAACAATATAATGCTATTTTATTGTTTTTTAAATAATTTTATGAGCCTTCCGAATGATCTCATTTAATTAATTTTTTGTTTAAGAATTCAAATTTGTTTTTCAGAAAAAAACCATATAAACCTTCTAAACATTTAATCGAAACTGTGTTTTGTAGTTTTTTAAAATCTTCTGCATTGTCTTGTGTTGTAAAACAAGGCATAATTACTTTGGAACTTCATAATCTGTCTTGCAAAAAATGAATTTTCTAAGGTTTGTCAATCCCGGGTCTAGTCCCGGGATCCTGGGACTGTGTTTTTCCAATCCCAAAATCCTGGGACTGTCAAAACGTCTCGAAATTGAATGCTTTAGTACGTAGAACAATTGGATATACCTTTCGAGTGAGCAGTTGTTTGTTAGAGCTCGGGACATTGAGTCCTTCACCACGCACAACTTGCAAAGGAATCGTCCCAAAGATTCCTACTCACATTATGGTTTGTGGAAACTTCTTTTAATTTCTCATTGAGCTTTATTTTCTTTGGCGAACTCTCTAGAACTTGTTCTGTTGCAATACATAGTTGCTCAATGTCCATTTCAACTTCCAGTTCACCGAAATTTTTTTCTACACAAACGTCCCTTAATCGTTTTAAATATTCGCGCTTTTTCTTTAAAATTTCACGATTTGCTAACACTTGCCATTTTTTATTATAAATACCCACCCTTTTCTTATAAATATTATAAAAGTTCGTTTGAACATTTGTTTGATAATGAATCAGAGTTGCCAGATTGGTGCGTTGCAAACCGTGAGGCCACATGCCGGTAGGAGAAAATTGTAAGAAAGTTCGTTAGTAAATCATTAAAAGGTGTGAAAATTATTTTCGTATTCACAGACGATTATTCGTCAAGAAATTTCTGGCCTACGGGGATGTTTTAAGTGTGTGAATACTAGGGTGGGTCAAAAAAATCAATTATTTTTTTTACAAAGTGACAAAAAGCTCTAGACACCTTAAAAAAATTCTCACCAAATATGAGCTCTTAATTTCAATAGGAAGTTGCATCGCAGCTTTTTTTTCTCAGTCCAATAGATAAAAATTCATACCTTATCATTGATTGATTGTACAGAAAAATGTTTTACAAGAATTTAATGCTCTGCAGAAAAGGTATCCATCTCTATTTGAATGATATTAAAGATTTAAGTTTGATTATTTTAAGACATATTTAATTTTTGCTTATGAATTTTATAACTCGACAATAAATGACTATTATAAAATACACAATACAAGTTTTTGAAAAAATGAAATTTATATGAAATTCATAATTTAAGCTGAAATTTTCCAATTATCTAATACAAAACTCTTAAAATTAGTACACATGAAGTTTGATGATGAATATCTTTTGAACGCTTAATTTAATCGCCAAAACATAGAATACCATTTTTATAGAGCAGTTAATTTCCTATAAAAATTTGTATTGCGCATTTTATAATAGTCATTTATTGTCGAGTAAACAAAAATTAGATATGTCTTAAAATAATCAAACTTAAATCTTCAATATCATTCAAATGGCGAGGTTTGCGAAAAAAATATGGGATACTTTTTTTGTAGAGCATTAAATTTCCTACAAAATTCTAGTAAAATATTTTTCTGTACAATCAATTAATGATGAGGTATGAATTTTTCTATTGGACTGAGAAAAAAAAACTGCGATTCGGAGCATCTCTTCCTATTAAAATAAAGAGCTCATATTTGGTAAGAATTTTTTTAAGGTACTAGTAACCCATTTTTCCGTGTCACTTGTAAAAAAAAAATTATTGATTTTTTTGACCCACCCTAGTGACTATCCTCATACCAAAGACTTTATAACTGTTATGTCTAAAATCGTTGCTCACACTAATAAATCGACGGAAAAAGACATGTTTATAAAATTTTAAATACGCTTAGCTTTGATAAAAAAAGAGATAAACTTACGTTTTTTTGCTTTAATTACTTAAAATTTAATGCTATTTAAAACTGCATACTAAGATTTTATATTCAGAGCAAAAATTTGAAGAAATTTATGGTTAAAAAACAGCAAAATGTTAAAAAACCTCCCTTCTTTGATCGTTGGAACATTATATTTTTCAGTAGGGCACTCATTCTGGGTAGAAAAATGTTTACTACTTTTTTTCAAGCAGTTTGACACTCACTTCCTTGTCACAACTGACGTCACATTTACGTGCTCACAAAGATGGCGGACTTGCGCATGGCGGAATCTTGTATATTTTATTCATGATCACCTCCTGAGTCGATTAAGCCATGTCCGTCTGTCCGTCTGTGATCACGATTCTAATCATTTTCTGTGTTATTACTTGTGCAACGCTTATTGTATATGAAAAGAGCCCACTGTTCGGTGACTCAATTTACTTTGGGAAACAATTTCATCTAAGTCATGTTTTCGTATATAATTGGTATCCATAAATTTTGAAACTTTGTAAATTTTTAATTGTCTTATATTAATCTCAGTTAATTTTATTCAAATTATACGCTTTTAATTAAGAAAGTTCAACTGCTCTTAACCCGCAATTGCATGAGGCATAAGCTTTAATTAACTTTTATCTTTTTTTTTTAATATCTTTTAGTAAAAGTTACCGGAACTCGTGAAATATTGCACGGTGTGAGCGGTTGCTTTCGTAATGGAGAATTAACTGCTATCATGGGACCCTCTGGTGCGGGAAAAAGTAGTCTACTCAATGCAATATCAGGATATAAGTAAGTTTATTGAAACAATTTAATTTAATTTTTATTTCAATTGGCCAAAAAAATTGCTTTTTAATCGAAATTCGTAGTAGAATTTTGTGAATATACCTTTTTATATAACCCCTTAAAATTTACAATGTAACTTATATGTATCCATTGAACAATAAAAAAATTATATGACGTATGAAAATGTTTGCACTATTCTATTATTTTTAAGGTTTGTTTTTCAATCTACCTATTCTGGAATTAACAATCGGCCATCGGACTCTATTTTTCAAGACTCGTCTTTGGTACTCTCTTCTCTATTTTGGTGCTCTTCTTTAAATACAAAATCAAAACTGGAAAAAGGAGTTTTTTTACAGTCAAAATAATAAAAAATGTTATAAAAAACTAGACTTTGATCAAAAAGTTTCTTGAAATTGTAAAACATTTTCGTTGGAAAAACTATAAACGGTCAATAATTAACCAAATTACAAAACCAGCAGCATCCGCATAATACTACGTTTACATATAGAAATTAAAACGAAGTTGATTCCCTCGACGAAACTAACTCCTAAATCTGGTTGAATTTTATTAGATTATCCTTGCAAAAGTTAACCTCATTCTGAAGTAGATTAATAATTAATATCCTTGCTTATCTTCTAAAAAAGTTTGCAACTCTGTAATTTATTCTCTTACGAGAATTTCTTTAAAATCGCGGTCATATGATGGTCTTTAAATGGTGGCGGTCATATGATCCCCGTTCACGTGTTTTTTTAAACCAAAATGTTGAGAATAATTTCACAGCGCAACCTGCTTTGATCCCATGATCAATAAAAATTAATTCCCTTGATTTAAAAATATGGACGTACTAATATAAGGAAGATCTTGATGATCTTGATGTTGTTTTGATGACAAAAACAGTAAAATAATTTTTGCGCTTAGCTGGAAGAATTTTTGCAAATAAATGCTATGTCATATGAAAGGTAGCCAGATGTGCAGTTTTTAATTGATTTCATTTTTACAACAACAACAGCTTTTGAGTCATTTTTTGAGTAAAAAATCAATATTTTGGACCTTTTTTGACATAATCACCGACTTAACGGTACAGTTCAACCTATTTTTGTGAAGATATTTTATTGAACGTTTGAACAAAAAGAAATTTTATGAAATATGTTAATGGACAGCGGAGATATTTGCATCGAAAGACCAAAATTTGATTTTCATGTCGTTTTTTTTCTCAATCTTAGATAACGATGTTTTATGAAACAGTCGTTGTACTGAAAATTTCTACAATTTTGAATGTATGTGAGTGTTTTGATGTCAAAATAACAAAAAATTTTAAAAATTATATACACAAAAAACTCCGATCGTAAAAAAATATTATAATAACAAAATTACCGTTAGTTGAAAAATGTCGGAGGGGGCGTGGCATAAACTAAGTATGTAAAATTTTAAGTTGGGATGCACTTAATATGTATACCTAGTTTGAGCAAAATTCGTTGAGCCGTTTAGATTTGTATAAAGGCCAAACAAGCAAACAAACAAACAGAAAATTAGTTTTATTACTATAGATGTTGCCAAAGCGTCCTCTTAGATGGTCATAATTTATGGAGTCCGCTTAATTTTTCATTACCAACATTTTCTCTAAACTACTAAAAAAAGCCTACGAAACATTTACTAAACATTTACGAAAAAGGGAAAACTACATTTGTGAAACAGTGCAGACGTTTTTATCATCACGGCAGATGAATTTATGTATAATTACTTAAATTAATAAAACGAAAATGTTACTTCTAGATAAAATCATGATAACATAACATATTATGCAAAAAACTCAAGTTCAACTTCGGATTTTCAGATACTGCAGTTCGTTTTTTAAATAGCTACTTAGGTGGTAGGACACAGCGAGTAAAAGTAGGGAAAAACTTTTCATCATTTAAAAACACTACTAGTGGAGTGCCCCAAGGCTCAGTTCTGGGCCCACTGCTATTTTCTATGTTCATCAATGACATTTTCGATAAGTGCAATAATGTCACAATGCATGCCTATGCGGATGATTTGCAATTGTATTTGTCTAGACCAGTTGGACTTACTGAAGATCTTTGTGTTAGAATCAATGAAGATTTGGATATGATATCAGAATGGGCCCAATCTAATAAGCTTAAACTAAACCCCTTAAAATCGTACGTTCTACCAATCTCTAAAACACCTCTTGCAAACATTGATCTTCCTCCAATTCTTTTAAGCGATGCTGAATTGAAAGTTGTTATTAAGGCTTCAAATCTTGGCTTTCAAATAAATACGTCCTTGTCCTGTGAGGGTCACATAAATTCTTGTGTGAGTAAGATCTATTATGTTTTAAGAAATCTGAAAATGACTGCATCATTGTTCCCATTGAAACGAGACGAAAACTAGTCTTACAACTGTTGATGCCAATTATCACCTACTCGGAAGTCATTTATAGCAATCTGGATTCACGAGCATCTCATAAGTTGCTAGTTGCTCTTAATAATGCTACCCGTTACGTTTATGGTCTCAAAAAGTTTGACCATGTATCATTCTTCCGCACTAAATTACTTGGTCGCTGCATATTTCGGTATCTTGAGGCTAGAAATTGTTTATTTCTGCATAAGATTATATACTCACGTTGTCCACATTACCTTTATGAAAAACTTCAGTTCTGTAGATCAAACAGAAGTATGAACCTATTGATTCCAAGTTACTGTTATAAAAATTCTAGTAGGCTGTTTTTCGTCAGTGCAATCAGGATGTGGAATTCTTTGCCTAATTACATTAAGGTTGTTTCCAACCAAAGAACCTTCAAGCGTTTAATTTTCGAATATTACTCTTAGCTATAATCTATCCTTGATTTCTATTACCTTCTTTATAATTCCATTACTCTTTTTCTCAGCCTTGCATTGTTAATTTTTCTTAATTTATTTATTGTATTGTTTGCTTCATTATAAAATTATCTTATAATACTTATACAGTTAAGCTAAAAATAATTGCCTCAGTATGCCTTTTATCAGCAATTTCTCATGTTGCTTAAAATTGTTGTTTATTTTTAATTCAGAGCATTGATTACCTGTTGTTATTTAATTCAATTTTTAGTTTTTAAACTTTTAATGTTTTAATGTTCTTTTTAATGTTTTAATGTTTTTCTTATTATTTAATTGTTAATCATTAGAAATTAATTTTATAAATTGCTTGTTGTTATTTTCTAAAAATGTTTTTAACATTGACTGTGGCATGCTAAAGAAATTATTCTTATATGCTAACATATTCGCATAATAAATACAAATACAAAAATAATAAGTTTTTAATAAGTTTTAATTAATGCCCATATAAAAACCAATCAAGTATTTGTTTTTTGATACCAAATCCAGTGGTTAAATTCAATATCCTCTAACAACATTCCTACGACACCCACTAGATCTGGTGCCAAGTTTATTTTCACTGTATAATTTATTCACTGTTAACGAGAGTTATAGACAAACATCATCTGTTACTTGATAAGTCAATAAAGAATAATTAGAAAACACTTAAATATATACCATTTCTAATGAGGTAAATAAAAAAGAAAAACAAAATGGAAATCATAAAATAATTGTGTGATTTTAACCTTTTTATAGCCAGTTCAACTACTTCTTATCGATACTTTTAAGACACGTGCTTTTGATTAAGTTAATTTTATTAGTCATTAAATATACACTCAGCCAACGCAGTAGATAAGGGCGGGTTCACTGGGTTCAAACCCCCCCCCCCCTAGCAATCCAGAATACTTTTTTATATTGAATAAAAGCACAGATATTCTAAATTTATCTTTTTATTCCAAAAATAAATAAGTTGAATATTAACTCTTTTCAAACTGCTGTAAGGGTCTTGTATCCAAATAAATTAGATATAGAAAAGTTGGGAACTGAACTTGAGTTAAAGATAACTAAATGAACCAACAATAGAAATGAGAACTTTTTTATTATATTCTGCAATTTTATAAAAATCTGGAAAAAATTGTTATTTTGCCCTGTAGAGCAGCTTCCAGTGAACGTTCCTTTTGCACATTAAAATTTTTGAATTTATTTTTTTGACATTTTCACAAATTGGCTTCGTTTCAACAAATAAGTATATGTATGTTTAACTTTTTAAAATATCTGTCATTGCTTTACTTGAAAAAATACTTGTCGTCCCGTTCAAATCCGAGCTATTGAACCTGCCTATTAAAGGTACTGCCTGGTAAGTTGGGTTGAAAAATGTTGTTTTCCTTTTTCGTTAGCTACAACTGTGTAGAATATTATACTTAAAGTTCATATTTAAATTCATAATGGTTTAAAAGTTATAAACCTTCGAGCCGACCGCGTCACAGCAGGTAGCGGACTTTACTTAAACCTTAAAACGCAATTTCTGGGAAAACTTCGTTTGCTAGCTAGCAACTCTCATAACTCCGTCAAATTTTAAAGAATCATTAAGTTTTATTTTTTAATCATACTCATACACATACTAACTCATACTCATACTCATACTCACTCATGCTCATACTCACTTGCACTCGTACTCACTTTTACTCATAATCACTCATACTCACTCATGCTCATTAATACTCATACTCACTCATACCCACTCATACTCATACTCACTCTTACTCACTCATACTCAAGCTCACTCATACTCACTCATACTCATACTCACTCATACTCACTCATACTCAGTCATACTCACTCATATTCACTCATTCATACTCACTCATGCTCATTAATACTCATACTCACTCATACTCATACTCATACTCATACTCACTCATACTCACTCATACTCATACTCAGATGATTCTTGCGACCAATGGATAAGTCGCCAGCTCGGTTCATGTTTCCCCTTGTCCTGCTTTAGAATATTTGTTTTTTAATTTTGTTTATTGTTTTGAATATTGATTAAATAATCTGAAAAATTTATAGAATCTTCTTCAAGGTACTATTAATATTCCTTAAATGTTTTTAGTACTTATATTTTTTACTTTTTTCAAAAAACATTAAAGAAAATTGGATATTTCTCGACCTGTCCCACTTAAGCCCTTAAACAAAATAAAATTTCATAAACTCTTTTCATATTGACTGTTGAAATAGGTTAAAAAATTTAAAAGATCTTAGGCCTTCAGAAATCCCTATAGAAATGAAAAAAAAATTAGTTTTGCTTCAGTAAAGCCCCCCTTATGAAATACCTATCTACGGCGTTGCACTCAGCACAATTAAATTGAGGCACTTGATATTTCTTTGATAGCACCGCTATTCAAAATTGGGCTTTTGTTCTGTCCTATAAACTAAATCAGGACCGTAGACAAGAGTGGTTTTCGGAGTTCAAACTCCCCCAGAGGGTGGAAATTGTAATAAAAATAATGCATTTAAATAATTATTTAGTTGAATCACTTTAACATGTTCTACAAAAACTTAACAAATCATATACTGAAGTTGTGATTACGTGTAAAAGTCTTTGTTATGAGTTTGATCAAGTAAACAACAATAGTCAAAACCGATGCATATTGATTAATCGGATCAAGCGTGATATATTCAAAATTACCATCACTATTGTTTTCACTAAAGCAATAAACAAGTATATGAACCTAATAGCCTAATATTGAGTTTCAGCCTTGCAATATTTCCTTGGTTTAAATTTTAGTACAGAAAAGTTTTAATTATGGGTTAAAATTAATTATTAAACTTCAAGGTTAAAAAATATGCAGTAGTATTTTAGCTGGACTAAAATTTATTCCACGATTTTTATCCGTGTCCAGCACGTGTCCAGCACTTACTACACGTTATCAGCATCGTTAAGAAGGTATTTCTTTTATTGGTGTGAATGTGTCTGTTAAAGTTAAATATCAGTTAAACTACAAATGTAACTAACATTTTAGTTTGGGTTTTGTCACTTCTTTAATAACGTCACAAAATAGCAAAATCTAAGAAGAAAAAATTCATATATTCGTATGAGAAAAAATATACAAAAGCTGCTTCAGTATCTACGTATGATGTTGTTATTTTTGTTGTTATGGTTGTTGTTGTGCTTGTTGTTGTGGTTGTTGGTTTGGTTCAAAATTGCGTAGTTTGTTTTTGTGCTGCTTTTGTTGTTGGTTTTGTAATTAATATATATGTAAAATGTACATATATAAATACACATCAGTTGCTTTCGTTTTTGTCGTTTGTTATTGGTTTCATTTATTTTCAGCAAGATAAGTACAATAGGAAAATGTATATGTGTGTAGCTACACCCAGTAAAAAAATATGCAATCACTCCCATGAGGAGCAACAAGGGAGCGCTCTTTTGCTGTTTTGTTGGATCAAAAAGTGAGCACTTGTACCCTTGTGCTCCTTTACTGTTTTATAAGATCAATAGGCGAGCAATTAATGAAAAAAAGAAAATAAATGAGGCATGTGCTTTTTAGGAAGCTCTTTAATTATTTTCTGTGAAACAAAAAATTCGATTCGTGTCGTTTCAACGCCGAGGTCGTGAAGTGCGACCAGCCAACAGCAATTGCGTTTTGTCCATCCGCTGATGCGACTGACGCAATTAAAGTACTGTTTTTAAATAGAATCAAAAGCGATTCGTAATTTGTGATAGCGTTATAAATCTCACGAATTTTCAAACAATTGCATCGCCACCTTAGTGTCTTGAGGAGTCTACTTAAGCTAGGGAAGCCTAGCTTTCGAAGTAAACCTAAATCCCAAAAAACAATAAATGTTCCTTTGCTGATCCAATTGGATCATTTATTGATCGCTCTTTTTTAGCTCCTCTGGGATGTTAAAGGGAGCGCTACCCTTCCTAGGACACGCAATGTTAAAAGTGAACACAAAATACACCCAGCTTGGATCAATAAGGAGCTCTCCACTGCTCCTCAGGGAGCACTCCCAGATCGATCATAGGATGATCCACTTTTTTTCTGGGCAGAGCTAATATGTAGCTACAAAAAATGGCATTACTCCTATAAAAAATTAATTTTATTTATCAACTATATGAAACACTAATTGGCTGGCCCCTCCTGAATAAAATCCTGTCTACGCCCATGCTAGTATGCATTATATTTTTCATATTAATTTTTAAATATGCTCTTTACAACAGGAAAAAAAATAATTCATATTTTTTCGAAATATTTACTTCCATTTATAAAACACAACTTTGAATTGCATTTTACTTTAACCAATATAAAAATGTTACAAGAACAACAACTTCATCACTGAAAATATCAAATGAAAAATTATTATACAGAACAAATTTGTTTTTAAATAATTTTTATTTAGAAGATGAAATGCTTTAAGATAGTTTTAAAAAATATAAATGAAAAAAACATAATTTTTCTCTATTTATCGAAACTGGGTATTTTTTTTATTAACTTTATATTATTTTAAATATTTTAATTTAAAAATGATTTTATTAAAAAACACCATTAAGGTACTATTACAGTGTGTAGCTATAAAAAAAACAACTTTTTTATTATTTTTTTTACCTAGTATTAGTAATTTTAATGATTTAAATATTTTAACATAATCAAGAATTATTCATGAGGAAATAAAAAAAAACATTTTTTTCTTTATAGTTATTGTTAATTTTCTACAAGGCGTTGAAGTTAGCGTGTTTAAAAAATTATAGCAATTGGCTTCTCGTCTTCAGCATTTACAAAGCGTCTAAAAGTAAAAAATCAAAGTGCAAATAAAAAAAAAATAAATAAAAAATGGCATGCGTTAAAAAAAAATGTACAAAAAACCCCCTTTTTGCCGAAACTTTCAGCCATACAAAAAAAAAATAGAAAAGTTTTTGGCTTTTTATAGGTTAAGTGCTTAACAGAGTCTATAAGGATCACAATGAATCAAGGTTCATCGAAATCGATCCAGTAGAACTCCAGATATCAATTCAGTAGAACTCCAGACGCCAATTCGAAAAACCTTGTTTCGAGAAAAACGCGATTAAAGATTGAAAGGTTCTTGAATATCAAGCGAAATACGAATTTAATATATGAGCATTTCCGTAGCTACGCACGTGACAGTCGTGCGACTTTAATGAGTAGACAAACAAAGAAAAATTAAACTTACAGTTTTCTTGTTATGATTTTTCAATAATTTAAAATTTAAATAAATTTTCATTAGTTTAAAAGCCAAAAGTGATACGTCACGTGACATAAAATAGAAGTGGTTTTTACCTGCATCAATATAAACGAAAAAATTTGCGAAGTGTGCACGAGTTTTTTTATGAAAGTTTTTTAATATTATCTGAAATAATGTTGCTACATATTCATAATTGTTTCGTTGAAAATCTTTTTTAATTATTTTTATATAAACCATGATACGTTACGTGATATACGTTATTTGACAAATTTATAATTCAAAAAAGTGCTAATATTTTATAGTTTTGTTTATTTAATCAACTAGAAAAACATGTGTAAAGTGTAATTCAGGACTGTTACAATCAAAAACTGACAAATTTACTTAAATTTTGTATTATACGATTTTTTATTATACTTATAAAATTTCAACTTTTGTTAAAATTTTTCAACTTTTGTCACCTTTTTTTAACTTTTGTTGCCATTCATCATGTTTGCTGCCATTTTTCAAAATTCAAAATGAGTTCAGCTCTCAGTATTCTCACAATATAAATTTAAACATTTATTTTTCTATTATGGAGGTTTAAACGAATTTTAAGTAACATTTAGTTTTTCAGTCGTGGTAGACCTTTTGGCGAAAATGCCCATATGTTATAAAATTTTTTTTATTTGATATTTTTTTTCTTAAAGTTTGTATACATATTCTTAAGACCTTAAAGAACCATATTCTAACAACAAAAAAATTGTTTTTTAATTTTTTACACACTGTAATAGTACCTTAATCAAATCTATGAAACTGCAGAAGCATCGCTTCTGTATTGTGTTCAACGACGCACCTGTTATTTTTTATTTTTAAAAAAGTCGAACTTTAAATGGAATATTTAAACTTTTTTGCTGAAAAGGTTAGCTTAATTTTCCACTTTTTTAGTAGAGATACGTACCCATCTCAGAGATGGGCGAGTGAGCAATTTTGACTCACGATCACGCACGCTCACGATGTGTTATTTTTTAATCACGCACGCTTACGGTTAAAAAATGTATTTTACTCACAATCACGCACGCTCACGATGTGTTTTCTTCTAATAACGAGTGCGCACTATTATAATTCTTTTTGACTCACGCTCACGAACGACGTAAATTCAATCACGTACACACACAATTATTTTGTGATTTTTGTTGGGTTTACTCACGATCACGACGTGATTCATAATGACACGCCGTGTCACGACTAAATTCGTGACATGCGCCCATCTCTACTTTTAAGTTTAATTTTTAAATTTTTCGACGGAAAAGTTATTTATGCGTTGTTTTTGATGAAATTTTCAACTTTTTTATGAAATAATGTAGCTAAAAATATTTTCTATTTTTGTACTTTTAGGTCTAAATTCTTAACTTTTAAATTTATTTTTTCAACTTATTTTTCAAATAATCAAAAATAATAACGATTACTTGATATAACGAAAATAGTCAAAAAGATTCAAAAGTAATCAAGAAAAAATAACACGACTACTTTAATAAATTATTCAAATAATCAAAAAGAATCAAAAATAATTGCTAAAACTAGTCGAATTACCTTTTCTTGATTGCTTTTGATTATTTTCGTAATCTGAAGTAATCGTTATTATTTTTATTATTACGATTATTAAATTATATGTGATTGTTTGTAATTGTAATTGTTAGATTACAATTACAAACAGAAAAGCATTGTACTAAATCAATTATTTCATCTTTGTAATAAAAATAATCGAATTACTAATGATTACGATTAGTAATCATAATTTTACAGCTAATTTCATATACTCAAATGAAAATATTCTCTTTGCAGAACTTCCGGTGTTTCGGGTCAGATGCAAATCAACCGCACCGATTCCTGCTATATAACCCAAGAGGAACATCATCAGGCTTTACTCACGGTTGAGGAACTCATGCATTTCGCCTGCGATCTAAAGGTCAAGAACTCATCAGTGCATAAATCCCAGCTAATCAGAGAGGTTTTAGAGAATCTACATCTAAATCATCGGCGTAGCATATATGCCGATCAACTGAGTGGCGGCGAACGCAAAAGACTTTCCGTAGCACTTGAACTGGTTTCAAATCCCAGTATCGTTTTTCTGGATGAACCAACAAGCGGTTTGGATGAGGTTACAGCGGCTCAATGCATACGCCAGCTGCATCAATTAGCCAAACAAGGACACACCATTGTTTGTACGATACATCAACCGTCTGCAACGATTTTAGATTATTTCGATAGAACTTACGTGTTGGCGCGTGGCCAATGCATCTATCAGGGCAGTTCAAGGGCATTGATACCGTTCCTGCATCATGCACAACTAGATTGTCCCAAGTATTACAGTCCTTCGGATTACAGTAAGTTTCTTTTACGATTTATCGATCATTTATGGCTTATTTTATTAATGTTGTATTTTATATCCCTTCAAGTCATCGAGCTATGTGATGGTGAAGAAGGCAAAAAACACATTCCAATGCTCAGCGAACTCATTGACAACGGCAAACTGATTTATATACCTCCAGCGGAATTAGCTTTAAACCCAGTTATCTCCTCAACCAACCCATTTGATGATTGCCCAAAAAGTTTTCACCAGGCCATTACAACACTATTTATAGATGATCGCAAGAATAAACAGCGTCGACGTCTTTTGGATACCGATGCACCCGTTACTGATGGTACTCTTATTGGTGGCGCCACTGCTTTGTATGAACACATGAAGGCCATCTCAAAACATTTTAATGCCGAAGCTCATCAGCATCAGAAGCGGGCATTTTCTCAGTTTTGTGTTTTGCTTCGTTTAATGTTTCTGCGGATTCTGCGCGCACGCACTATCTTGATTATACAGCTAATGCATCATATATTGTGTGGATTATGTTTTGGTAAGTTATATTATCAGAAAGACGAAAAGTAAAATTTTAACTTTTATTTTTGATCGAAAAAATAAAAGTCATATTTTAACTGTTATTTTTGATCGAAAATTAAAAGTCATATTTTAACTTTTACTTTTGATCAAAAAATTAAAATCATATTTTAACTTATATTTTTGATCGAAAAAATAAAAGTCATATTTTAACTTTTATTTATGATAAAAAATAACAGTCAAATTTTAACTTTAAATTTCATCGAATAACTAAAAGTCAAATCTTAACCTTTTATATTTGATCGAAATAAAATCAGTCAAAAAATAACAATTATTTGTTGGTCTTAAAACTCTAAAATATGCGCTAAAACAGGAAAAATATGCAATGAAAAAATTTTATAATATATTATTATTGATTCAAAAATCAATATTGCATGTTATTCACAAAAAAAGAAAAACAATTCATTAAAAAATACGTATAAAATAAATACGTATTAATCAATAAACAACAAAAATATGAAGTTAACATAAAAGTAATAATTCTAAGTTATCCTTTTGTCAAAATATGTCGCACTAAATTTAAATGATTGCAAATCAAAATAACCAAAAATATGCGGAAACCACATGAATTTATTGTCTCATGCAAAAATATAAATTTTATGTTAAATATGCAAAATCATTCATTTGCAATATGCAAAAACATGCAATATGCAAAAATATGCATTAACGATTGAATGTTAATTTGAAGGAAATTTCATGATCCGTAAAGATAACTTAACCATTTGCATTTTAAGATGCCCAGTAAAAACATGCATTTGCATGATATTCCAAGCCCTAGTAATAATAATAATAAATTTGAGTTGTTCTATTTTGAATTTAAAATAGATATTTTCCCAATTTCAATTGATCTTTTCTGAATGCCAAATGATCTTTTCTGAACTTCCAATGAAGTTTAAAAATTTTAATTATATATACTGAATTTCAAATAGCATTTCTTAATTTTAATTGATCTTATCGGAATTTCAATTGATCTTTTCTGAATGCCAAATGATTTTTTCAGAACTTCAAATGCGATTTAAAAATTTCAATTACCTATTCTGAATTTCGAATAGCATTTCTTAATTTTAATTGATCTTTTCTTCATTTTGATTCATTTTGATACTTGATTTTTTCTGAATTTTAAATGCAATTTTGAAATTCAATTGACCTTTTCCGAATTTCAGATGGAATTTTTTAATTTCTGTATTTTAAATGGAATTTGCGAATTTCAATTATCTATTCTGAATATCAAAAAAAATTTCTGAATTTCAATTGTTTTTTTTTTACCTTTTCTAAATTTGAATTGATTTATTTTGAACTCAATTGATCTTTACTGAATTTCAAATGGAGTTTCTGAATTTGATTTATATTTTTTGTATTGATTGACAAAATTTTATTTTTTTTCTCCACTAGGTTTAATATTCTATAAACTAGGCAACGAGGGTAGTCGCATGTTTGATCACCTGAAATTCTGCATCGGTTCGGTGCTGATGATTATCTACACGCAGGTTATGGTGCCGATTTTGAGCTGTAAGTCATATAATGCTTATATTCGAACAATGCATTCAATAAAAAACCCGTTTTATGTATATTTTACAGTCCCCAGCGAGGTAAAGATTGTGAAGAAACATACATTTAATCGTTGGTATACGCTGATGCCTTACTACATAGCAGTTACGCTCTCCCGGATACCTCTGCAGGTGGGCTAAAATCTAAAGATGTGTGTGAGGTTTTCTCTATATATGATGTTTTTCTCCACAGTTCCTCTTTAACATGGTGTTTCTGGCGCTTACTTATTTTATGTCTGGTCTGCCGGAACAATGGTGGCGCTTTGGACTCTTTACAGTGATAACGCAGCTGACCTCATTGGTGGCCGAGGGCATGGGTCTAGCAATTGGAGCTACATTTAGCATAACAGTTAGTTTGTTTGTTTGAATTTTCAGTTGTACTGTGCTTTTCATTAATATGTTGCTTTCATAATTATTTCGCAGAATGGCAGCGCTGTGGGTCCGCTTATTTTAGCACCATTTTTGGGTTTAGCCATTTATGGCTTTGACTTTGCTTCGGAAATTCCAGCTGGTGTGAATTTCTTAATGAAATTATCCTACGTGCGTGTTAGCGTTGTGGCTCTAGTAATGGCTGTCTTTGGTTATAATCGACCTAATCTGGAGTGCAGTGAAATTTATTGTCATTTTGCTGATCCGCGTCAGCTGCTGAGATTTTTGGACATCGAAAAGAATACAATGGGACAACAATTAATGTTGCTTTGTGCACTGCTGATATTCTTCAGAGTGCTATTCTTTCTCAGTCTCAAAATACGTTGTGGTACAGCGTAGTACATGGAGATTTTATGTTAAGAATTTTGACATTGGCAAGTTTTAGGCTGTGACCATTGTATGTTAAATAGTAGTATTTTAGAAAGGTTTTTGTGCTGTTGATTTTTAATTTTTTTTTTATTTTGTGTTCAGTTGTATGTATTTAAAAATGTATTATATTAGTTTGCCAAAACAATTTATTAATTATTTTGCTTAAGACAATGATACTCAGTGAAAGTAGTTTAAAAAAATAGAATTTCTGTGATATGAGCTAAGAGCCTAGAATCACAAAAATTCTCATGCATCGAATAATATCAAATATAGCTGAATTGAATGAAAAGAAAAAAAATTTAGCAAAAACTTTGAAAAATTATTATTTTCTTAGACAAATGGTGACTTCTTAGAACAAATGTATAGCATATCGTGTAAGGTTAATAGGATAAAAGTCACTTAGATGTGCGTTTAATTTTAAATAAATTTTTTTATTGTTAGATTGTCATTAAAAAATATTTTATAGTTTATTTTTTATAACAAATAAAAAATTTAGAATTGTTTAAAAATATTCCAGATATGTTAAGCTAAAAGTAAGTTTTTCTGAATTTTAATAAAATTTAAAAACATTTTTAGAAAAAACTACGTGCACATTATTTCTTTATTAAAGCTTCCTTGCGTTTTTTTACATGCTTTTTCACTTTCACCTTGCGTTTCTCGGCCTGCGCCTCTTTGACCGCTTTTTTACGTAGCTTTTTGCTCTCCGGCGACTCGTCACGCGGTCTCGCAGATTTTTTGAATTTGGACTCATCATCATTATCATCGTCATCAGACTCTTCTGTCGTTGCAGAGTCCTCGTCAACGTCTACCGCCTCAACACTTTCATTTGTTTTGGCAGCTGCTGTTGTTTGAGTCTGCAAAATGTCTGGTTGTTCACGCACATTTAATTCGGCATTTAGTCCGGTTATTTTGCCGTAGATTAGATTATTTTCTTGTCCTTTTTTAGCCTTGTCTACATCGCGTTCAAAGTAGCGCACCTAAAAATAATTTCATCGTCAATCTAAAATCATAACTCAAACTATTGGCTCCGCAACACCCACCTCATCCAATCGCTTTGGAATGTATGTGTTCTGCCACACAGCTTCGTCTATCTTCTCCTGCGCTGTTATGGCATCAAAATCGCGATCTTTGATTTGCTCCGATATGCGCTGTAGGCACTCTTCCATGTTGTTGTCATTAATTGACTGATCGGTGATGAAATCGAACAACTCTCGCACGGTCATGGTGGCCACAGATTTTTTGCGAAAGAATTCCGAGATATTTGTGCAATCTTTGCGCAGAAAATCGAAAGCATGTGGATGATCATGCTCCACTGACTGACTGACATCAATGATGACTAGCTGGCCATCTTGCAACAGTATATTGAACTCTGAGAGATCAGCATGCACCAGTTTGCATTTGTTGTAAATGCGCCACATGATGATCACACAATCGCGATATAGCTCACGCGCTTTGGAGCCATTTATCTCAACATCTTTTAGCTTAGGCGATGGCCAGCCGTTTTTGCCGCAGAATTCCATAACTAAAACATGTGATCGCAGCAGTATAGGCTTCGGCACTGGCACTCCAGCATTCTGCATACGCAAGTAGTTGCGCATTTCCTTCTCCGCCCAGGTGCGTACCATTTTGCGTGGATTATGTTTGCAGTAGCCGTGACGGAAACGAAATTCACCCGACACATACTTGTCGCGATCCTTAAACACGAGAATCGAAGTTTTATAAATTTTAATGGCATATTCTGCATCCGTTTTGGAGACTGCGTGATAAACATTGGCCTCTTTGCCCGTCGAAATGCAGCCATTGATTTCATTAATTAAACCGCGATTGAGCAGCTTAAAGAGTATCATGCGCGTGCGCGGATCCATAACTTGTTCAGCGGTTGCACGATCGTGCTTGTCGCGCACACGCACTCGATCAGCTTCTTGGCGTTTGTCAAAGGTGACCAGTCGATTGGCCGCCTGTGCACTCATATTTGTGGTTGGGTCGTATTTTTCGACATTAATGCGAGCAGAGTACTTGCGCAAAATCTTCTCATTCGGCTGATAGCTGGTTAGCTTTTGAGCTTGGCTCTGATGATTGGCATGCCTGGCAGCTCCAGCATTAGCGCCACCACCTCCACTGCCAGCTGCATTAACTGCATTCAATTGCGTGTTGTGTTTTTGATAGCCTGTGTAGTTATCCTCGTAGTCGTAATCAACGTCATCATATTCATCATCTTCGTAGTCGTAATCATCGTAGTCATCGATGTCTCCTTCACCCTGTTCTTCCTCTGCTTTTTCATTCTCACACATTGGCATTATTTTTTCACAAAGATCATCGGCATCGTCGGTAAAGTCCTTGAGACCACTAAAAATTTGGTTATGCACTGTCAACTTCTTGAATGGTTCTACTAGCTGCGCTTAAATTCAAATAACAAATATTTTGTTAAACATCTATTTTTTTAAATACTTCTCTGCACTTGCATTGTATGGAACCTCAGCGTCTTCGTCAGCATCACTGAATTGATGCTCCACACTCATTTTTACACAATACTTTAACTTGGACTTTAATATTTGAGGAATATTAATATAAAATACTATTTAAATAAGCAACAAATAATTTTACTTTTAATTAGAGCTTTTTTTATTAAAACACGTGCGATAAATCGATCTGTCAAATTAGAATGGTGAGTAATTGCATATTTGAGGTGTAAAAATAATAAGTGTTGGATAACGTAGTTTTTCTAAATTTATATCGAAAGGTTAGACCGACCATGGTGTAATTAATAAAGTTAACTAGTGTTTCACTCTAACGTTATTATCGCTTAATCTATTAAAACCAGCTAAAGACGAATTTAAGAAAAAATAAGCAAAACTAAGTCGACGAAAAATAAAACACAGTTTTTTGCTCCTGCACTATATCAAATTTGGTTTTACTTCCAAATAATAATACATTTACAACGAAACTACAACATGTTTTATCGCTATTGTGTTTTATCTCAAAACACGACTGTTTACACCTTCTTTTTCATGTTTAAGTTTGATGTTTATCTTTTCTTACTGTTCCATTTTTGCTTTTATTTTGCTAATTTTTGTGAAAAAATTAAGCTTTGACAGCTTGAGGTGTTGCCACCTTTCACTTTTACGATACTGTGTTTCGACCTTTAGTGTTTTAATGGTGTTTTATAATTAAACGCGCTCTTAGGTGTTTTAAATTTTGTATGGTAAAACATTCAAAATAAGTCGTGTTTTGGCTCTTAAATGCGATAAATGCATAAAACACGTTTTGAAGGTTTGGTGTAAACGCACTATAAGGCTGTAAAGTTTGCAGCTGTTGTGACAGCTCATCCGCGCTTGCGTCAATTCTAGTTGCTCCAAAGTACAAGAGGATTTCAACGGGTTGTATAATAGGTTGTGTATAAATAGGTTGAAGTTAAACATTAAAAACTCAATTGATGATAATATCGCACAGCCTCTTCAAAAGAGACACAACTCAAAATTTCCAAATTTTAATTTGTTCGTGTAAAACTATTCGTACTGATCATATACATCGGCTGTATAATTTTGTACACATATTCTAAGTCTTTAATTAAAAAATTCGTTTTGTCTCTTTGTTTTGTATGATGCCCCTTGAAGAAAAAATTGTTTCTTGCTCCTCCTGAAAATGTACAAATTTTGTCCTTTTTTTTTCTTTTTAGTAGAGGGTGTATGATATCTCGATGTGATGTTAGCTTAAATACTCAGACGATAAAACTTATAATGAAAATATCAACGAAGTTGACGAAATAAAATATTTAGGCAATCAGATTGACAACATACTTAGATTTTATGAAAAAAAAATACACAGTTTCGATAGTATCGTAAGTAAAGGCGTAGGAAGAATTCCTATTTATACAGTAATATAGAAAAATTCTACCTTTTTATCATTAATATTTTTCAAAACTATTTTAAAGCATTTCATCTTTAAATTAAATTTATTTAAAAACAATTTTTTGAAGTAGAATTAATAGAAAAAATATATGCCAAAATATCAGTTGGAGTACGAATCAGTGATGTTCCTCGACGCTTCGTCTTTAATTGTCGACATTTTGGTGTCGACAATGCAGAATGTGTCGACAATGTAGACAATGTCGAGAATTGTGTAAGCAATGTCAACAAAATGCAACACTGTGAAAATGCAAGTTCCATTTAGATTATGCTGATTCTTAAAACCTTTTGAAAAGTCGTTTAATTAACACAAAGTAACAAATTTTACAATTAAACAAACAAAAGCCATGCCCAGAAGGCGTAAAAATAAGGAATACTTCGAACTTGGACTCAATTTAATTAAATATTACAATAAACATGCAGCCTTTTACATTCATTATCTACACGTTGTTAAAAGCAATTGTCTACACGATATTTTCGACACCGTCGACAATAGTATTGTCGACATCATGTTCTCTACGCCTCACATCACTGGTACGAATGAAATTAATAAGAAGAAATGCATATATTCGTATGAGAAAAGTTAGACACAAGCTGCTTCAGTAGCTGCTAATGCTGTTGTTATGGTTGTTTGTTTGGTTTGGTTGTTGTTGTTGTTGTGTTGGTTGTTGTTGTGGTTGTTGGTTTGGTTCACAATCGTGTCGTTTGTTATTGTACTGCATCTGTTGTTGTTCAATATATTGAATTCATGCATTAAACATGTTGGTACAACAGGAAAAAATACAAAAATATTAACTTATAAATCCATAATAGATCCCCATTTCATATATGTCCATACCTACTATATGTTTTACGTGACTCACAATCTGATAGTCTTAAGAAAATTTAAAACTAAGCTATGCGACATATTTTAAAATAACAGTATAATACTCCAACAGTTATTATATTAAACGCATTACATTAGTTGAAAGTAAAACAGCAGTTGCTTTACCATTCAATGAAACTTATAGGCAACTTCAAGAACGGATAAGTTTCAAAGTATTTGAGTGTTAACGAAGCATATCGAGCCCTAGCCGTCAAATAAACGTATGCACAAAAAACAAAATTTTACAGGAGAAGCATTTTTCTTGTTTTGTCTGCATAAGCTGTACTTGCAAAATTGATTTTTCTTGTAAATATAGATATTAGATACTAGCTGAACCCGGTGTGCTTCGCTACTCCCCTCGTTATAAAATAAAATTAAAAGTATTTATATATTTTTCACGCCATCGAATTTTCGAAATAAGTCCACCCCAGCCCCACCTACCGTGTCCATTTATACACAAATTATTTTCTTATGATCAAACAAACATACATTCTGAATTTCAGTTAAATTGGTCCATAAATTCAAATTTTCGATATAAGTCCACCCCAGTGCCACCTATCGGGTCCAAATATAGCCTATATTACCCACCGTACCAAGATGAACATTACCTGAAAATTTCATCAAAATCGGCCCAGCCGTTTTGGAGTCCATACGTTACATACATACACACATCCTATTTTATATATATAGATTCTTGTAGATATATGTCAAATTTTGGGAGTTGATGGCTTTGTTGTAGTACTATCGTTTGTCGTTAACAAAATTTATTTAGAAAAAAGTGGCGCTTACGTTAATTCGGTGGTTAGGGCTCTAGAGAGCTCTAGGGATAGAGTCTGTCGATGTTGACTGTAACCGTGTGATTATTTTTAAGAATTGTAAAATTTTTGCGTTTTGTAAAGTAATGTGAATAGTCTGTCATATGCATTCTGTGAGGACGTCGTAGTGTGCTATTTCGTATGAATACGTACTTACAACTCTTCAAGGGTTCTGGTATATAATGACATAAATTTCAACAATGATGTAAAATGTTGGAATTATTGTTTTCTACTTTTTTTTAAGCTTTATTTATGTTTACGATGCCTTGAAAGGTTGGAAATTCTATACTACTAATTGTTTACTTAGTTTAACGTCTTTATCGAAAACCGGTTTAAACGGGTATGCTTTTATGTCTTCTTTGACTGTAGATCTAATACTTAATACAATTTTCGGAAGTTCTGTGCACCAATTAGTTTGGTTATTGCTTGCCAAAATTGACGCTTTTAGTATTCTGTGAAATCTTTCAATCATTCCGTTAGATTGTGGATTGTATGACAAAGTTAGAATATGATGAGCATTAATTTTTTTGAGCAGAAATGATTTATATCAAGACGTCAAAGCTTAAAACGAATTCTCTATAGAATGTGAATCCCCCTACACCTTGTATGAGCATTGCAGTTTTTCGCACTTGGAGCCACGACTTATCATTCGTATTTCTTAAAGTACTCAAAGGTTTTAGTTTGTATATACCTCTTTTTAAACATCATATTTCAACCTTATAACAAGTAAACATTTTTCTTAGGATCACTTTCACATAAAAAAATTGGGCAGTTATCATATATATGAAATGCTAATTTTTTGAAACTTTAATGAATTTTTTTCCCTAAACTATTTGAGAGCTCCGGGCCGTTACTATTCCATGTTTTAAATGTATTTTTTTGTAGTAAGTAATATATAGCGTTAGCGTTGTAACGAAGAAAATCAAAAAGTTTTGACAAAACAATAGCGTGGCACACGCACAAACTGGCTTACAAAGAAACGATTGTGTCTAAATATGGCTTTTGTTCGTCACTCAGGTACGCAGAGCTGTAAGCCTCATTATACTACGATTACATATAGAGATTAAAAAGAGGTCAAGGCCCTCGACGAGATTAACTCCTTAACCTTAAAAAAGGTTAGCCTCTTTCTGAAGTAGATTAATGAATCTTGACTTCTAAAAAAAATTTGCAACTCTGTAAATATTGGGAATTTCTTAAAAATTGCAACACTACAAGTGGGAATAAAGAAAACTGACTTATTGAAGGTCAATGAGGGCTATGTTATGGTGGTTGTCATATGATCCCCGGTCACGTGTTTTCATGCTAAAACACAAATGTTGTTAATAATTTCACAACGCAACCTGTGGTGACATGTTGTAACTTCACTATCAAAGCGAACATCGAAGCAAAGTTTTCGATCTGGCAGTATGTTGTAATATTTTCGTTCGACAGGCGATTTGGTTTGTTTCGAAGTTATGTTTGAACATTTAACAGCTGCACGCAAGGTTTTTTTCTGATACTTGGCATGTAAAGGACGTGAATCTATATTTTTACAAATTATTTTGCTAATAAAATATGGCATTTAAACTAAAAATTATAAATTGGTTATTTTCAACAAATAACATTGTTTGTTACAACAGTTCTAAGGTAACCATATATATACTTTTATTAAAGCCAATTTTTTTATTATTCCACTAACTTAAAATCATTATTTAACTCTTCTATGTTAAATAAATAATATATAATAAATAAAAACATGCTAAAATGGACAAATATGTCCGTTTATATTTACTTCGCTTCTCGATCACTGCCACCAAAATAAAGTGATATTTTATCGCAAATATCGCCTGTCGAAAGAGTTACATCATACCGACTTTCGATAATTTCGACAACTTCGAAACTTACGAAGTTATAACATGTTGCCACTGCTTTGATCCCATGATCCCTTTTGGCGACAAAAGCAAGCGAAGGATTTGCTGCTGCTGCTACTTTTAAAGCTGTTGTGCGATTTCTTTACATTTCAGATATTCTTTTGCACACAATTTTTTTTTTGCGTGCTCTTTTAGCTTTTAGTCAACATTAGCTTGTTTTGAAAACATATACTATTTAACAAAACAAAAAAGCGTTCAAATCTGCATTAGCGAACGACCAAATACTTTTCTAAGAATTTCTTATAACGAATCACTTGACACTTATAAACAAACTTGCTCTTTTTGAGACAATGTTTTGACAACTTTAGCAAATTTATGGTGTGGTGAAAAACCGCTTCCACCTGGATAATTATACCATTGTATTAATGTGCATGCACCCTAACGAAAAAACTCACCACACCTATCGTCTATAAAAAGAATGGCTAACTTCATGCTGTTTTTTGGTATACAATTTGCACTTTGACGTTTCTCTTGCTATTCGCAACAGAAAACAACGTGAAATATAGGCAATTAGTAAATATTTTGAATTTCGCGTGAATATTTTCCAAAAAATTCCATAAAACTAATTTATGACATCAAAAAAGCACATATAATTAACGCAAAAATGTTTGCGCTGGCTGAGCTGAGGGACACAATAAGGATTGCACCCGATCAGTTTCATCTGAAGCTAGTGGAAGCGATACGCGATGAAATCAACAGAAAGCTAGCCAATAAGGTATATAGAGAAATAAAACAAATGAATTAAAAATAAACTGATTTTTCTTTAATCTTTGCAGGTGCTATTAAATGTCGGTCTGTGCATAGCTCTCAAAGACATTGTAGAGCTGAAGGACTCAATAATATTGCCTGGCGATGGAGCCTCACATACGGAGGTCATCTTTCGCTACATAGTCTTTAGGCCACAGATAGGCAATGTGTTGACGGGCAAGATACGCAGCTGCAGTCGCGAAGGCGTGCATGGTGAGTGGGTGCTATGTTTTAGGATGAAGTTTTTATGTGATTGCAATGTGTTGTAGTGACGCTGGGTTTCTTCGATGATATTATTATACCACCTGCTGCTTTGCAACATCCATCACGCTTTGAAGAAGCCGAACAGGCTTGGGTCTGGGAATATCCACTGGAAGGTGGCGAAAAGCATGATTTATTTATGGATATTGGTGAACCCATTAAGTTTCGCATAGCACGCGAAATTTTTGAAGAAAGCTCACCTATAGGACCACCTAAGAGTGATCAACAGCAGCAACAGACATCAGCAGCTGCAGCGGCGGCCGCTGCATCAACAACTACGCAATGCGAAGTAAAGACACCGTACAAAATTATAGTAAATACATCTCTTTTTTTATTGTATAAAAATGTTTAAAAAAACCAGCTCTTACACCATTTTATGCTTTTGCTTAACAGGCAGCCATCAATGAATCGGGACTGGGCGTGCTATCCTGGTGGGATCAACAGAATCAAGAGGCTGACGACAATGCTGAAAATGGCGATGAGGACAATGCAGATTATGAGAATGATGAAGATGGCGAGGGTGCTTATGAAGAATGAAATAAAGTACAAGCTAAAAAAATGTCTAATTAGTTTTTTGTTTCAAGTTAAGCTCGAAGGACTTTGTAGGTATATTTTTTATATATTTAATTTGTAGGATTTGTTTGTGATATCAAAAACTTTTGCCGTAATTGAAAGAGTCAAGTTCTTGGAAACCACATCCTTGATGACAACTTTTCTTACGTCTACATTTCTAACCACATTTTTGTTATTACAAAAGTCACCTTCTGGTTTAAAATGACAAACTATTAATTTTTTATACCTTCGATTTTTGATAAGTTTTCAAAGGTTTTTTCCATTTAATCTTTTTTTCTATATTTCTTTCGATTGCGCGGAAACTACCAGTGATTCAATTGCTACAGTTAAAGGAGCAAAAGTCGTAAAATTATTTCTTTTCAAAGCTCTCACTGTTTCCATAATTTCAAAACTTAACGATACAACTGCTAATTTAGAATCGGTTGGCAGTTGTTTCTATAAAATAATCCAAATAGCATACACTTTAAAAAAAAAAATTAATAAAAAAGTTCCATTAACTTACTTTATGGACGTTTGCGTTGCGTTGAATTTTTATTGCTCGTACAAAACTTTAAAACTTTTTAATAAATTAATCACTAAAAAATATATTAATCACTTCAAACAAATACACCAAACTTCTGTTTTAAGTTCTAATTTGTTCACTTTAATTAGTGTGATTAAAGAAACTAAAAAATAATCGAAGAAAATACCGTTATGAGGATAGTGACTAATGCCCTTAACACATTCAAGACTGCCACGACGCACAGTGGGGTATTGAACCCTGAAAATGGATATCAATTCACCTAGAAGACGGAGAGAACTTTTGAATTTTTTTTAGTTACAATGGGTCAAAATAAGAACACAAAAATATTTTTCCTTCCGTCCGTTCGTCCGTCTGTCTGTCTGTCGACACGATTACAGCCGTAATTTTGAAGCTATTGTAATGAAAATTGGTATTTAAGCTTGTTTCTTAAATATAAAGATCAAGGTAGAAAATGAACCAAATCGGATGAAAACCACGCCTACCTAACATACAAAATTACTTTATCATAACGGTAAAATCTCTTAAAATTCCACAAAATTTAATATATGAACTTGAAATTTTGTATATGAGGTTTGATATTTCTGTGGTCACAAGGAATAATGACTAAACTCAAAATATCGTAAAAAAGCGATATTGAATATACTTTATTGCCAATTTTTGGAAGTATGCAGATATCCATTTTTTGCCCAGAATTGATCATCACTTATGTCTGCATATATTTTGTTTGTAACGGTTCAAATATTTAAAAAAATGGGTCGTAGTTCGTGCAATAAAAATATCGTTTTTTACGATACTTTGAGTTTATTCGTTATTCCTTGTGACCACAGATTTATTATGCGGTTTAAGTATGAAATTCAACCAAATCGGATGCAAACCACGCCTACCTCCCATACAAAATTACTTTATCAAAACCATAAAATCTCTTCAAACTCCACAAAAATTATTAAATGACCTTTAAATTCTGCACATAAGTTTTGATTTTAATATGCATTCTGAGTAAACAACAAAATCTATTTTGTACTTTTTATTTGTTTTTATTTTTCTGAAGGAAATCATAATTTGTGACACAAAGTTATAGCAAAAAAAATTTAAATACCGCAAAAGTGAACAGCAATGATGCAAGTTTTTTTTTTTAAAGTATGTAACTAGAATGCCCATAGTTTACGATTATCGAAACAGTTTCCCTCAACTTTACTCAACTCACAACTTTAAGGCTATTCACAGTTTGAATACTTTGGTCTGCTATTTGTACAATTTGTTATTTGTACGCTAATTAACGAAAGCGTATTTTGCTTTGTTGTTTTGCATGCAAACGAAAATACGCAAATAAGCGTAAATTAAAGTAGCCCTTGGACGTGTTTTTGTACTTCGTATTTTTATACTCCCTCTACAGCCGCATAAACACATACATCACAGGGTATAATCATTTTTTTAATACGATAGTCATATGGCGGAGAGCTCACAGTTTCAACAATAACAAATGCTATAAATACGATTTGTTAAATTTACGCTTTAACCGTGAATAGCCTTTATATCTCTATTAACATAGTAAAAATACACATTTTTATAAGGTAAATTAAAGTTAAAAAAAATGTATAGAAAAGTATTTCACAGAAAAAAAATAGATTTTGTGTTGCTTTAATAACTAAACAAACAGGTTCCATCATAGTTTTATGTCATTTTTTTTAAATAATGTACAAAAAAACTTTCAAAATTGAAGATAAGCACTGAGCGCACTCAAAGTGAATAAAATGATAAGTGCATTGCGGGTAAACGGTATAATATTTTCCAACCATTCTTTCACGTAGTGATGCAAAATTTTATCTTCTTTTATCAAGTTCCAAACATTACTATGTACCCTGAAATTTATTTTTTAATTAAATTTATCCCATTGTGCGACTGTCTAATTATTTTTACATGAATTTGGTGAAAATGTAGCAGCAACATGACAATATTGCTGTCGCCGGTATAGAATTATTGCATTGAACACATTGACGACGACAGCAACAGTGCGTCAAATGTCAAATTATTTTTACATGCTTTTCTTATGGAGGTGAATGTGATAAAAATGTTGCAACGACAGTGAGTGATTGCAACAAAGTCGCTGTCGTCGTTTTAGAATTGTTTCTAATTTGACGCGCGACAATAGAGCAATATACATAAGTGTTTGTGTATACGTGAATGAAACAATCTAATGATACTTCCAGATTGTTGTTTCTTTCTTCATGTTGTTTCGCACTGTTGCAGTCGTCGTCAATGTGTTCAGTACATTATGCACTGAACACATTCAAGACGGCAACGACGCGGCGACAACTGTCAAATTATTTTACTTGATTTTCTTATGGAGGTGAATTTGGTGAAAATTTAGCAGCGACATGACAATGTCCTTGTTGTTTTGGTGACAAAAACAGTAAAATAATTTTTGCGTTTAGCTGAAAGAATTTTTGCAAATAAATGCTATGTCATATGAAAGGTAGCCAGATGTGCTATTTTCACAACAAAGAAAATTTTGAGAATTTTTTTGATTAAAAATCCATGTTTTGGACCTTTTTTGACAAAATCATAAAAAATATATACCTAATGATACAGTTGAAACTATTTTTGTGAACTGCTTTTATTGAAAATTTGAAGAAAAAAAATTTTTAATGAAATGTATTTATGAACAGCGGAGATATTTGCATCGAAAGACCAAACTTGCATATTCATGTCGTTTTTTTTTTCTCATTCTTAGATAACGATGTTCTATGAAAAAGGCGTTATACTGAAAATTTATACAATTTTTAATATATGTGAGTGTTTTTGATGTGAAATTAACAAAAAATTTTTAAAATTAAATACACTAAAAATTCCGATACTAAAAAGTATTATAATAAAAAAAAATAAGCGTTAGAAGAAAAATGTCGGAGGGGGCATGGAAAAAAATAAGTACGTAACAAATTAATCTAGGATGCACTGAATATGTATACTAAATTTAAGCTAAATCCTTAGAGCCATTTTGATTTGTATAGAGGTCAAACAAACAAACAAACAGAAAATGAGTTTTATTACTATAACTTTTGATTGGAAACAGATATTGGGGTAATTTTTCACATAAATTATTTTTGAGACAAGAAATTAGTGAAAAATGTAAAAAATTTTGGAAAAAATTAATTTTGCTAAAAAAATCAAGGGGGTACTTCTTGTTTTGACGACAAAAACAGTAAAATAATTTTTGCTCTAAGCTGGAAGAATTTTTGCAAATAAATGCTATGTCATATAAAAGGTAGTCAGATGTGCTATTTTTACTTGATTTTATTTTTGCAACAAAGAAAATTTTGACAATTTTTTTGAGTAAAAATCCATATTTTGGACCTTTTTGGAAAAATTATAAAAAATATATACACTGAACTAATGATACAGTTCAAACTATTTTTGTAAAGTGCTTTTATTGATCTTTTGAACAAAAAAATTTCAATAAAATATATTTATGAACAGCGGAGATATTTGCACCGAAAGACCAAACTTTGATTTTTATGTCGTTTTTTTCTCATTCTTAGGTAACGATGTTCTATGAAAAAGTCGTTGTACTGAAAATTTCTACAATTTTAAATATATGTGAGTGTTTTTGATGTCAGGATAACAAAAAGTTTTTAGAATTAAATACACAAAAAACTCCGATGCTAAAAAGTATTATAATAAAAAATAACCGTTTAAAGAAAAATGTCGGAGGGGCGTGGATAAAACTAAGTTTGTTACACATTAATCTAGGATGCACTGAATATGTATACTAAATTTGAGCGAAAACCGTTGAGCCATTTAGATTTGTATTAGGGTCAAACAAATAAACAAACAAAAAGAAAATGAGTTTTATTATTATAACTTTTGATTGGAAACAGATATCGGGGTAATTTTTTCACATAAATTATTGTTGAGACTTTAATTTTTTTGTGAAAAATGTGAAACAACATTTTCGAAAAACTTAATTTCGCCAAAAAAATCTAGGAGGGTACTTGTTGTTTTGACGACAAAAACAGTAAAATAATTTTTGCGCTTTGCTGGAAGAATTTTTGCAAATAAATGCTATGTCATATGAAAGGTAGTCAGTTGTGCAATTTTTACTTGATTTAATTTTTACAAAAAAAAGTATTTTTGAGTAATTTTTTGAGTCAATATTTTGGACTTTTTTTGACAAAATCATAAAAAATATATACACTGACCTAATGATACAGTTCAAACTATTTTTGTGAAGTGCTCTTTTCGAACTTTTGAACAAAAAATTTTTAATGATATGTATTTATGAACATCGGAGATATTTGCATCGAAAGACCAAACTTTGATTTTCGTATCGTTTTTTTCTCATTCTTAGGAAACGATGTTTTATAAAAAAGTCGTTGTACTGAAAATTTCTACAATTTTGAATATATGTGAGTTTTTTTTATGTCAAATTGAGAAAAAATTTTTAGGATTAAATACACAAAAAACTCCGATGGTAAAAGTATTATTCTAACAAAATTACCGTGAGTGGAAAAATTTCGGAGGAGGCGTGGCAAAAACTAAGTATGTTACAATCTAATCTAGGATGCGTTTAATATGTATACCTAGTTTGACCGAAATACGTTGAGCCGTTTAGATTTGTATAAGGGTCAAACAAACAAACAAGCAAGCAGAAAATGGGTTTTTTTACTATAGATGAGCGAAAAAGCCTCAAATTTGAAGTAACACAAATTTTTATATATTATTGTCACAATTTAAGAAACCTAAATTCCTAAAAATTATTATCTTTAAAAAAAGTATACACTTGTGATTTTGCTGCGGCATCACTTAAAATTCATATAAATATAGTCAACTTTTGGAAGCTCTAGAATATAATTTTTTTTTTAAAATTGTTTCTGATTTATTTTAGTGGACGGTTTACAATTAAAATAATACCAATGCTTATTTTTTTGAAATTAACAAATTTTTTTATTTTTTTTTATGGGACGAAGTACTGTGCGGTGGCGGTAAATGAAAAAAAAGAACGCTCGCATCTGCGTTGAAAAAGTCACGTGTTGGAAGCTCGAACTTAAAGAAGCTTAGATTTTCCAACTGACTCCAGCAAGCTCACAACAGCAGTGACTGGTGCAAGTTCTTAAATTAACCTGGAGTTAATCTTGTAGTTGCCAGCTTACCAAGCGCGTCGGTAGCGAATTTCATCTGGGGGGGGGGCAGTACAAATGGGGGGCAGTACAAATGGTGGTGCAAAAAAAGTTCACCAAAATTTCTTCACATGAAACATGAAGAAGAGAGAAAGAAGAGGAAAATATATAATACAAAAATATTATCGTTGTAAAAAAACTAATATTTTGAATAACTTTTCCTTTTAAATTGTTTATCTAGCTAAAAAAGTGCGGGGGCAACTGCCCCCTTTTCCCCCGCTTCCGACGCCAATGCAGCTTACACCCCTTTTACATTGTCCAAAACTTGAAAGCAATAATGTGAGTTCGTTGGACAAATCGTGGTGAGTTTACGTGAGTTTTGGGGACGAAGGAGGGAGATTAAACTGGCAAGTTTTTGTTAAAAAAAAACTTGCTTTCAAGTCTTGCCCAATGTATAAGTGGTCTTAGTAAGCTTTAACAGCTTTTTAAAATAATAGACAAAATTGCATTTTTTAAGTTAAATTATATATTTTAGTTTTTAATCATATAATTTCACAATAATATATTTTGTTTTTCTTCTTTTTTATACTCACTAGCTTTTGCTTTATGCTGCTACATTCTGATTCTGCGCTTAGCTGCGTAATTTTTTTTTATTTTTTTATATTTATTTTTAACAATCTACGCGCTATGGCTTAAAAATTACATAAATTCTTTCGCTTGGTTTGTCTGAATACGCGCCTAAATAAACTATGCTTTAATTTTTCTTTGTCTTTTGACTATTTTTGTTGTTTGCTTTTTTATCTATTTTTTCTATTTTTTTTAATTACGATTTATGGAAAGTTTACTGTTTATTGTTTACTGTATTTATCAAGTTAAGTTTTTACTTAAATATTAAGTCTTGTTTTTGTTTATTCATAATCTGTTAATATTTAAGTTAATTTATATTTATTTTCAAAAATAACATTAGCGTTTTAAGGTGTAGAGTTTTCTATAGTGTGTATTTTTTTTTTTGTCTTAGAGGTGAAGGTGAAAATTTAAAGCAGGTTTTCGCAATTTTTTTAGAGTTAAGTATTAAGAGTAGAGTTTCGGATTTGCTTAGCATTTAATATGTCGAGGGTTGTTTTTTAAAATTTTAAAATAATTTTTAACATGTTTTATAAACCTACATAAGTTTGTTGATTTTGTTTTCTTTTATAGGCTTTACATGTATGTTACTTGCTAGGATTTTATTTTGAATTTTTTTATTTTATTTCATTTTTTTCTTCAACATTGGATTTTTTCTTTTTCTTTTTTTTTTGCAAATAGGTATTATACTTGAAACAACAAACATTTATGTTGCTTAAAATTAAAATCTTTAATAAGTTCTTAGCCTAACATTTATTTTATGAAAATTATTTTACAAAAATTTATTTTATTTTCGACTTAAAAATCATAGCTTAGCCACTTAACTTTAGCAAATATAATAAGTTCTTGTTATAATTTTTTTTCAATTTAAATAAAAAAATTAAAAAAATTAAAAAAATTAAAATAACTTAGTTTGTACAATCACAGAAAATTATTGAATTATAATAGTTATTTTTATTGCTAAATAAAATTATTTAAAACTAGTTATTGAACTTGTTTTGCTTCTGGAACAACGTATAGCTTGTAATTAAATATAAACAAAATTTAAATGATTAAAATTGAAAAAAGCGTGCAGGCGCATTTTAAGTTGAACTGCATTTCTCAAATGAGCATTAATCCTCTTGTTGAAACTGTTTGATTCAATTGAACTTTTTCCTATTTTCACATATTTAAAAAATGGTTAAAGTTTTATTTCAAAATTGAAAAAACAGTGTATTGCTAATTTTGAGTTTATAGTTGATTAATATTAAGTACTTGGTAGTAGTTTTTAAGACTAGTTACTCAAACAAAACTGGTCGAAAATGCTTGAGAGAGTTCAAATATTTTAAGGAATTCCAATTTTTCTTGGCTCCAATTCCGTGTGAAAAATAATATATTTTTTCATAACTTCTAAATTTGGAGAATTTAAAAATTATGAATAAATTTTAAAATTTTAATGAGATGAAATTTTTGGCCAGTTTAAATTTTCGACTAGGTAAAATTTTTAATGTAGCTTTTTAAAAGTTTTTCGAAACTGGTTTAAAGTGATTAAAGCCCCTATATTTTGTTGTTTTATGATTTTGTGTTCAAGATGCAAACTTATTTGAAACTATTTAATGTAATATTTCTGTATAGATTCTACTTTTATAATCTGTCAAAACTATACCAGTTCTCATGAAACTCGACCTAAAAGTTCAAGTATTTTTTTTTAATTTTTCGATAGCTTGGTTTGGCCGGTTACGATTGCATAAAAAAGTTATCGCATACGAAAGTATTTTCATAAATGCACTCAAAAAAATCGTTAACCAAATCTTAAAACGCGTTTTTTGAAAAATCATGTTTTACAAACGGTATCCATGATATCTCAAGAACTACTTTATGCACTGGCTTGAATTTATTTTTATTTTAAAGTAGATAAAATTTATTTGATTCGAAATATAAATTAAGAAAATATTGCCCGGTTGTTTTTTATTTAAGAGCATTTTAAAGAGCGAAAAATGTAAAATAAACTCTACCTAAAATGTACATGTCCGCCATTTTTGTAATTTTCAACTATTCATTGATATTATAGATTCAAGCTCCAATAAATAGAATATAATTTATAAAATTTTTTGGTTTTTATATATCAGATGACATGAACGTGCTGTGTGATGGTACCGTTTGGGTACCTTTTTTTCAACGTGACGTTTGACGGCGTATTGACACTTCACATTACACTTTTATGACCCAAAAAAGGATCATCAAAGGGTTTTCAACAAATTTGCATTAAAAATTTCGTAAATGTTCTTGAGCTTTATCTTAAAAAGCCCTTTTCCGATTCCGCGTGAAAAATAATTTATGATAGGCTGAATATTTTTTCATTTCTTCTAAATTTAGAGAATTTAAAAATTATGAATAAATTTTAAGATTTTAATCAGTTTAAATTTTTGGCCAGTTTAAATTTTCGACTAGGTAAAATTTTCGACCAGTTTAATTTTTCGACCAGTTTAAATGTTCGACCAGTTTACGTTTTCAACCAGTTTAAATTTTCGACCAGTTATAATGTTTGACGAGTTAAAAATTTCGACCAGTTTTGCATTTAGCTTAAATTTTGAGCTTGAAGAAGTTTACAGCCATTCGAAACTTCATGCATTTTTAAAATTTAAACCAGTTCTTAATTTGATCAAGTTTGAATTCATAAAATGTGAAATAATTAAAGTTTTTTAAAATTTATTATATTAAAAAATAAATATTTGTGCCTGTACCACTAAAATATTTTTAATATTTGGTTAATTTTGTTTGGGATAAAAAAAATGTTTTCCATAAGAAACATTGTCAAAAAATTGGTTCATTTTGAGGCTTCTACTTTGTCGTAAGACCTAATAAATTAATACTGTAATAGAATTAATTTTAAGAAGTTAAATCTGATCAAATTACCAGCTGGTCTAAGTGTAAAACTCATGCGAAGTTTTCAAAACAATTTAAACTAGTTGCACTTTTTATTTTATTAAAAAAGTCATTTTCGTTTTCGTCAAACTGGTCGAAAAATCAAACTGGCTCAAAATTCAGACTGATTGATATTTCAAATTAGCTCAAAAATTTTGGAATCTTGAAAATTTAAAAAAAATGGAAAGAATCAATTGCAAACAGGTCTTAAAAAAAATTTGATTCATCGGTTGTGCGATACTAATAGCTCATTTCTTCACCGAGTATTAGCACTAATTCGTGGATTAGACCAGTTTATGGTGAACAAACTAAATACCTAAATTAAATAAATGGATTAGACCAGTTCATGATATTTAATTTGTACACCATGAACTGGTCTAATCCATGGATAAGCTCTAATACTCGGTAAAGAAATCGGTCTTAGGCATTTTGTAAAGATACATTTGACTAAATTTCAAACTGGTCTAAATTTGGAAACTATACGAATTTGTCAAAATGATACAATTTTATAAAAATTTCAAATCAAGTAGTCAAAAAAATTCAAAACAGGTCAAAAATTAAAACTGGTCGAAATTTTAAAACTTGTTTAAATTTATGAAATTATACAAATAAAGAAGTTATGAAATGTCAAATGAAAAAAACGATCAAGTCCCCTTAATAGGCTTTTTAAAGTTACATTTGATAAAATTTCAAACTAGTCTAAATTCAGAAATGGTACGAAATTGTCAAAACTCATCAAAATTTTGAATTTGGCCAAGAAGTCAAACAGCTTAAAAATAAAAACTGGTCGAAATTTTGAAACTGGTCAAAAACTATGAAATTACTCATATTAAGAAGTTATGAAAAATCAAATGAGAAAATTGATCAAGTCACCTTAAAAGGCTTTTTAAAGTAACATTTGATAAAATTTCAAACTAGTCTTAATTAAGAAATCATACGAAATTGTCAAAATGATAAAAACTTATAAAAATTTTAAATTTGGTCGAGAAGTCAAACAGGTTAAAAATTAAAACTGGTCGAAATTTTAAAACTTGTCAAAAACCATGAAATTATTCATATCAAGAAGTTATGAAATCGATCAAATCACCTTAATAGGCTTTTTAAAGTTTAATTTGATAAAATTTCAAACTAGTCTTAGTTTAGAAATCAAACGAAATTGTCAAAATGATAAAAACTTATCAAAATTTTGAATTTGGTCGAGAAGTCAAACAGGTTAAAAATTAAAACTGGTCAAAAACCATGAAATTATTCAAATTAAGAAGTTATAAAAAATCGATAAAGTCACCTTAATAGGCTTTTTAAGGTTGCATTTGATAAAATTGTCAAAATGATACAAACTTATAAAAATTTTATATTTGGTCGAGAAGTTAAACAGGTTAAAAATTAAAACTGGTCGAAAACCATGAAATTATTCAAATTAAGAAGTATGAAAAACAAATGAAAAAAATCAATAAAGTCACCATAAACCTGATCACTTTCCTTTTTTTTTTTTAATTTAAGAAGGCTTGCATCTAGTTAACATCTAGTTAATCCGTAATAACTCCCAAACCATACATCCTACCAGGACGATTTATGCACCAAATTGTTTCTAATACATATATACACAAGACTGCATTTTTAGAAAAAACTTTTTTTTCAAGAATCTCAAGGATTACAGTACAACATTACGGCTAAAACTAAAGCCACCACATTTTAAGTGTTCATATTCGCGTTACTAGTTATATGGCAACGGCGAGGTGATGCAAGTTAATAAATCGATTTTGTGATAGCAGATTTTTTATGAAGTAAAATCTTATGCACTCAAGTTTGCTACTGTTCTAAATAGCTTTAAGTCACTTTGATTCAATTTGATGTTAAAATTTTAAAAATTGGTCGAAAATTTTGTAACTGTCTATATTATGAAGTGATTTAAATTTTTATCAGTCATCAATCTAATTAACAAACTGAACGTTTATATGAATGCGAAACATTAGGGGTATTCACGATTCAGTGCACTTGTGCAGTTCTATCACTTTTTTAAAAGATATAACACAAGGTGCACAAATGCTCAAGTCCTTAAGTTTGAGTCTGTAGTAGAAAATAGCTTTTGCAGATTTTACTCGTATTTTGTGTTTGTTAAGTGCACAAGACCTCAAGTCCTCAACTGCACTGGCAAGTGCATTGAATCTTGAATACCTCTATTATGAGCATTTTTTAAATGATGCCATTCTTCAAATGAGTAATCATTACATACCACGTAGGAACTTATTAAAACTAACAAAACAACTTATTTAAATATAAATTTCAAAATTATATAAATATCTTAATAGAAATTTTTAGTACTTACAGTAAAAAATTTTATATGTATTATTGCATAACTTGTCGATTACAAATAAAAAAAAATTTCAAGGAAGGTAAAAAATGTTTCTGGCGCGGCTGCTTTGCTGATTATTCAATAATCAAGCAGCGTGGCAAATGTTCCTTTAAATACTCGAACAACTCATGACTGGCACCTGGGCAGTTGGTCAACTCGAGCTCTTGTAGATGTCGCAATTGAATGAGGCTCGAGAGGCCGGATGACGTCAGTAGGGGACAACCGGCCAGTGAGAGAACCTGTAGGTTACGCATTGAGCATAAATGTTGTAGGCCAAAGTCACGCACTTGGGAGCACCAGCGCAGGAAGAGGGCGGTGAGCGAGAGCATTGTGGAAATGTAGCCAACACCGATGTCGGTGATGTGAACACATCTGTAAGGAAGAGAAGAGATGATAACTGATGATAAAAATATATGATTTCTGAAAAATTGTTTCAAAAAGTTATTCTAAGACTGGGCACAATGGTTGGTACTTAGTTTCAAGGCTCGAAAGCATTTAACCAAACTGAAAATAAAGACTAGCAAAACGTTCCATTCTATAAAATACTAATGGAATTTAATTTATTTTAACGATAATGATGAGAGTATTTATAAAAATTACAATTTTTTAATCCTTTTTTGTCTAAAATGTAACCTTGTCTTGGGGTTAAAATTTGACAAACCCGATTTAAACTTTGATTTATATTGGAGAAAGTGCTATTTTTTCTAAAATAAGTACGTAAAAATTTCGACTTCGATTTATATTGGAAAAGCAGCTACCCAGTGGGGATATGAGAAGACATTATTGCCATAACTAGCTAAGTAACTACCCAGTGGGGATATAAGAAGATCACGTTTTTATCGACGGAAGGCACTCTTCCAATGTAATAGATGTACGCACGATCCGTGGTGCAAACATTGACTCGGATAACTCTCTGTCGCAGCCAAGATCTGTACACGTCTGTGGGCAGCTAAGAATACACGCAACCCTTCACAAAGAAAGCAAGACGTCAGGAAGCTAAAATCGAAACCTACAGCCAAAGCTTTCGCCACTCGACTCTCACTCCTGCTTCAAAGCACTCCTCCAATCGATGATACATGCACTCAGTGGACTTGGGATTTTTTGATTATTTTTAGACCATGTTCGACCCTTGTTCGACCGCCGTTTTTGTCGATTATATTTTTACTTGCGAAGTTCTTTTTAACTTAACCTTCACCTGGCATGCTCATCCTGAGTAAGATACCTGGACTCGTGGGGTACATACGAAACCCAGTGATTAAAATCTTTGTAAAAATTTAAATATTCATTATTTTGTCTCAAAAAAATTCAGGGATCATCTTTAGATACCACTTGAAAGTGTAGAATAGTCCAATTTGAGTCCAAAAATAAAGATCAGCGTTCATAAAAAATCGGGAAAACTAGAAAAAATTTCAAACAAATCAAAACGAGAAAGAACGTAGGGTATGTAGGTACCCCATGAGACCAGGAGAAGGTTAATACTGATAAATGCAAAATACTACTTTAAGGTAGGTTCATATTTTTTATTGTTGTTTTTTTTCGTCATGTATTTTTGTGTGTATGTTTAAACAACTTTTAGTTGTTTTTTCAAATTTGTTTATAAATTAATACATTGTTTTGTGTACTGATTTCATTGAAAATCCCCACCCCCCTTAAGATCGGAAGTGTACCGATTACACCTCATACAGATATGGCAGCAACTCTAGTTATGACAAACACTCAGCAATGAACTGAAAGAATTTTATGAGTGCAAGAGTTTATTTATGATTAAATATTTAAACTCAGCTGCATACATTTTCAGAGCACAAAACCGGATTTCGAAATTAAAAAGCAGTACACAAGTAGTAAATCAAATAAAAAGCAGTACAAAAAAGAAGTACAATCTACAAAAAAAATCAACTATGCAAAATAGAAAAATTAACTGCAGAAATTGATTGCTATAAAAATTTTAATTATTTTAAACGAGTCAAAGGCCCATAAAAATAAATAGTAAAATAAAGCAAATAAATATTAACTTTAAAAAAAAAAATCATAAATAGCTCGATAAACTTCATACAAAAAAATAACTTTCAACCGGTTAATGAAATAAAAGCAATTTGAAACGCAGACAAGTCTTTGTATTTTTTAAAACATTGTATTAAGAAAAATATGACTTAGATATTTCTTTTAAAGTAATAACAAAATAGATCGATATCAAATTAATATTTAAAAAAATTTAAATGTAAAAACTTATTGCGTATCGTCGCTTTCTAATTTCTCATTTACTGCACTCTAGTTGACTTTTTTAATTCATATTTTTCTAAGATAAGATTCACGAGTTGTTGCGAATTGCAAGAGTGTAAAAATGCAAGATTTTGTGCATTAACACGTGAACATCGATATTGAAAGTTCCCAGCAAACCAAACTTTCCGAAATCGTAACGAATATTTCGGGATCTTTCAGATTTCGGAACCCGAATTCGTTGCGAAATCGTAAAGAAAATTGTATAAACTGGATGACACGACTTCGTAACGATATGTAGTCAAGAATTCAGAACGAAATGTAGTTACAAATTCGGAACGATAAGTATTTACGAATTCGGAACGAAATATAGTTACGAATTCGGAACGAAATCTAGCTATGAAATCGTTAAGAACTGATGAGAAACAGAATTAAGTCCACAAGCTTTGCAGCTTCTTTTTTCACACTTTTTCTAAAATTTTGACGCGAAATTTCACATTTCTTAAATAAGAACCACCGAAAGAAATAAATTATAGAAATTCAAAGTATTTTACCCAAATATTAGTTTTTTCTTTATACGTTTACATGAAATTTACGACGTTTTCTTGCACACTTTGTTGTTGAAGTAAAAATTTGTTCAAATTTCTTACCAAGAAAAAGCGACGTTAAAAAAATACAAACATCTATAGGTCTTAGCGTGCAAGAGAATGCGATGGATGTACAGTGCTTCCGTTTTATTATTCAAGAAAAAGCGGCAATAAAAAAGAAAAACATCTATAGGTATTAGGGTGCGAGAGAATGAGATAGATATACAGTGTTTCCTTTTTATTATTTAGCGCCAGCACATATCGAAACTCTGTATAAATTCGTTTAAAAATTCAGACTATTCCGAAGTTTGATGTAACGAAATAGTAACGAATTCTTTACGACAACTCGAAATAATTACGAATTGGTCGGAATTTCGACAAAGCTTCGAATGTGTTTGTTGTCGTCGCAACTGTGTTTCGCATTAACCCGTGAATACCCTTAGTAATTCAAAGCTGTACTTAATGGTTGCAATATAATAAAGCCAAAAAAGCTTTGAATTGCAATTGTGACTTTTTAACTGTCCATGCTTTATTTATAGCTAAAAACACACGCTTCACTGGAACTGGGACTGCGGAAAGACAAAAAGCGTACTCAACTAAATGAGAGAATTCAGAGTATGAAGTACTTCAGTTCGCATGTGGTTGAAAATCTCCACTCAGCGGTCTTCCGTTTCAATTGAACAATCAGCCATATTCCCGACTCCGTCGTTATGAATTTCTGAGCGTAAAGCTACGCTTCGAATACGACAAATTTGCCAATATCCCAATTCCGAGCGAAACTTATCCTTTTCGAATTTACTTTCGGGATTTCGAAAACAACTGATTTCAACAGCAGACAAATAAATAAAAAGAAAAATTTAAAAACTGAAGTGTTTTTAATCAACATTGTATTTTTAGCTGTGATTTTTAATGGATTTCATTGCAATTTCAGTTTTCGCACAATAAGAGTAAGATTTCTCACAAAGAGAATCTATAAAAATTCATCGAAGAATATTTCGAGATTCCATCAACCCTTTGGAAATGGATTACGAAATGTAGGAAATGCAATTAACAAATTTTAACTATCGTATTCACAGGTTTAAAAAAAATATTCTACCTACATTTACCAAAAATTAACTATAACTTTTACTTTGCGACCCAATCTATAAAAATTCAATTGTTTTCTTTTGTCGAAAACAAATCCGTTGAGGCAAAGCTTTCGTGAAATAATCCGGAAAACAGCTACCAAAAGTTGATGCGTTTGGTTTGTTTTGAATAGCAATGCTACGAATGTTTGTATACAGTATAATGATTCGGATTACAGAATACGACATTACGAATCCGAAAGAAAATTTACGCTACGGGGATTCTGGAATAGGGCTGATTATCTTTAAATTGTTCATACAAAAAATATACTTATAATGCTTTTATTGAATTAAAGTTGAAGTGTTTTTATCTTTAAGTTTTTTACAGCAACTTTCCATGGAAGCTTCATGTATGTTAAAGCTTTCATTATCTTCAAGTTTAAGTTACTACCTATAAGCATATCTCCTTTTTTTAGTTATCCAAAAAATCACCCTAACTGTAAAACTAAGGTGAAAACAAAGCGAACAGCTTTGATAAGTTTTATCAAACTTTAACGCTTCAAAGCTTTCGAATTTATTAAAACAATACCATGCATATTCTCAACGGCATTGACACATTTTCCATTCTTCTGCCTTACTTTCATTTTACATTTACACTCTATGCTCAGTCAATGGCAAAACTTACGTCCCGACTGACATCTTTGCATACCAATTCACTCACTCACCTGTCCAATGTTAGCTCCTCCAGTTGATTCAAGTCACAGGCAATGTATTCGAGGGAAGCATCTGTGATGCGCGGACACCATGACAGATCCAGAGCTCGTAACTTCTGTAGATTCTCGGCTATAAGTTCGACACCATCATCGGTAAGCTTGCTGCAGCCGGATAAGCTCAGTACCGTCAGATGTGGCAATGAATGAACTGAAAGTATGAAAGAGATGGAGGAAAAGAAAAAAAGCAAACGTCAGAACTTTTATGTGGAATAAGCTTTGCTGGAAATAAATTTAATTGCTTTATTTTCTTTTTGTAGCGGGTTTAGAAAAGTTAAAAAATAGGAGTGCAGCAAAATGCTGACTGCATTATAAGCAGCCAGGATGATGCTACACATTTAGGACAACAAATGAACAGCTGCAACTTAAACAGCAGCTATTTGCATAACTACGGAATTTCAAAAAAACTCACACAAATAAATCGCATGAATGCATTAATTATAACCAACAACGAACGCATTATAGCCAGTGTTGCCAGAAAAGGGAACTATCCCCGTTTTGCGGGAACTTTCAAGCCAAAAGGGAACACGGGAATAACACTGTCTAAGCGGGGAAAATGACGGTAAATGATTTTTGTGCAAAAACAGTAATTTCGTCACAAAATCAACAAATTATGTTATAAATTTTTTTTTAAATCCTGATTTAAATACATTTGAAAATTACCTGAGTCACTTTGAGTTTTAATTTAATTTTATTACAATTTGAATTAGCCTGTGTATCAAAGATCTGCAACGAATACTTAAAAATAAGTAGTACTCAAGTACTATTCGTTCACAACGCAGTTATTTAAATCAGAGATTTAAAATGAATCACATTTTTGAATCATAAGCAACTTACACAAAAATGAGTATGAATGAGTATAAGTAGTTTCCAAAGTAGTACTCATATGCGATTGATTCAAAGCAAATTGAATCACATTTTTGAATCATGAGCCACTTACACAAAATTGAGTATGAATGAGTATGAGTAGTTTCCAAAGTAGTTTTCATATGCGATTGATTCAAAACAAAGTGAATCACATTTTTGAATTATGAGCCACTTACTCAAAAATGAGTATGAATAAGTATTAGTAGTTCCAAAGTAGTACTCATATATGATTGATTCGAAACAAAGTGAATCACATTTTTGAATCATGAGCCACTTACACAAAATTGAGTATGATTAAGTATAAGTAGTTTCCAAAGCAGTATTCATATGTGATTGATTCAAAACAAAGTGAATCACATTTTTGATTCATGAGCCACTTACTCAAAAATGAGTATGAATAATGCTACCAACTCATGTTATTAAAAAATAAGTATATTTGCTTCTTAGAACACTGAAAAGTAAGTATTAGTAAGTATAATTTTTTAAAATAAGTATAATAATAAATAATAAATAATAATAAATAATAAAAGTTTTAAAATAAGTATATAGGGCCAATTTTTCAGTGCTGGTTTAAGCCCCAGTTAACTAGAGTTAGATTAAAGTTAACCAGAGCTTAACCACACAATCACTTTTTCAGTGCTTGGTTAAATAACCAGCACTTTTGTGTTTATTGATATGGCAGCACCATTAAACGTCATTAAAATTCAAATAAATATATGTAAAATCTGAAGTCTCAATAAAAAAAAAAAAACAAAATGAGTAAAAGAAGAACCTGCAATTTTTTCATTAAGGAAATTTAATTTTTGTTAGCAACAATCAACATATCGTCGCTGCGCCTTCCAAAATGGTAATGCTTTACAAAAACAACAAATTTATTAAACAGAAAGAAACCCGTAACCGTCCTCAGCAATTACAGCTTTGCTCAGTGTGAAGAATATTTTTTTTGTATGAATGAAGTAAACAAATCATTTGTCAAAATTTAACGGCAAGTTAACAAAAGTTTAACCAATGAATATTGAGCGATTAACCTTAGTTTAAACTTTGGTTAATATTCACTGAAAAACGTATTTCTTGGTTTAAACTTAGTTTAACGGAGAAACAGAGTTAAACTTGCACTGAAAAATTTGCCCTAAGTATTTTACCTTAGAAAAATAAATTTAATATATTTTTTGATACAATTTACTAATTTTTGTTAAAATATTCTTTAAATATTGTCACACCATCTTTTTATTTTCCTTAAAAAGTTTTATGTATGCAATCTATCTAAAACCAAAAAGTCTTCAGATAAAAAAAACCAAATTATAATTTTATATATTTGAAATTCATATATATTTCTAATACATAAAATAGTTTAAAAACAAACAAAAGCAAAACAAAAAATTAAAAGTTATACGCACTTTCAAAGTTGTCAAATTAAAAAAAAAATTCACATTCAAATGTATACATGATGTTTACTATATTTTTTTACAAATAACAGCGAAAAAATAATTTTTTCATTTTTTTTTTTGGTTTTTGTTACTTAAAGTTAACAACAATTGCTAAAAGTTAATATTAATAGTCTATTTTATTGTCCTTGTCATATTGAATCTAAAACACTTCGGTTTTTTGTTTCAGATAAACAGATGCCGAGATATCGTGTGGGAGCCGATCTGCCTCCAAATTATTAAAAAACATTAATAAAATTTTTTATTTTTATATATTTAGACTTCATTTATCATTCCTAATAACTTATATAACCATATCTTGCATAGCAAGCTCACGAGAAATTCTCAAAAATAGCCTATTTTTTAGCCGACGAACTAGAGTACACCCTTAATATTTAAGGTCTTGTCTTTAAAAAATTGTAAAATTCAACACAGCTGCATTCAAAATAATTTTTTAAAAATAAAATTGACTCCAGGGTCTGCATTTTTAACGCTGTTGGTTACAATTTTCAAAGTTTTTCCGCTTTTGCAAATACAAACGTTCAACCGGAGCTGAAAAGTAAGCATAATTAAGTATAAATCTTAAAAGTAAGTATACTTATAAGTATGGAATTTTAGTAAGTATATGAAGCTGAAAATAAGTATGATACTTACAAAGTAAGTATAGTTGGTAACATTAAGTATGAATAAGTATAAATAGTTCCAAAGTAGTACTCATATATGATTGATTCGAAACAAAGTAAATCACATTTTTGAATCATGAGCCACTTTAAAAAAAAAAAGTGAATAAAATAAGTGTTGGGGGTTAAATTTTAGTGGTTGCCACCTAATAATTTTTATTTTTAAAAAATTTAAAACATAATTCAGCAGTGTGAGGGGGTCGCTGATTTTGAATCTAAAATCAGAATTTTGAAATTAAAAATGGTTAATAGGGCTGCCACCTAAATTTTTTGTATTTTTACGAATTCGATGCTGGCGCAAACACTAGGTAAAAATGGATCGCTGAATCCGTTGTCAGAATTTCAAAATTATGTAATTTCTTATATAGGGTTGCCACCTAATAATATGTATTTTTAAAAGTTTTAAATATCATTTAACAGTGTTCAGAGTCGCTGATTACGAATCTTAAGTCAGAATTTTAAAATTCCGTATGGTTAATAGGGTTGCCACATTTCTATTTATTTTTTCGAATTCGGTGCTGGCGCAAACACTGGGTATATATAGGTCACTGAATCTGAATACTTTGTCAAAATTTAAGAACTAAAAGAATTTGCAAAAATACAAAAAAGAATTTAAGTGGCAACCCACCAAGAAAATTATGACTTCAGATTCGCAATCAGCGACTCCCTAACACTGTTAAATAATGGTTAAAATTCTTAAAAATACATATTATTAGGTGGCAACCCTATTACAAAATAATTACATAATTTTGAAATCTTGACAACGGATTTGGATTCAGCGACCCATATGTACCTAGTGTTCGCGCCAGCACCGAATTCGTAAAAATAAAAAAATTAAGGTGGCAACCCTATTAACTATATTGAATTTTAAAATTCTGACTTCAGATTCGAAATCAGCAACCTAGAGGGTCACTCTTAAATGATGTTTAAAATGTTTTAAAAATACAAATTATTAGGTGGCAACCCTTAAAATTTAATTCATTCTATACTTATTTGATTCACTTTGTATTGAATCAATCACATATGAGTACTACTTTGGAAACTACTAATACTCAATCATACTCATTTTTGTGTAAATGGGTCATGATTAAAAAATGTGATTTACTTTTTTTCGAATCAGTCACATATGAGTACTACTTTGGAAACTACTTATACTTATTCACACTCATTTTTGAGTAAGTGGCTCATTGATTCAAAAATGTGATTCGTTGCATATCTCTGCTGTGTGTCATATAAATTCATTTGGATTGTCATCAGCTGTAAGCTCAACGTAGTTTGCTCTCGTTCCAGCGTCATTTAATTTATTTGCTTGGAAAATTATGAAAAATGGGTACGTAAAACTGAGAGATTTTTATGAAAGCGTATCATTTGAACTTTTCGCTTTTGTTACCAATATTGTTTTGAAAACAAAACGTATCCTCTACTAATTCTGTTGTGTATCTATTTACCCCATTTATTTAAATAATCTGAATTAGTTTATCTTAACTTAGAGAATTTATTAAATACTAGCTGATATACCTAGTGTTAATTGAGAAGTTATATATCTTTGCCCCAAATTTTTGACCTTTTTTTGTTATAAGCAAACATACAAAGGTCCTCAGATTCATCAAAAACCTTAAATATTTAAGGCAAATAATCTGCGATGCAAGAATTTTCAAAGTTATATAATTGCAATTTGGTAATTGCATACCTGTGTGGTAAGTACCATTCTTGGTTTAGATGTCTTTCATTAGAAAAATTTTGTTTTCTATAGGAATTTCCAAGAAGTTGACACCACAAAAACTTTCATACCTGAAACACACAAAAAGTTTTTAGTACTAATTCTCCCATGGAACAGCTTGTTTGAAAAATGTTCGACAGAGCATAAGTTCTAAATGAGTTGACCGATTTTAAAATTGTTTTTTCTGAACTGTTCTACGACTCTAATATTAGTTCCTAACGAAGCCAAAATTTCGAAATTCTATTTAGTTTATAGGTTAGTTGAAAAAATATTTCCATATGTTTCGTTGTTGTTGTTGTTCGCTGAATTCACTTTGCTTCAGCTTACTGCTTCTTATTGCTTTTGTTGTGCGAACAAAACAAATTTATGTATCTGTTTCGCGTTTGTTATCAAGTTATAAAGTCATAAAGTTAGCGTTTGTTTGTCGGTGTACGATTAGAAAGCATCAATAATAGTGAAAAGTGCTAGTGTTTAGAATATTTCGTATAAATTTTTATTAATTGATTATTAATTTGGCGTTTTTGTAACTTTTGTATTGTAAGTAATTTTATTAATCTGATGAAAATTAATAGAACCATTCAAATTTCTATACAAACAAAACAAAAATACGAAGTGCAAGAGTAAGTTCAGTGTAAGAGTACGAATATTTACGGAGATGAAAGAGCTGGTCGAGTAAAGCAAAAAATCGTATGGAAGGGGGAGGGTGTCGATTTTCGCACCCTAAGGAGTTGCGGCATCAACTGTTATTTCATGACTGATGCATACTATTGTTCAGGGATTAGTTGCTGCTGCCAAATTAGCAAAAGCATCAAAGTTTTTACTTTGGCTGCGCTTTAGCAATTTATTTTGCAATTTTCCATAAATAAATTTACTTCGGCTGCAATTTACAAAAGAAACAAATAGTTTCAGCGGCAGCGAGTACTCGGTTTTTCAGTCGTGCTGTAATTTTCGAACATTATCGAAGCCACAGCAATAGCAAGCTATCGCATTTTGAAGTCGTCTTCTTGCTGTTGCTGTCGCTTTTTAACATTTTTCAAGCAGGCTTTACAGCAGCTGCTATCGATTTAGGCATGCGGTGCTGCTGTGCTTTATGCAGAGTCATGCTGTAGCTGTTTGCACTCGCTACGCTGCTGCTATTGCTTGTAATATTTTTTAGCAGCTTCGGCAGAGAATGATGAATGTTTTCATGTTAAAAGTAAATACTTATAATGTTTATTTTCTAATTGAATTTATGTTTAACAGGATTCAAGATAAAATTCTTCTATATCTCTAGAAATTTTTTCAACCCGCTCTGCACAAAATTTATAAGAAACTGTGACAAAATTTGTAACATAAAAAACATTCATCATTCTTTGCCGATGCTGCTAAAAAAGGGTACGTAGTGCTGTTCTTCGGAGATTTCAATCAACTGCAGCCAGTTGGAGATATCCCACTTTACGGGAATCCGAGGTCAGGTGATGTTACCGCCACTCAAGGTCAATTAGTCTATCGTCAGATAAGCAAAGTGTTCGTATTGAACCAGATAATGAGATAAATTCGACCAGAACAACAAGCTTTCAGGGAATGTTTACTAAGAGTATCATTACGAGAACTGACTCTACAAGACTACGATCTCTTAGCGACCATGTTCAATCGGCGTTCTTTTTTTTCGAATTAAAATGTGTTAAGATTAATCTCGAAGCTGAGATTGAAGTATATAACATTGAGAAACTCAGAAATGTTGGCAATGCTGTAACAATCATCAATGCTTTCCACAATGACCCACGAGCGTTGTTTGCCTCATCTGACGATGCAAGAGGTTTAAGCCTAAAGTTATATCTATGTAAGGGTGCACAAGTTATTTTGGGGCAAAATCTTTTTACTTCAGCTGGTCTGTCCAATGGCAACATCGGTGAGGTTGTTGACATTGTTTATAACTAATGCTACCAACTCATGTTATTAAAAAATAAGTATATTTGCTACTTAGAAGACTGAAAAGTAAGTATTTGTAAGTATAATTTTTAAAAATAAGTATAAGTAATTATATCACTTTAGAAAAAAAATTTTAATATTTTTTTGATATTATTTACTAATATAAGAACCAATAGAACCCACAAGATTCCGTAAGTGTTGTCAGCCCTCTTTTTGTTCTTCTCGAAAAGTTTTGTGTAGGCAATCTAACTAAAACCAAAACTCTTCAGATACAAACAATTAATTTTATATATTTGCAGTTCATATCCAAAATTTGCAGTTAACCAAAACTATCTTTTTTTAATTCATTTATGAACTTTTTCGGGCAGAAAAATTCATTTTCGACACTCATGAATGAACCCTTTTGGACTCATTCGTTGGACTAAAATGCCTCTCAAAAGCGAACCTTTTTTTTCTTCAGAAATGAGTTAATAAAAGAATCATCAACTATTTATTTTTTTTGTTCGGAAACGAGTTGAAAAAAAACTATTGAAAAGTAACAATTTTTAACTTTAACTTATTCGCCGGACTGAATTGCTTCTGAAAAACGAACCTTTTTTTCGAAATCGAATTAAAAAACGAACTACAGAAACGCACTTTTTAATAATTAACATTTTGTTATGGAATAAATTTTCACGAATTTTATCTTCTCTAGCAAAAACATTGATCAAACAAATTAAAAAAAAAAAATTTACAAAAAAAAAAATTTCTTTCCGAAAACGTACTCAAAACTATCACTTTACGCAAAACATTGTCATATGGTTCGGTGGGTATATTTCATATGTATAAAATAGTTTGAAAACAAGCAAAAGCATAACAAAAAGTTAAAAGTAATACGTACTTTCAAAGTAGTGAAATAAAAATAAAATAAAAAAATCAGATTCAAATGAATAAGGCGGGGTCGATTTGCAAGCCTATGTTGCCTGGGCGATTTTCGGACCGGGCATGAAAAGTTATTAAAAAAAAGGGGCGATAGAGGTGCACTTTACCCTATCTCATCTTCAATTTAGAGAATTATTTCTTTAGAAATTTTTTTCCAAAAACTTTTGTATATAAACGTGCACAGCTAGAACAAAACTGATGCCAGAATCAACTTAAAACCGGTCTCACATTGATACGCTTTAATACAAAAATTTATCGTTTTTTGTTTTTGTTTATGTGGCGCTGTGGTCAATTTAAAAAAAAAATTGTATTTTTAAACCGCTAAAAATCAACCACAGCGCCACCTAGGGGGATCTAAAAAAGAAAAAAATTTTGGAGGACCACACAAACACATGTGAATATAAGGTGGATAGCTTTTGTGAATTTTTTTCTTTAGGAATTTTTTACGATAAATTTTTGTTTAAAAACGTATAAATGAGAGACCGGTTTTAGGTTGAATCGGATACGAGGATTTCATTTCTGGCATCAATATTGTTCTATCTGTGCACGTTTATATACAAAAATTTTTGGAAAAAATTTCTAAAGAAAAAATTCACAAAATTGAAGATGTGATAGAGTAAATTGCACCCGTATGGCCCCCTCATTTTTTTATAATTTTTCATGCCCGATCCGAAAATCGCCCAGGCAACATCAAATTTTTTACCTCCATACAAATCAACTCAGCCTAAAATGTATACAGAGATCAAAGCAAATTTATCATTATTCACCCTCACTGTCACTGAATTGACGTGCTACATTAACTGGTTTATCTTTTTTCTTTTTGCTTGGAATCGTATTTGTCTTGGCTGGAAATGTTGTTTAATATCTCAAGTCTTGCCTTTAAGATTTTGTAACATTCGATACAGCTGTATTCAATATTATTTTTTACAAATAAAATTGACTCCAGTGTCTGTATTTTTAACGCTGTTGACTCCAATTTCCAAACTTTTTATGCTTTTGCAAGCAAAAGTGCAACCAGAGCTGAAAAGTAAGCATGAATAAGTATAAATCTTAAAAGTAAGTACTATACTTATAAGCATGGAATTTTAGTAAGTATATGAAGCTGAAAATAAGTATGATACTTACAAAGTAAGTATAGTTGGTAACATTATTTATAACCATTGCGAAAGTGCCGATTTATAGAAGAATTTCTTTTGTGCATTTTGGTCAAGTTTCCCAATTATTCTGGACCAAAATACAACAACTCTAATGTATTACCTATTCCTCCTGTTGTAGTATCATTTAAAAAAGGATCAAACAATTTAAATCACAAGCAAATTCCAATACAACTTTCTCATGCGATTAGTATTCATAGATCGCAACGATTAACACTCGATCAAGCAGTTGTCGATATTGGAAAAAAAGAATTTGCATTAGGAATGGCATATGAAGCATTCTTAAGGGTTCGTAATACAAGTGGACTTTTATCAAACCAGCTATTTGTTATGATCGGCTTAAAAAAATAAATGACAAGAAGGAGTTGGTTTTTTGAGACAACGCAACATTATATCTTTACTTTTATTGCTTTGGGAAAAGTTTATTAGAGCGAGCGACCCAACTTAAAGGCATCTTCAACGTATCAATTTATGTAGCCAGCTTACACGTTTGCTAAGCAACTGCTACTCCTAGTTTTATTTTTTGGTGAAATAGAAAATAAAAAATCAATCAAAAATGAAAGTGCTGCTGGCTTTGAAATTGAATAACTCTAACAATAATTAAAATTGTCCGTATAATTTTGTTTCAATCTTTTTCATTTTCGTTTCCCTTCTAATTTTTATAATTTTCCAAAAAAAGCATTAACGAATTTATTTTTTTCGCAAAAAACTTTGGTAAAAATATTTGTTGTTGAAACAATATTAAAAACCAAAAATGGCTTTTTTAATGTTCTTTCATATGGTATGCATAAATGTAGGGTTGATTTAAAGTTTCTATCGTAAAAATTTAAAAACGTTTTATCCGATCGAAAAATCAAGCCTAACTGTCATAAAAGTTTAAGATTTTTTTTGGTTTATTTTTATTCATTTTGTATTTTTTTTAATTTTGCTTGCATAAAAATTAATGGTGTAGTGAAAGAATCATGACAATTTCTCAATTCGTTTCTGAGTTATACTCTCAAATACCCCTTTAAACACTGCCACAGCAACAACAGCGCCATCTACCGGGTCAAACTTTAGACCCTAGCCTTCTACAGACCCAGCCGCACACACACACAAACACACACCAAATTTTCTCAAAATCGGTTGAGCCGTTTAGGAGAAGTTCAGTGACAAAGCCATTTACAGAAGAATTTTATATAAAAAGTTAGGACCTGTTCATAATTACATGGAAAATTTAAACATCTTATTTTCTTAGGTGCGTGTCAACTTTCTAAAAGTTCAACCCTAAATGAACACAAAAATGTCTTCATACCAAAAACAATTTGACCATCTGACCTTTGCAGAAATCGTTTAAAGGTAATTTTGAAAATATGCAGGACCTGAACCACCTTATAAAATATGGTGTCGAAACCAAAACAAATATTAAATTTATTTGAATGGTATATTTTAAGGAATATTTTAGACTTATTTTAGTTTTTTTTTTCTTTTTAAGAAACCGTTTTAATTATTTTTGGTGAAATTTTGATCTTGACATATTTTACAAAAATTTTTTTTTCATTTTTTATTATCAAATTTTTTTCTTATTTTGCTCCACCAATATTTTTTTTTTGTAATTTTGTATTTTCGGGCAAAGATTTAACTTTCCTATGGTATAACATATTGGGAATTTCGGAGCACCATAACACGAAAAAATTTTAAAAACACTACAAATCGCCCTAACAAAAAAAAACTCGCAAAATACAATTATTTGAAAACTTTTAAAAAAATCCTTTAGTTTATATATAATATTATATTATTGTTAGTGTTTCGGTGTTATTATTATTAAGAAGAGGTGTGTTCGTGCCATGATTTTTGCGTGACACGGCGTGCTTTTGCGTGCTTGTGCTTAAAAATAAGAGTTTGTGCATGCTCGGGCTTTGGAGTACGGGATTCAAAAACGTAAAGACGGCCGTGTTTTTCGTGTTTCATGACTATTGTTTCAACTAGGCCTGTCCGAATAGCTTCTAGCTCGAGTCGAGTCGAATAGTGCAACTCGACTCGAATTTCGATTCAAGTAACTCGGTGTTTTAGTTTACTCCAAATTACGAGTTATTTGAGAAATTATCGAGTAACTTGTGATATTTTCAAATTACTCGTACATTTTCGAGTATTTTTCTACTCAATGCTTGTTTTTTTTTATTTCATGTTTTCAACTTCACTCTAAACAGGGTTGCCACTTCTCTTAGAATACTTATTATTTTGTAAAGATAAGTTGGGTTGAAGAAAACTATTTTTTCCCCAGAATTATGTAAAGTCAAGTAGTCAAAAGAATAAGATAGAGAGAGAGAGAGAGAGAGAGAGAGAGAGAGAGAGAGAAAGAGAGAGAGAGAGAGAGTGCATAACTATTACATTAGTGCATATGAATCATATCATGATTATTCTTTGCTGAATGGACCATACAATCTACAAACAATTATTTTTTTTTAGGGCAATTTGTCGTGTTTTTAAAGTTTATTCGTGTTATGGTCCCCAAGATTCGCAATACGTTATACCGTAGGAAAGCTAAATATTTTTCAAAAAATACAAAATTACAATTACAGGTGGAGCAAAATAAGAAAAAAATTTGATGATAAAAAATGAAAAAAAAAATTTTGTAAAAAATTTCAGGAACAAAATTTCACCAAAAATAATCAGAGCTGCTTTTTTAAAAGAAAAAAAAAACTAAAATAAATCCAAAATATTTCTTAAAATATGCTATTAAAATAAATTTAATATTTGTTTTGGTTTCGAAACCATATTTTATAAGGTGGTTCAGGCTCAGTATATTTTCAAAATTACCTTTAAGCGATTTCTGCAAAGGTCAGGGGGCCAAATTTTTTTGGTCTGAAAGTATTTCTGTGTTCATTTTGGATTAAACTTTTAGAAAGTTGACTCTCACCAAAGTATTTAACAGTTTTGCAAAATGAACCGGTCTAATAGAGATAGTAACACATAATGTGCCAAATTTTTAGCAACATGTTTTAAATATGAAATTTGCAGATACAAGTGAAACATTTGCAAAAATTAAAAAATGGTATTTTACACACCAAAATACAAATGAAAAATCAAAACTGCATTGAAATCGAAAGGAAGTGTTTGCAATTACACTCAAGTAATATGTAAATTGTACAAATAATAAATGTGATATATTTTTTAAAGGCATATTTTTAATAACATTACTAAGGTTTGTATTGTTATGGTATAAGACACTGAAGCAATAAATAAAATGTCGGTAATTTTCCTTTAACATACTATAAAAAAGGGGGAAAAGCGGGGAAATGTTAAGGGAAGACTTGGAAAAACTTATTGAAATGCATGAACAAAACGGGAATGATGTCTCCCAAGATCTGGCAACACTGATTACAACCATTCACACGCACATAAAAATTCACAAAATGCTTAAAAAACACTCTTTGTCCGAGCTTTTAAGAGAACTCTGCTTCTCAACTCCTACCGTCTATTTCAATTCTTAGCTGGCTCCAGCTTTTTTTCAGGCAAAATTAACTCCTTTCATGTTGTTTTGAACAGACGTACGCTTTTTTTTATTTTAAGTAAAAGATCTATTTTTTTAATAATCCTTTAGATGTTTATGATAATAAGACAGAAAGTACTTTTCAAGCATCTGCTTCTTTGTCTACATTTTTTCAACTTTTGCAGAAAAACTGAGTTGCTTCAGCTAAATTAATCCTCCATTGAAAATATCCTAGATGTCTCACTGAGGGGTATTTAACCCACATGCTGGCCAAAATTATTTCTGCACATATTTTGGCGTCAATGCTTTAAATTAGTGTTTTTTTTTTTTCAAAAGAACCTAATAAATAATTTTTTTTAATAAAAATCACTATTAATCTTACTTGGTTGGCCGACATGTTCTTTGTTAGTAGGAACTTGAAAAGCAACCTAAAGCAATTTCTAATTTTTATACCCTCACGCGTATTGCATTAGGGTATATTAACTTTGTGACTCCGTTTGTAATGCCAATAAGAAGGCGTCGCACAGTGGATCGAAATAAGGAAAAAGCGGAACTAGGAATTAAGGTGGCAATCATACTAACAAAATGTTTATGTTGTTAGTATTTTGGACCCACTAAACCCGAATTTGAGGTAAAAAATACAGGGTTTGAAATACAGGGAGTATTTCGCACTATGCGATTTCCATGAAATCTTAGACAAAGACTCTGACACATATGACACAAAAACAATTATTTCTAAGTTTGGTTTTAGTCCATCTGCTTTATCTGCTTCTTGTATCAAAAACGATACAAGGACCATCAATGGAACAACCTAAAAAATTTTTGACTTTCTTTCATTCGTTATTTCACACACAAAAATGGGTTTTTTATAAACATTTTTTTTAGTTTTTCACAAAAATGCACTGAAACCTTATATGTGTCGAAATTGACAAGCCCCTTGTGTGTCAAACTATTCAATTTGTTTTTCCCAAGCGTTGCAAAATCCTTTGGATAGACCTAAGAGCTTACCTAAGCATAAGATATAATATCCTTTAAAAAACTGTATATAGTAGTTTTTTTTAGTTGATGGTTAATCTTCTGCAAAATACTTAATTCCATATGGAAACCCGGACAGCAGCAGATCCAACTAAACTGCTTTTTAAAACTATAGTTATGGCAATGTGTTTGAGTACAAATTGTTTTTTTACAATATCCGACATTTTAGGGATTCATGGTCTTGATTTCTAAACTTATTTAGGCCAACAGCAAGTAAACATGAAAGAAATAATGTATACTTTTTTGCCTTTAAGTGCCTGTGTATTTGTAAAATTAACATCATCAAGCGTAATAAATTGTATCCTTAACACAATTTTGAGGTTTTTCCTACCATCACATTCCACATTCATCCAGCATGATTATCAACTCACAACATTTGAAACATTTTTGCCAATTGTGGCAACAACAAACTTCAAGTAAAAAAGGAAGTTAGGAAAAGGAAGCAATTTGAAAACACACACACATACATGCACACTCGTTGAAATACATATACATGCTCAGCAACCAAAACATGCGCCACAACAAGAACTCAAGTGTTTGGGGATGACAGTCGTCATTAAATTTGGTATGACTGCCTACAAAAGCAAGTAGCTAGTAGGAGAGAGTATAAATATATGTGTGCGTTCGTTCTTGACATATTTGACAGTGATGCACAAATCAACGATTTATTGGCCAACACGTCACCAAGTTTTTTCAATACTTTGTGCTGACATAAGTAATGGCTTTATTGCTTTGTGCCAAGTGGTGACAATAGTTTATCAATAATCTGAAATGCAAGTTTGTTAAAGAACATGTCTTGTTATAAGGACATAGATATAAGGATTTTTGTAAAACAAATTCTAGATAAATAAAAGCAGTTGGTCAGCTATAGTTCCCAAAGTACAAACCTTAATTTTTTTATCCAAATATTTTTTTGGTTAACATAAAAAAAATCGAATATCAAAATTGGATGCATTTGAAAACATAAACAAAAAATTGCAGATAGCAAATAACATTAATATTACCATTAGTTCTTCAGTCCTGGGAAAGGATTAAAGGAAAGATCGTATAATATAAAGATGTGCCACGCAGAACCATGGTAAAATTAGACAAGGTAGTGTTAGCCGGTGACCGAAAGTCACCGAAAGTGACAAAACGGGAGTAGGCTGGGTCGATTTGCATGGAGGTAAAAAAATTTATGTTGCCTGGGCGATTTTCGAATCCGGCATGAAAGTTTATTAAAAAAAACCTATATTAAAAAATTCACTTTACTAAATATTCACTTTATCCCATGTGATAGGATAGGATAAAACACTCACATATATTCAAAATTGTGAACATTTTCAGTACAACGACTTTTTCATAAAACATCGTTACCTAAGAATGAGAAAAAAAAAATACTTCCATGAAAATAAAAGTTTGGTCTTTCAATGCAAATATATATGCACTTAACAAAAATAGAATTATGGTAAAATTAGACAAGGTAGTGTTAGCCGGAGAGCCGGTGACCGAAAGTGACAAAACGGGAGTAGGCTGGGTCGATTTGCATGGAGGTAAAAAAAATTTATGTTGCCTGGGCGATTTTCGGATTCGGCATGAAAATTTATTAAAAAAACCTTTATTAAAAAAATTCACTTTACTAAATATTCACTTTATCCTATCACATATAAAACACTCACATATATTCAAAATTGTGAAAATTTTCAGTACAACGACTTTTTCATAAAACATCGTTACCTAAGAATCAGAAAAAAACGACATGAAAAGCAAAGTTTGATCTTTCAATGCAAATATATATGCACTTAACAAAAATAGTTAACTATTAACCCACTGTACCGTTAAGTCAGTGTAAAATTTTTTTAATTATTTTAATTTTAAAAAAAACCAAAATATTGACTTTTTACTCAAAAAATGACTCAAAAATTGTTTTTGTTGTAAAAATTAAATCAATTAAAAATTGCACATCTTTCACACCTTTCATATGAAATAGCATTTATCTGCAAAAATTCTTCCAGTAAAGCGCAAAAATTATTTTACTTTTTTTGTCATCAAAACAACCCCGCATTGATTTTGTTGGTGAAATTAATTTTTTCCAAAATGTTGTTTTTATATTTTTTTATAAAAAACTCAAGTCTAAAAAATAATTTATGTGAAAAAATTACCCCAATATCTGTTTCCAATCAAAAGTTATAATAATGGGCGATTGTTTAACTTTTACAATAAAACTAATTTTCTGTTTGTTTGTTTGTTTGACCTATATACAAGTCTAAACGGCTTAACGGATTTCGCTCAAATTTAGTATACATATTCAGTGCATCCCAGATTAATTTGTAACAAACTTATTTTTATCCACGCCCCCTCCGAAATTTTTCTTCTAACGGTTACTTTTTTATTATAATACTTTTTAGTATCGGAGTTTTTTGTGTATTAAATTTTAAACTTTTTTATTTAGAAATTTTCACTACAACGACTTTTTCATAGAACATCGTTACCTAAGAATGAGAAAAAACGACATGAAAATCAAAGTTTGGTCTTTCGATGCAAATATCTCCGCTGTTCATAAATATATTTCATTCAAATTTCTTCTGTTCAAAAGTTCAATAAAACCACTTCATCCCAATTAGTAAAGTGAACTGATATTACCCCAATATTTGTTTTCAATCAAAAGTTGTAGTAATAAAACTCATTTTCTGTTTGTTTGTTTGTTTGACCTCTATACAAATCTAAACGGCTCAACGGATTTCGCTCAAATTTAGTATAAATATTCAGTGCATCCTAGATTAATTTTTAACAATTTTATTTTTTCCACGCCCCCTCCGAAATTTTTCTTCTAAAGGTTATTTTTTTATTATAATACTTTTTGGTATCGAATTTTTTTGTATATTTAATTTTAGAAATTTTTTGTTATTTTAACGTCGAAAAAACTCACATATATTCAAAATTGTAGACATTTTCAGTACAACGATTTTTTCATGGAACATCGTTACCTAAGAATGAGAAAGAAACGACATGAAAATCAAACTTTGGTCTTTCGATGCAAATATCTCCGATGTTCATAAATATATTTCATTCAAATTTTTTCTGTTCAAAAGTTCAATAAAAGCACTTCACAAAAATATTGTGAGCTATACCGTTAGGTCAGTATGTATATGTTTTATGATTTTTCAAAAAATTTCCAAAACATTGACCGTTTACTGAATAAATGACTCAAAAACTATTTTTGGATTAAAGTCCGTTCAATTACCTTTCTAACGGTAACTCAAACTTAAAATTCAACACATTTTTCATTACTCCAGAATTTAAAAAACATGTAATCGAGAAGTGTTTATTAAAATGTTTATATAAATTACTCTCGAGTAACACCGGGTTAGCCATCCTCCGGGTTAGCTTATAAATAAAATGACAAACAGGGGTCCGAGAATAATACCCTGAGGAACATTTGAGGAAGTGACAAACTTATAATATTTAGTTTTATTTACACAGACTATACATGTCCTGCCCGACAAATATGACTTTATCCACCACTAAAGGAATGAATGGAATCCCATTTCGATAGTTTACAGAGCAACAACTTGTGAGAAACTCTATCAAAAACCATTGCAAAATCAGTATAGATTACATCTACTTCATTTCCAGATGCAAATGAAGATACGCAGTTTTCCGAAAAGAGAGCTAGGCTAGAAAGCGTGGACCGCCCGGAAAAAAACCATGTTGTTCAGGGCAAATATAAAGTTTAACCGCAAAAGTTATTTTCAACTCAACGATCCCAGCAAACTAAACGATATCGTTTCGATATCGAGATGATATCGTAAAGGTAATAATTTTTTCGATAACGATAAACGGGACGATATCGTTACGATATCGAAAATGTCCTGTTTTTCCAGGATTAAAATTATTGAAATGATTTTTAAATGATTAAAGTTGACATGTCGTAAACGATATCGAAAACATATTAATTGCGAGATCGGAACGATATTGAAATTTCAGTGTGGTTTCGATATCGAGATAATATCGTAAAAGTGATAACTTCTATCGTTAACGCTTCACGAGACGACATTGTTATGATATGGAAAAAGACAGTTTCGATAAAAATGGACATATCATTAACGATAAGGAAAGCATATTAATCCTTGATATCGATACGATATTACAAATAATAACGATCCGGAGATTTGAACCTCGGCCGCGTGCGTGTAAGTCCATCAGCTTATCCATTCGACCATCGCAATTGTTAACTAAACGTCGCTTAATTTGCTTCATTTAGAATAAAATCGGTCGTGGTTTCAAACACATAACAGGGATAAAATTTTTTTTTTATGAGCTGTTTTAAAATATAGGTTTTTTTATACAAAATGTTTTTACGAAAGTTCGAAATGTTATATTTTATAAATTTTTTTTTATTTTGTAGAACAAAAAATTGTATATGCTTAAAACATGTAATAATAACAGCGAACAAAATTATAAGAAAAGATTTAAAATTTTTTCATATAAAAATTAAAAAGTTTTTTTCTTCATAACGCATCATAATAATACAAAAGTAGGTAAATAGGTAAGTCCTAGTAACGTTTATTTCTTCGAAATATCGGTACCAGAGAAATTATATTAAGCATTTTTTAATCTAGATATTGTTGCGATATCGCAGTGCTATAGTGGTGATATCAGTACTTATTTATTATTAATATTGTTACTACATCGCAATGCTATCGTAGTTATACTATCATGCTAATATCTAGAAATTTGTAATATAGATACCGTTATGTTATGGAAATGCTATTGTTATCTGTACTATCGGGACGATATCGCGTATTTGTGAGTTAAGATATCGTAACGATATCGTCAGACTATCGTAAAAGTATTCTACAGATATATGGTTTGCTGGGATACCTTCAAACAATTTAGAAACGTTTGATAACTTTCAAATTGGACGATAATTTGTGACATTGCTTTTTGAACATGACTTAAAAACAGGCGTTAAAGAGGCAGTTTTCCAGCATTTTAGAAAATTACCCTCACATAAAGATTTATTAAAAATATCACACAAAGGAGCAGCTAAGGCAAGTTTGCATTTGACGAAAATAACTGAAGCAAAATCAGCAATATCTTCTTTGAAAGAGGTTTTCATTTACATTATGGAGTATATAACATCATCAACTGAGACTGTTATGAGCCTATATCAGTAAAGGCATCAATAGAGGTTTCGATATTATCAAATCTTTATCAGCAACAAAAGTAGACTTGAAGAAGGCAGCAAACAAATTCACTGTTGCAGATATATTAACATAGAGGTTGTCTTTAAAAAACATCTTTAATCTGTCTTTCAAGATTAAGTTATATTATTATTATAATTTATTGCAAGAAAATATTAGATCCATATTAGATTAAGATTCATTCTACTGAAACTGTACACATACAATTTTCCTGCTCGGTTGTGTCAACGCTCTTTTTGTGCTGACAACGCAACTCTCTAACTTGATTCTATTACTCAACCATTGATGAAACCACAAAACTTAATTACAACTTCAAACCACATATGAACAGAATTTCTTAGATGTTTGAGTGTGTATGAAAATATGCATATATTTATACATAGCTACAAGCAGTGGCGGATTTAGGAATTCTGCCGTCCTAGGCCCGACATTAGCGCCGCCTCTAACATATAACATTTTTTTCTTACAATAGAACAACATTATAAGATTTTTATTTTTTAATTTTGTGCACACATTTACCAGAGCTGGCTTGTAATAATTCCCTTTTTAATTTAAATCGACCTCGTAATTGGACATCTCATTGCCTTAGGAATGGAATTGGAAAAACTTCTCAGTTACATTACAGGATTTGTAATTGGTAATTTGACAGCTCAATTCCTCGGAATGAAATTGGAATAGAATTGTCGAGTCCATTACAAGAATTGTAATGGGTAATTGACCACTTCAATTCTTCAAGAATATAATTGAAAAAATAGTAAATTCCATTACGGGAATTGTAATTGGTAATTTATAATTTTTGTAAACCAAAAAGTGATCGATTGAACGAGTTTTCTGCAATATTTTATTCATTCGCCTGTAAGCGAAGTTTTTGCTGGCTAGTTTTCTTTAAACATTTCTTAATTTTTCTTTAAACATTTTGGCCGTTCAAAAATTTACAGCACTCGTAAAACTAGTTTTTTAATTTATATTGAGTTTCTTTATAAATTAGCTACGAAAATATTTTGCCGCTCTGTCAATTCTGCTGCAACCAAATGGATTCCGTTTCAAACTTTTTGTTTTCATCAAAATTTTTCAGCCCCTCTAAAATTTTGCCGCCCCTAAAATGTTGCCGCCATGTTAGGCCCGGGCCTAGGCCTTAATCCAGCACTGGCTAAAAGTATATTCTTTTGTCTATGAAAGTGCTTTTGTATATTTTTCATTTCATCTAGGCGTATGTGTGTGCGTGTTTTTGAAATCGTAAGCAAATAAAAACTGTTTCAACAAAATATATACGAGTGGTTGTCACATTATTGCGTTTTATATTAATGCTATAAAATTTCCATACGAGTTTAATGGGTGCCTTGACGAAATTACAACATAACAGTATCAGTATCAGCAGTAGCAGCAACGACAACAACAACAAAACTTTCAACTTGCGTCCTGGTTGTGATTTAAGGCGGTAGGTCTTTTCACTCTCAGGTAGGAAACAAAACAATTTGGTCTCAAAAAAAATAGCCGGCCTTTGTAGTCTTGTAGAGAGTGCTCTATACTATTTACCCAGAGGTCCCTGGTTCGAATCCGGGTTTGGGCATGATTCTTTTCAATTTATTTGTTCTTTCCTATTGTCTTTCACAGTTGTTTCGCCCAAACAATAATTAACGTATGGTTCCAATCAATTCCTCTAAATAATCTATCCCTTTCCTTTTAGGTCAAAGACCAAACCTTGTTTGTATCAGGCGCATGCCTTGGTTCTTTGATATTTAAAAAAAAAACACTCTGGAAATGGCCATGGTCAATATCTGAATCTATAAATCTTAAACAAAAATTAAACTTGCCTATGATGTTTTTTTCACAAGAATCGACCTCATTTATTAAAAAATTGTAAAAAAATAATTGTCCTTTAAAAAAAAAATTTAAAAAGCTCCTCTTTTTCGGAGAATTTACCTCTCGGAATTTTGTTGAATGAAGAAAGCGCACATAAATTTTTTAAAATCGGCACATCCAATCTCGAGGCTCCAACCAAATGCAGACACCATTCACGTCAATTCGTATGATGGATATGCAAGGTAGGCGTGGTTATCATTCTACAAATATTATATACATATATATGGTGAATATTTGAGACCAAAGCTTTCAAAGCTATATTAATATTTGTGGCATTTTAAAAGATTTTACTGTTTTGATGTAGGACCTTTGAAAGGGAGGTAGGCGTGGCTTTTATGCAATTTCGCTCACATCCGAACTAATTTAGTTTTCCATTATAAGCATATTGAATTTTATTAAGATAGCTTCAAAATTGCGCCTGTTTTTGAGGAGGTATGACTTCCTCTTGTACATTGTATGCAAGCATTAGGGAGTCCTATCCCGGAAGCTTTTCTCGATCCCGATATTATTGGGATTAAAAATCTCAATCCCGGAATCCCGGGATTAGTTCGGGATATAAAACGTTAAGAAGTAAATAATTCAAAATTTTTTAATACAATTTTTTTTATTTATTACTTGAAACTAAAAAATGTAAATTATTTCATCTATAAAGCAACAAAAACCAAATAAAACAAAAAACATTAAGGGTATTCACAATTGCGTGAACTTTACCACACTATACCAAGCAGTTTTTATAATTTTTGTTGTTTTACATGAAATCTCTTAAAAAACAAAAGTGTGGTCATTTTAAGTAGCCCAATGATATGTTTAACGAACGTGGTTTTTAAAGTTCCATAAGCAACTGATCGGTTGCCAGCAATTTTCTAATTGCAAGAATGGAAGAAGCTCAAAATGCAAGTTAAACTTTTTTATGCCATATATTAATAAAATATACCAAATTGGATAGTTAATGTATTTGCATGGTGGCAAAAAGCTGTAGAGGGAGGTTTTCAACCACAAATTTTATTTTAAAGGGTGCTTATAATTGTGGTTTTCAACTATGGCAAAAAACTACAATACCACGATACCAAATAATTGTGAATACCCTTATTGTTAATAAACACAAAAAACTTAAATAATATTAATGACTAGCAAAATGCATTAAATTAAAGAAGAAAATATATAAAAAATAAAATACAAGGCAAGTTAAGGTTGGCAAAGACTTTTTAAAATTAAATTTTTTGTATTCATTATTTTTAAAGTAATACATTTATTTAGCTGATCAGCACATGTTTTATTTTTTTTAAAGATCAAGGAACCAAGGCATGCACCTTATACGAACAAGGTTTGGTCTTTTACCTGAAAGGAAATGGATAGATTATTTAGAGGAATTGATTGGAACCATACGTGAATTATTGATTAGGCGAAACAACCGTGAAAGATATTTTACATTGCTTTTAACCGAGGCCAATGTTATGCCTTAACCTCGGCAAGCATTTCCATCCTATAGTTGTTCGCGTCCTTTAATTCCACATTTTCCACAATTTAGTTGTGGATTTTTTCGTTTTTCCATAATTCTTAAATGTAGGAAAGAACAAAGAAAGTGAAAAGAACCATGCCCGAACCAGAGAACTCTGGGTTGATAGTCTAGCGCACTCTCCACTAGACTACAAAGGCCGAGAAACTATCTTAGTTTTCATTAGAGAGTTTTGTTTGGATGTTATTGCAAATATAACCCGCTGATGAGAAGCACCGTGCTGATTCTATGCTAGTTGGAGAAATAGTTGTACTATAATCGTAAGCAGTTTGTAAGTTTCGATCACGATTGCCTTCACCACAAAACAAAATTAATTCCTAAGTCAGAATATCTGACAATTTTGAAATAGATAGCTTCCCGATGTTAAAAATTCTTCTAAAACTTTGCAAAGTCTTTGTTCCAGTGATTCACACCCATCGTCCTAATAATCTTTTTTTACCTCAATAAAAGGTTTTCTAATTCTATATTCATATCAGCTTAAATTAAAATGGTTGCATGTACATGAATATACGTATCGAAATTTTTTATTTAAAAATCCCGGGATCACGCAAAGAAAATCCCGGAATTTAAAGGCGCTTTAACCGTGCGGGATGCCAGGATTGACTTCCCCAGCAAGCATCACCCACACTCAATATTGATTTTTTTGAGAAATCACTTGCTTTTTGCAATAAGTGCACTCATGCAGCTCTCTTATCCATACATACAAGTTCAAACAATTTTCACCCGATCGGCTTGAAATGTATAACAATTGGGTTATCTAAAAAAGTAGGTATGATTTTAACAATTCATTAAAAGTTATGGCTTTTATTAACAAACTAAGATCAATTTTATAAAAAAAAAGAACATATATATTGTTTTTGACTTGATGCAAAATTTGCAAATAACCAATATATTAAAAAGATCGAGAAATTTTTGGTTTTGGTCTAGATAATGATCCTCCGAAGCTGAGAGTCTCGCAAGTTTGAGGCATTAAAAAAAAATGCTTTAAATTTATTCTACTATAGAAAAATATTACTGTTACTACTAATAGTTCTACTCATAAATAAATAATCAAAAATTGTATATATTTTAAGTAAGCTTTTATATTTTTATAATTTCATATGCGCCATAAATGCTTGACCAAAATTTGTTTTGCTTTTTAATTCTTCCCAACTAAATCACTTTATATTTGTATTTTATTATTTCATATTTTATATTTTTTATTATTTTTGCAAGATTTAAAGTAACGGTTGCGAGTGTGATGCAAGGTTGCCAGTATTGTGGGAAAAATCCCATTCGTGGTAATTTTTAATTGGTCTTGGGAATTTTTTTTAATGGGAATTCCCATGGTATTTTTTAATTCAGCGTGGTATTTTTTAATTGGCGTGGGAATTTAGCGTGGTATTTTTTAATTGCATGGGAATTTGGGATTTTTTTCTTAAATTTTTTTTTTTCACTTTTATTAAGCAAACTCTTAATCATAGTATTCGTAATCGACGTATATATACAGAAGAGTAAAGCTATAAGTTTACGCTGTACATTTCTTCGAACTTACTCTTAATATAAACGATTAAATTGCATATTTGTTTTAAGAACAAGTTGACATCACAAAATTGCATAAAAACTAATAGCGCATTATTTTCTGAAAAAAATTCTGACCTTTTCTGAAAACTCTACATTTCTGCATTCAAGCGTTAAGATTACAAAAATGATTTTAAAATTTTAAAAAAAGTGAAATATATAAATACTACCAAAACAATAATAGACAATTGGGCAATTCACAGTTCATGCTAATAACGGTTTAATGTGCTAATTCTGAGATGTGTTTTGCCTGTTATCTTTTTGTTTTTCATGTAAACACTAGTTAAGCCGGTGTGTTAAATTGCCACTTTTGTACATGCCATAAGGCATGCTTTTGTAGAGTGTTATTGTGTTATTTCGTGAACAGCTGTTTACCGTGTATCAAAAAAGAGTTGGCTTTAATATTAAATTGAATTGTTTAACTTTTAATAGAATCCCAAACATCTGAGCTGCATATTAAAGTTTTCAGCGCTGTTTTGAAAATACATATGAGTACTTTTCACTTAAGTTGTGCTCACAGTTGTCAAAATATAGTAAATTAAAATATTAGTATATTTAAACATTACAATGAACTGTGAATTGCCCAAATATTTGCAAGTTTACTTATCGAATCCATCGGTCAGCAATTATCTTTTAAAATCAAAATTAAATCACAGTTGCCATTATACGCATTATATGCTCTGTTTACACTGTAAATAGTTAGTGTAAAAATAGTGTTAAAAATGTGTTCGCACGTTTTCCATCCCTGATATATGCAAACACAAAAAACAAAACGAATGTTATTCTAAAAATTCTAAATGAATTAAAAATATTTATATCTGAAGTCACAAAGCACAAATATTTCTGAAAACTTTATATTTATTTTATTTTGTTTATTTTTTATATCTGAAGTCACTTATGTATATTATTTTATATTAGAAATAAGGTAATATAAGTTAACTGTTTATCTCTTTACAAAGCACAAATATCTTTGCAAACTAATATTAATTTTATTTTGTTTATTTTTTATTCTGAAGTCACTTTTATTATTTGATATTAGAAATAAGTACCCAAATTTTTTAAAAATCATATTGTGTTAAAATGAATTGCTATCACCTTACCAACCACAAAAAATTTTTAAAAAAATATTTTTATTTTATTTCGTTTATTTTTTATTATTTTATTTTTATAAGCAAACTTTCGTTTTAGAAATTATTAAATGGAAACAAACAAACAAAGAAATTATTAAATGGAAATGGAAACGATCTCAAATAAAAGACTAAAACATGTAATATGTATTACAATTATCTTTATGTGAAACAATTTGTATGTTATATATTTGTTATACAGTTTGTTAGTTTTGAAACAACGACAATAAATGCAAAATTGTTAACTATGGACATGTTTAAATATTTATTTCTGCTTATTTAAATTCAAAAATTTCTGATATTTCTGATATTTCTAAATTTTTCAAAATTTCTTATATTCGTGGGATTTTTCGTGGTATTTTTTAATTCGTATGGGATTTTTTGTGGGATTTTTAAATCCATATGGGATTTTTGGTGGTATTTTTAAAACGCGTGGTATTTTTGTGGTAATTTTTAATGATCGTGGGATTTTTTTTGGTATTTTTTAATTGCTGTGGGAATTTTTTTTGTTTACCTTTACCATGGGAATTTTGGTGGTATTTAATTTATGTTAATTTGGGAAAAAGGTATTTTCCGTGGGAATTGTTACGAATTTTGGCTGGCAACCTTGGTGCGATGCCATTAATTAGCTTAGGAAAAGTTATTCTCTATAAAAGATTTAAAGCCAATATTGAATTACTCCTATTATATTTTGTTTAAGTGCATTACAGTAGCTTTCAAGATTGCAAAACTATATAAAAATTATATCTATACTATTGTATAAAATTTAAGTGCAAATTTTCTTTTACCATTTAACTTCAAAAGTACTGGGCCGATTTTTATAAAAAAAGTCTTGAAATAATATATTTGTGACACAGCACTTTAAAGTGGTATTTTCCTTTCGAAATTTTTATACTCAGTATATTTAATGAAAGAGTTAATTTTTTTAAGTAATAATCTCAGATGCCACGCATTGCTTAATCGTTTTCTTTTAACGCGTTTGTGTTGCGAGAGTTTCAATTGATTCCATGTAGCATCCATTCTCTTCTCTTTTTTTACTCAATTAGCACAGCGCACAGTGATGCGCTCAATAGGCAAAAGTCAAAGAATTTGATATCATAAATATACAAGTGTTTGGTATTTTTGGAAAGGTAATACTTGCACTAAAAAACTGTAACAGCATTTTTTGGATTTACTGATTACTGTTCTAGCAAGAGCTTTGGAAAGTGGACTTTTCTAAGCAAGAAATTTGCAGCATAAAACTAGCATTTTTAGGCTTTCTACAGGAAAAATTTAAAGAAATACATTTATCCCACGATTCGATTCAATTAAACAAAATTTGAAAGAATATTGATAGAAGAAAAAGGAAAACAAAATGTTTCATTTTAAATGTAAAGAGTTTACAATAACTCAATCTTTTTATCGGTAAAACACAAAAAATATCAAAGTTTGATAGAATAAAAATAAAAATTTGCCAAAACATATATGGATTACTTTTCTTAAACACAAGTTTAAACCTTTAACTTTAATATTAAAGAAAAAAATTTAAATTTTTTGATTTGCCAATAGGTATAAGTAATTGTATTCTTACTTTAATTTATAATCTATATATATATTTTTAATGTAAGGTATTTTTCTGAGGAGGCATTGGAAGCGAACTACAAAAATATGAAGAGTGTTCGATTGTCACATACAAGAAAAGCCTCAAAAATTCATACCAACAAGGATCTTTTTTCTTATATGCTGATATCTTAGGATCCGTTTCTTTCTTCAAAGATTAAATAACAGAAAATAAAAAAATGTACCTGTTGCAGACATCAAAAAATATATATTATATGAAAATTTAGAAAATGTATATTCAAACAACCCTGTAGGACTTTCACTCAACAAACTACTTTCAAAACAAACCACCAGTGGTTGAATAGTCAACTATTTTCTTCGAAAATAACTAGTGATTTTATCTATGAAATGGCTGCAAAATCACCAGTACGCACTACCTACAATATGACAGATTGACTAGTTTATATATGGTCCTTTTGAAACCAACTAGTAGTCAGTCTATAGAAAATTACCTTATATCTGGTTACTTTCATTCCACTTACGAGTGAGGAGTAAGACGACAACATTTTAAATGGTTTTTTATAAACTAGCTTCTAGCGTAAATAGAAAATATTTAGCCATACCAAAAAATATTTTAAAGTCGACTCAAAATTTAGTGTGAAATTTTTTTTTAAAAAAAATTACGAAAACAATATGAGAAAAGTTGCTACTAAATTTCAAGTCAGCATTAAAATATTTTTTGGTTAATCTGATTGATGTTTATCGGGCTATATGAAGCCAGTTGGAAATTTTTAATAAACGGAACAAATAATTTTATTACATTTAATGCTAAAACATGGGTTTTTCAGTAGTCAATAACGTAGTCAATTTATAAAAGTGATAAATATTTAGTAAAGTGTGTTAAAAATAAATAAATTTATATTCCATTGAAAAAAAACATAGTTCTTGCAAAAAGAGTTTTTTAGTCTTCAATAACGTTCAAAAGTGATAAATATTTAGTAAAGTGTGTTCAAAAGATTTAAATTCCATTAAACATTATTGTAACTTTCTTCACGTTCCTTACCTTTCTAACGATATAAAATGAAAGTGTGCTCTTCAAGTCCAGAAATTAGTGAATTGTTAATAGATTTTCATTACAAATTCAACTTCTTAAATTGATATCCTAATTATGGAAATTGTATTTGAATTAACTGAGCTACGTTGTTTAAAAACCTTATTTTGTCCATAAAAATCAATCAATTAAAAAAAGTTGAGCCTAATCGGAGATGGTAAATTCAACAGATATGACACTTCGATGTGAAATAGGCGCTATAAAAATATTTCCAAAACATTTTTTTCCATCTATTTTGTATAAAAAAGAATTCTACGTCTACACTTCCGATACTATCGAAACTGTGTCGGTTTTTTTAAAGCAAACCACAACACTGGCCGCGGAAAAACAAATTGATGCTACGCTGAGACTTTTGTTTTGCTCGTTACTACAACCATGAAATTCTGGTTCGTGGCCGCTCAACTCACTACTTTTCGATGACTTTTCAACTAAATGAAAGTTACTCCGTGAATAACTACCTCATAGTTACTTTATTACTTTACTTTTCGGACTAGTTACGTTTAAATAATAAAGAATAAAAATTACTTAACAGACTAATTATCTGGAGAAACTATATAGTAATATTCATATTCCAACGTTTTTTTTTTTGTTACGTTATACTAAATAAGTCATGATTTTGTGCTTAATTGAGTTATTCCCTATTTAATGTGCATAGAACTGCATTCTAAAATTGAAAAACTTTATTGTTTTCAATTTTCTTCTAAATTAGAAGTCTGATTTAAAACCAACTCGTTTTTGAACTCAGCAGACCCAAATCCACTAAGAAACGAAATTTCATCACAATCGGTGTATTATTCTAATATCGCCCACTAGTTATATGGGAACGCATCACTGTGCAGAGCGCCTCGAACAAGGTGAAAATTGAGACACATATCGCTACCTTAATATAGAAAGGCCCTAACTCACTTTTTTTTCAAAAAAAATTTTTTTTTTTATTATTAATTTATTTGCAATCTATCTTAATCTAGACATTAAGCAAATTTGTTTATACAATACTTAAACTAACAGAGTCCGTTGTACCACTTAGTGTACAAAGGAACAAACTACTTAATTAAAGTTTAGAGCTAGAAATTTAATCTAGATGGCAAGTCTAATACATGATGTCTCTTAAGTCTACGGATTGCTTGACTGTTATCTAACAAGTTATTGGCTAGCGTATTAGGATGATTGGATAGCTTTTCCAGATATGAGCAACTAAATCTAGTAAATTCGTTTTTTGCTTTTGGCATATTAAGATCCCTGTGAATGATGTTGTTTTTGAGATACCACGGAGCATTTGCAATGATTCTTAAAGTTTTTGATTGGTATCGCTGTAATATTTCAACATTGGAGTTGCATGCTGTACCCCACAATTGGATGCCGTAGGTCCACACAGGCTTTAAAATAACTTTATATAGTATGAGCTTATTTTCTAATCTCAGTTTCGAGTGCCACCACATGTTTTTAGTTTTTAGTTTTAAGTGTTGGTGTTTTGCTTTGATGTGACTTTTCCATGTAAGTCTTTTGTCAAGGTGCATTCCAAGGTACTTAACAGTGCTACTTTTAGGTATGGTTGTTTGGTTGATTGTTACATTTGGACATTCTGCTCTCCTTGTTGTGAATGTGATTTGTGTGGATTTGCTCGAGTTGACCTTTATATTCCACTTTTTAAGCCAAATTTCTACTTGGTCTAAATGGTTTTGCACTATATTGGTTGCTTGATCTGCAGATAATGAAGAGGCTAAGATAGCCGTATCATCAGCATAAGTTGCAACTGTTGTGTTTTCTGTTATCGGCATATCTGAGGTATATATTGTATAGAGAACTGGTCCCAGGACACTGCCCTGAGGTATACCAGCTTTTATTTCACATGTTTGTGAGAGATCTTCTCGGACTTTGACATAGAAATGCCGATGGTTTAAATATGATTTAAAAAAAAAGGTAGTATGGAGACGGTAAAAGTTGTTTGATTTTGTACAATAATCCTTCATGCCATACTCGGTCAAAAGCTTGTTGTACATCGAGGAATACTCCAGAGCAGTACAATTTCTTTTCTAACGCTGTACTTATAGCCTCTACAACACGATGAACTTGCTCAGGTGTCCCATGCTGGCTTCGGAACCCGAACTGATGATCTGGCAATATTTGGCGCGAGTGAAGAACTGGCAGCAATCGTTCTAAAAATATTCTCTCAAATATTTTAGAGAATGTTGCCAATAAGCTTATTGGTCTGTAAGATTTTAAACAGTTTTCTGGCTTGCCCGGCCTAGCGATCATTATTATTTCAGCACACTTCCATTGTGTTGGAAAATAATTTAGTCGCAGCATAGCATTATAAATGTTTGCCAAGAAAATTACACCTTTTTTAGGAAGATTCTTTACAACTTTAGCATTAATGCAGTCGTAGCCAGGGGATTTAATGTTGTTTAGTTTTTCAATTTCTTTAGTGATTTCAGTTGGTGATATATGACGAATAGGTAGATCCATCTGGCAAAGGCAGTCAAGAAAATTAAGAATGTCACTAGGATCAGTGTTAAATGAAAATGGTGTAAATGTTTCCTTTAAATGATTTGCAAACGCTTCAGCTTGCTTACCGTCCGTCTTGCACCAATTTCCGAGCTCATCTTTAAATGGAACGCTTCTCTTTATAGGGCGCTTTAAGTACTTTGTTGCTTTCCACAAACTGTGTTCATCATTTTTTGTAACATCTAAGTTTTGGAGAAAGTATTCGATGGAATTATTTTTCTCCTCCAAGAGTCGCAGAGTTAATTACTTTTTCGCGCGATTAAAGTTGGTCTTATCGATAGGATTACGACTTGTTTTCTATATTCTTCTAAGACTTCGCTTCTTTTGTTCTTTTGATCTTGCAAAAAAAAAATTGCTATTGAAAAAAATTGCTGCAAAAATATTGCTACAGCATTGAATTGGTTAGGGTCTTAAATAAAAAATCCATTTCAAGAAAATTCGAACCCGCAAAATTATAATTTTTATTAAGTTTTTTCCATCTCCTGTAAAGTAACAAAAAATGAGTTAGGGCCTTTCTATATTAAGGTAGCGATATACATAAAGTGCTGCGCTCCAAGCAACTAAAAAAAAAAACATAAGAAGAAATGTTTTTAACCACGAGCCACTGTGGCCTGCTACAGTTTGATAAAACATACTACTATAAAAAATATTATCCTGCAATTTCATAAAATTTTCTTGCATAATATTTCACATATCCGTTTGTAATTTTGAAAATGGAGCTCTACTCACTTTCGAAATAAGCATTTCAAACAGTTTATTTTTATTTTACAAAAACTTAATAATTTTAAATGTATTTAAAAAAAAAATCAACTCAAAATTTAAACTAACCTTTGGAAAATGGGTTTAGAGACTTTATATAATGAAATGTCTTTAAAAAATTTGTTAAAAATGTTCGTTTTTTTCTGCCTGTGAAACCAAAGACCTACCCTTAGGAAAATTATAGCTAACTCAGGCATTTATCAAAGAAATAAAAAGTAAAACATACTTTTCATGAAGGTCAGCGAATATGTCTCAAGCTTAACTTGTCAACATGCAGTAAGTCATGTGTGTGTGGAGCGCGTAAATCTTCTTGACGCCACTCACCATTTTGGTTGCAAATAATTATACAAAGCCACGCGTGCTCCACATTTTGTGCCCGCGTATAAATGAACACCATAATTTTTTATTTAAACTACCTTACATGGCATTTTTTTTTTAAATTACCTTCATGTCAGACATTTTTAATTTCACTGCAGTCGTCAAGAGTTGTTGCAAAAGTTAAGCAGAATTGAGGATGCATGTAAGCATTTTAAAAAAAAATGGAACATGCAAATGATATGCAGAATTTTTTTTTCTTGCCCACAACAAAAAAATTAGCTACAAAAGAAAGTGAAGAACGTTTTAAACTCAAAGAGTGGGCAACATTTACATACTGATATAAGCAGCATGCACGCACACTCAAACACACAGACAATTCACATCAGTATGCGAACAGTTTAGTCATACAGCATTTTAAGTGCCTTGCTACAGGATGTAAGCACAGCCATTTTATTTTTCGTTGCTTTACTCTTTGGTGCCGTTTGGCTACCGTTGCTTTAATCTTGTTCAGTGCTGAAAACTCGAACTGAGTTGATGAACCAAAATGTACTTGAGAGTTGTTAAAAAAGTTATTATGGGTTTTTTTTTTACTGTTTATAGTAAGTAGTATTTTCATGAATCTTAAATTAATTTAACATTAATGAAATTGAAACAAATGGTTGGTGAAACAAGTAAATAATATTTATATGTGTGCTTCTTATAATATCCAAAGCCATTTATTAAATTGACTTGTTACTTTTTCTGAAGTGTTGTGCAACATCTTCTCAAAGATATATGCTTTCGGTTTAAATAACCGAATTTCAGAATCTTATAAATAAATCAAAGAACAGTGTGTGGATGTTAGTTTATAGCATAAATCAATAACTTCTCAATCTACCTTACATAGATATTCTACAATAACCAAAGTTGTTGAAACATTTGTTCTACTTTTTCTATCATAACCTTTGCTATTATATTATAGTGAAGTATAAAAATATCAACGAAATTAGTGTGCGCTCCAGAGATTTGCGTGAGTGGTTTACCAACAAATTCCCCCAGTAGTCCAAGTCTGAAAAAAATGTTGAATGAATCCTGCTCGATTTTTCTTCTTCTTTAACGAAACATGCTGATTCGTTTATACATTTCGTTGACGAAAATCTCATATAAAAATTTCAAATTCGTGCACTGTTTGAAAACTTTCTCTTTTCGTTGAACGAAAAAAGACCGATTTGTCAAAGAATTATCGTTAAATGTATCTCATGCAGTAAGTTTCTTAAAGAATCGTGAAATATTCGTGCACGATGCCTTGGACTGCAGAGCAGTTTTGAGTGAGTGTGATGCTTGCACACTAGACCGGTTCAAAATTATATGGAAAAATTAAACATCTTATTTTCCTAGGTGCGCGTCAACAGTTCAACCCTAAATGAACACAGAAATACCTTCAGACCAAAAAAAATTTGACCCCCTGACGTTTGCAGAAATCGCTTAAAGGTAATTTTGAAAATATACAGGACCTGAACCACCTTATAAAATAGGGTTTCGAAACCAAAACATATATGAAATTTTTTTAATGATATATTTTAATGAATATTTTGGACTAATTTAAGTACTGTTCTGATTATTTTTGGTGAATTTTTGATCCTGAATTTAAAAAAAAATTTTTTTTTCTTTTTTTATCATCAAATCGTTTTCTTATTTTGCTCCACCGATATTTTTTTTTGTAATTTTGTATTTTTGGGCAAAAATTTAGCTTTCCTACGGTATAGCATGTTGCGAAGTTTGGGGGACTTCAACACGAGTAAATTTGAAAAACAGGGAAATCGCCGTAACAAAAATAAAAACTTGCAAAATGGCAAAATACAAGTATATGAAAACTTTTAAGAAAACCCTTCAGTTTATATATAATATAACATTATTATTATTAATGTTTCGGTATGTATATGTAAAGAAGAGGTGTGTCCGTGTCGTGTTTTTTGGGTGACACTGCGTGCTTTTGCGTGCAAGTGCTTAAACATAAGAGTTTGTGCGTGCTCGGGTTTTGGAGTACGGGATTAAAAAACGTAAAGGCGGCCGTGTTTTTCGTGTTTCATGACTAGCTAGTGCGAATAGCTTCGAGCTCGTGTCGAGTCAAATAGTGCAACTCGACTCTAATTTCGATTCAAGTAACTCGGTATTTTAATTTACTCCAAATTACGAGTTACTCGAGAAATTATCGAGTACATCGTGATACTTTCGAGTTACTCGTACATTTTCGAGTAATTTCCTACTCAATGCTTGTTTTTTTTATTCCATGTACTCAACTTCACTCTAAACAGGGTTGCCACTTCTCTTAGAATACTTATTATTTTGTAAAGATAAGTTGGGTTGAAGAAAAATATTTTTACCCTAGAGTGGGTCCGCCAAATAACTTTTTTTTTGAAAATTCTATAAAAAAAACTACTGGATATTTTCTCAAATTTCTTTTTTTATTTGAAAGTACAATCCTTCCAGTTAATAATAGAAAATAATTTTATTCAAATGGCTGCCTCGGCTGGCCATGCAGTAGCCTACACGATCGGTCCAATTTTTAAGCACATTATCGATTGTGTGCAGCTGTATTTCACCAACGGCTTCACGAATATTGTCCTTTAAAGCGTCAATTGTCTCTGGCTTGTCGGCGTAACACTTATTTTTGAGGACACCTCACAAATAATAGTCCAATTATTTTTGAGGGCACCTCACAAATAATAGTCCAACGGTTTTAAATCGCAGCTCCGAGGTGGCCAAACGACATTAGCTCTGCGGCTGATAATGCGATCTTCAAAAACAGGGCGCAAAACATCGAGTGTAGCTTCGGCTGTGTGGCACGTAGCGCCGTCCTGTTGAAACCAAATGTTGCCAATATCCACCTCTTCAAATTTTGTGAACAAAAATTCGTTCAACATGGCCTGATAACGATCGCCATTGACTGTTACGGCCACTCCTTGCTCATTTTCCAATTATGCCTCTGGACCAAAATCCGCACCAAACAGTGACTCCCAGCGTTGTTCAAGCGTATACACAACCATATTCGTTCAGCGGAAGGTTAAAACTAATTATCTGTCGAATCAGATATGAGCTTAGTGTTACCATTAACGAAATAAGCACTAGTTGAAAAAAAAACGTTAGATGGCGGACCCTTTATTAAGTCAAGTAGTCGAAAGAATAAGATAGAGAGAGAGAGAGAGAGAGAGAAAGAAAGAAAGATAAATGCAAATTCAATTGTGCATATGAATTAAATCATGATTCATCATGATTCACAAAATCCGATTGATCGTTTCAATTTTCCTTTCAAAGGAACAATTCTTTGAAATTTAAAATTCCCAATTTTTCGAATGAAGGGAAAAATTTTAAGATGAGTGAGCTCTGAATTTATTCGTAAGTTAAAAACAGTGCTTCAAATGAAACATGGTAACTCTGTTTAGCAAGAACTGAGCTGATATAATGTTTTTCTATTTAATGAGTCGTTTTATAGTTAACCTTGAATGCCCTGCAGAGTGGCGTAATAATTTTGCTTATCTAAGTGCTCTAAAAATAGTCACACAGTTTAAAGTAGTTAATGACTCTGCAGAGAGAGCTGTGGCTTTGATTACCGAATTCACCATTTCATTTACATTAAATGAGGAGCAAAAACAATATTTGGTGCAAGTGGTAGATAATCACAGGAAAACTTTTAAAGATATTAAAAAATTTAATATTTTTAAAAAAAAGAAATTTTAATAACAATTATAAAGGGTGTTTTTTTAGAGGTTTGTTTTTCGAATAGAGATAAAACTGGCATTTTGTGGTCAAATCTGGCAACTCTAATGTCATTTATGTTCAGTTTGGTTTGCCATTTTATCATGAACAGGTTGACAAAAGAACAACGCTTGCAAATCGTGCAAATTTATTTCGAAAATAATGGTTCAGTTCGCGAAGTTTACCGCAAGCTCCGTCCATTTTATGGTCGACATAATCGTCCATCAGAGCAATTAATTCGGTTAACCATGGGTCGTTTTCGCACTACGTTTACTCTATGTGATAATACGCATCCGCAGAGACGTCGAACAGTGCGCACCGAAGAAACAATTGCCGTTGTAGACCAAAATGTTGAAGAGGACCCGAATGAATCGATTCGCAACCGTTCACAGCAATTGGAGCTTTGTCCATCAACTTTATGGAAGATTTTGCGCAAAGATCTTGGCTTGCGACCTTACAAGATCCAGCTTGTGCAAGAATTAAAGCCGCGAGACCATGCAATGCGTCGTGATTTTGGTGTATGGGCCGAAAATGAGATTGATCTCGCTGCTGATTTTCATCGCAAAATTTTGTTCAGTGATGAGGCTCATTTTTGGTTGAATGGCTACGTCAACAAGCAAAATTGCCGCATTTGGAGTGAAGAGAATCCACATGAGATCCTTGAGACGCCATTACATCCACAAAAACTGACTGTTTGGTGTGCTCTATGGGCTGGTGGAGTCATTGGGCCATACTTCTTCCGAAATAATGCTGGAGAGTCAGTTACCGTTAATGGAGACCGGTATAGAGCCATGATAACCGACTATTTTGTTTCCGAATTGGATGGCATGAATGTGGATGAGTTGTGGTTCCAACAAGACGGCGCTACATGCCACACAGCGCACGTCACAATCGATTTATTGAAGGAAACATTCGATGAGCGCATAATTTCGCGGAATGGACCTGTCAATTGGCCACCAAGATCGTGTGATTTGACACCATTGGATTATTTTCTTTGGGGATATGTGAAGTCGCTCGTCTACGCCAACAAACCAGAAACGTTAGGGGACTTGGAAGCCAACATTCGTGGCGTTATTGCCGACATACGGCCCCATATGCTCGAAAAAGTGGTTGAAAATTGGACCTGTAGAATTGGCTTTATTCGAGCCAGCCGTGGCTGCCACATGCCCGAAATCATATTTAAACATTGATGGCATAAAATTATCCTTCCAATAAAGCTAAATTGATGGACATTAAAACGATTTTCTTGTGTTTTATTTCAATTCGAAGTTCTATACCTCTAAAAAAAACACCCTTTATATTAAGATTTTACATTTTTTTAAAAACTTCTTGATCACCGAAAAAAATATGATGCACTGAAGCTAAGCTAAAGTGCTTACTAAGGTTACGTTTGCTAAGGTGGAGCAAAATAAGAAAAAAATTTTATGATAAAGAATGAAAAAAAAAATTTTTTGTAAAAAATTTCAGGATCAAAATTTCACCAAAAAAAAAAAACAGAACGGTTTTTGAAAAAGAAAAAAAAACTAAAATAAGTCCAAAATATTCCTTAAAATATGTCATTTAAATAAATTTAATATTTGTTTTGGTTTCGACACCATATTTTATAAGGTGGTTCAGGTCCTGTATATTTTCCAAATTACCTTTAAGCGATTTCTGCAAAGGTCAGGGGGTCAAATTTTTTGGTCTGAAGGTATTTCTGTGTTCATTTAGGGTTGAACTTTTAGAAAGTTGACGCGCACCAAAGTATTTTAACAGTTTTGCAAAATGTATCGGTCTATTGCACACAATACTGGAGTTCACGATCTAGTACAAATAGTCTTGCATGAGTGCATTTGCAAAATATTATTGCATATTAAGATTTGCACTTGCTAAGTTCTTGCAAAAATGCACCACTGAAAACCTGTAGCTTATAAATGCTACGCATATGCAACACAAGATTGCAAGCTCAATCAGCTCAGATCTATTGATTTTAGCTCAAGACACAAGAGAAGAGTACTCTGTAGAAAAATCTTGTCCAAAGACATAAATATAGTGCAATTTTCCAAATGAAATTTTTTATGGAATAGTTTAATTTGCTACGACTAATATTAAGGATACATCTTAATTTTTTTTTTTAATATGTCAACAAAGACGCATAAGAAAGGGCTTACGGGGTTAACAAAGTCTTAAATTTAGTAATTTTCATACTCTTTAAGCTAGTATTTTGCTTAATTTCGAGAAAATTTAAAGCCTATTACGCCGATGATACACTCAGAAAAAAACACCTATGTTTTTGTGATAAAAATTTTCTCTATTTTCGACAATAGAAATTTTCTTTATTTCAAATAAAATTTACTTCAATTATAATAAATTTTCACATATTTGAAGAAATATTTCTTTCCTTGTGGGAAATGAAAATATTTCATGTCTCTAATAATGATAAGTATTTCTCTCTCACTGAAAAACTTCATTTAAAGAGAAAAATTTATAGAAAATCAAAAATGTTCTCTATTGTTGCTAAATAGTTCACTATGCGAAATATTTTCTTCAATAACAACATATCCTTTCTCAAATATTAAAAAGGCTTCTCCTCAAAAATCGATATATTTTTCTTATATTGCATGAGGTACGAAAAAAATAGAAAGCGTGAGAGCAATTGATTAATGTTGTGAAAAGCAAGTGTTGCATATTCTGCATATTATGACGAATGTTCCTTCAAAAGGTTTTTTTACTTAACATAGCTACACAAAGTGATGTTGTTTATTACTACTGTTTCCTTGAATGCATTTACAAAATCGTTTTTAGAATACAATTCTGGAATATTTATAAAAAGTCCCGAAAAACAATGCCACAACAATAATTCTACCTCTGAACACATTTTTAACTAATATTTTTAAAACCAGATCACAATTTGATATTAATACTACTACTTTGCGTAGAACTGAGTTTAAACAAATGTTCGACAAAAATAATTTTTTAAACGTAATTGCGGATATACTTCTGTGTTTTAAAGAAAAATGTACGCAATAAAGAAATATGTTGTATCAATGTTAAGAAAATATATCTTTCTTTAATTAGTTTTATGATCTATGAAATTATCACATGAATTAAATTGTGAGCTTTAGATCAAGTAAGTTTTTAAAGAAGGCAACAACAACAACAACAACAACTCTGTATAGAGTCAAAGCACACTCCCTACATCGATCTACCAAGAGACGATATAGTAAAAAGGTATAACTTCGAAAAACACTTCGGAATTAAGCTTAGTACCAAGAAAGAGTGGGACAGCGAGATGATATCGCAAGTCAAGAAACCACACAGTATAGCATGGTATACAGATGGGTCCAAGACATTGGAAGGTATAGGCGCAGGGGTGTACGGGCCAAGAACCAAGCACTTTGAACCTATGGGGACAACACCCAGTATCTTCCAAGCGGAAATCCTAGCAATACAGCTGTGTGCACAATTCAATCTGGACCGTAAATACAAAGGTCAGGATATAGTTGTGATGTCAGACAGCCAAGCAGCAATCAAAGCATTAGTTTCCTATGAGATATCATCGAGAATAACATGGTAATGCCTAACAAAACTCAACGAACTAGGCAAGAATAACACTGTTACTATACTTTGGGTCCCAGCACACAAAGGAATACAGGGTAACGAAGAAGCCGATGGTCTAGCGCGACAGGGTGCAGCCACAAAATTTATAGGACCAGAACCATTCTGCGGATTGGGCACACATTCTATAAAAGAAGAACTAAGAAGGGAGGAGAGGCATAAACGTTCAAACCTTTGGAAAATCCTCCCAAAGCTAAGACAATCCAAATTGCTCCTCAGAGATTTTAACACTCGGAGAGCAAAATTGTGCATAAGCTTAGGCAAACCGAATCTTAGGATTCTAACGGGGTTCCTTACAGGACACTGTAAACTCAAATACCACCTGATGAAATTGGGCATAGAGACCGATAGTAACTGCCGTTTCTGTGAAGAAGCAGAGGAGACTCCAATACACCTACTTACAAACTGCGACGCCGTGGCTCGCAGACGTAAACTAGCACTGGGGAATTATGAGCTGAGTCTAGAGCAGGTTTCATCCCTTGAACCTAAGAATATTCTCAAATTCATTAGAGAAATAGGGCTGGATGAAATTCTGTAATCCGCAAACCCAGCGGAGCTTTGAGAAGGAGGTACAATAGATCTCATTTAGGTCGCAGTACGCATCTCCACCACACAACATTAACATTAACATAGAGTCAATCACTTAGCTGACTAGACAGTCTGTTTCGGAAATCGCTACATTTTCCTCTTCAGTCGTCCTTGAGTGATTAAGCTGTGATCAACTCACTGTTTAAACTAGTATATGAGTGCGCAGATTTTGGAATTTATTCTTTTGAATTGTATGGCTGCTAATCATATGACATTTCAAAGCAGTAGGCTATTTATAGATCACCGCCATCAACTCTACCAAGGCTGCCATCTGTTCTAGTTGCTTATTTATTTATTTCAATATTCATTGGTGTTGGACAGTTTGTCGAAATGCACCATAGAAATGTGATTGACTCTATACAGAGTTGTTGTTGTTGTTGTTGTTGCCTTCTTTAAAAACTTACTTGATCTAAAGCACACAATTTAATTCCTGTAAATATATCTTTCTTTTAAAGAAAGTGTTATTTTTGTGAGAAACTATAAACGCAACTTAAAGAAAACATTTATTAAAATTAAATAAATATTTCTCTGTTGAACGTATTATAAAGAAATGATTTTCTATTAAAGAGAAGGTGTTTTTTATTAATGAGAAAATATGTCTCCTTTTTATGGAAGCTTTTTGCCATTTTTAGGGAATTTTTGGGATCACATTTAGAGAAAAGCATTCTCTGGAGCAAAGTCAATACTATTTTTCACTTAATATGATGCCTTTTTTCGCATATTTCGATAAACTTTTTTCTGTGTGTAGCTTTTAAAATGCAAATACTCGTTTAATTTGTTTGTCTTCTCTACCAAAATTCTATACCAATGATCAAAGTCTGCAATTATTTTGTTTGTTGGTCTGTGCTATTTATTTGTAATATGCGACATTTCAATTTTGTTTTTGTTATTTCCGCAACTGCTTTCCGTTCTGCTATAGTATTTATTGTTCTTGGTTAATAATTCTCGACATACGTGGCCAACAAAAAAGTTAATTTAACATGATTTAAATCTTCGATATTTTCTCTATGTAGAACTCGCACAAAGAGCTTTAAGCGTTATGGCTACAGTTTAAGCGAATACAACTTTCACGTAAAGCTAAAAGCTAAGCTTTACTCTTTTTGTTTGGCTTCTTGTTTATAACTTTTTTTTTAATAAATTTTTTTGCCCCGTTTCAGTTGTTGTTTTTTTCACTGCAGGTAATTTAATTCTAGAATTTGTGGCTTTGGAAGACCTACAAATAATAGACAAAGTATTGTTTTGTTGTCCCACTTAAAATTTGCTTTTTTTTGTTTTCTTAGACCCACTAAGAGCCCACAGCAGTATGAACAAAATTGAAATAAGACCCTCTTTTGCACTATTTGTGTTTTCACCGCTACTGCAACACTTGTGGCTTCAGTTTTAGTACCTTAACCACAAAAAAAAAACGCAAATTGTACAAGTTGCTTTACGTGACATTTTTGTGTTGCGTTAAAATGGAGCCACCTAGTTTTTTCTACCTTTTGTTTTTTTTTTGCTACACTCCTTTATTGCGTTATGCTAAAAACCAAAAGGGTTTCCTTTTCTTTGTTGTCTGTGGTTTCTATTTTTTTTTTTTTTAGTGTTGCATAGCTTAAATAGCATACAGAAAGATAAATATTTCTTTGGTTTTGGTTTATAAGCGGCTTATTTTATACCAATTGTAGCTGCGGAGAAAAAATTCAAAGCCTCTTACTAGCGATCTACTTTAAAGTCACCACCTTAAGGTCTAATCCATAAGCTTGATGTGAGCTTTTTTTATAAGCTTAAGCTGCTTCGACAGGAGAAATATAAAGGAAAAGTATTATTTACCTAAGAAAGTCTGACCCTGTAGGTCGTAGTGAAAATAAAATCATGCTCATCTTCTTTAGATTAAATATTTTTTTCATTTTTATAGACAAGGATGTCCGCAAGATTTATTGCAGGAGGGGCAGGGTTATAAAGGTCTATGTTGGAAGATTATTTAAAATAAAACTTTAAACTTATATGAATTTATTTTTTTATATTACTAATGTACAAGTTTTTGCTTTGACATAACTATGATAAAAATAATCGATCACATGGCAGAATTAAAGAAGGTAAACGCATTTCAGTCTGAGTGCTCTTTCTCATATCCAAAATTGTCAAAGTCAGCTTTTTGTGAGTGAGAACAAAAGAAAATCAATGGTCGCATTCAGCGGAGTCAACAGTTTGTTTCTAGCTATTGTGCTAAAATTCGCTGAAACACTGAAAGAACGCTGCAAATTTGAGTGAGAAACCTTTGCAATTAGAATATTTACATAACTATATAATTTTAATAATCTTTACGGTATCTTTAAACATAACAGTTCACAACAGTTGACTTTGCTGAATGCGCCCAATTTTCGCTTTCGCATTGGTTTCAGATTTTTTATAAGCTGTCAACTTCGTTTTGACAGTTTAGGCAGTCTGTTTCTCCGAAATGCTTCTCTAATTTTACTATGAATCGATCATATATTACAAAATGTAAAATAATTTTTGTATTAAAAAAGAAACATCATTTTCATGCATCGAGAAATTATTTTATTTGCAGAATATATTAAAACAATCCTAAATTACTTAAATCAAGCTCATTAAATTATTAATTTGGAATTTTTTTTTTTTGTATAAAGCCAGTATTCTGGTGTAGAGGCCCAAAATTCGGTCATTAAGGTTTATTTATAATTTATACAGTTACATAAAAACACTTTATAATAATTTTTTTAAACAATTTTCTGACTTTCTTATAGAGAGCACTGAAAACGACATTGAAAAAAAGACATCCAAAACGATTCGTTATTAATTTTTTTAAATTTATACACTCAAAAACATTTGTGTGTAAATATTACTAATAACTGCGTCCATTCTACGATTTTATTCGTAGTTTTCAGCCACGAATAGGATTTGTAGAATCGACGTATATTAGTACATTTTACGAATATTTTATTCGTAAAAACCAGCCAAAAAAAAAATTCTGTCTGAGCTGGGGTTTGAACCTCGGTTCTTTAGTTTACGAGCCACACACTCTACCAGTAGGCTACAGTCATTTTACAATCATACTGTTTTTTTTGTTCTATAGATGTTCTACGAACGATGTAGGTTAGAGATTTGTAAACTCTACTAATAATTCGTACATTCTACTAAGAATTCGTACGTTCAGCCTACGAATGAATTGTTTCTACTAATATTATTTTGCATTCGTAAATAGTACGAAAGCATTCGTAAATAATACGAATGTAATGAAAGAAATTACGAAGTTATTCGTACGATAAATTTACGAATGTTATTCGTACAAAGCACTAATACGAATTGCTTTATTTTTGTTTACGAATATCATTAGTATATAAAATAAATATATTCGTAGATACTAAAACAGGTATTAGAAAGATTTTACGAAAGATATCACTATAAAAATACTTTTTGTAGAATGTACGAATATTTTGTTTACTAATATCATTCGTAGAAATTTTACTAATAAATTTTTTGAGTGTACAGGTTCATAAAAAATACTGTATACACTTTTTTTAATATTTTCATTAGCAGATCCATTTGGAATAAGGAAACAGTTAATATACTTAATATACTGTTGGTTCCAAAAAATGTTCAGTTTAATAAGGGTATTCACCTCAAATTACTTGAATAACTCAGGGGACAAAGTTTTTATTTTTGCATTTTCCCAGCAATATTTGCATTATTTTCGACTAATCTTGGTGCGCTGATTTTAAAACTTTTATTACTTTTTTCTGGCATCACTAGTTTTTGAGATAAACGTCATTGAACGATTAAACTGCGTTTATCTCAAAAACTGGTCATGTTAGAAAAAATATAATAATAGTTTTGAAATCAGCGCACCAAGATTAGTCGAAAATAATGCAAATATTACTGGGAAAATCCAAAAATAAAAATGTTGTCCCCCTGAGTTATTTAAGTAATTTGAGGTGAATACCCTTATTAAACTGAAAAAATTTTGTAAAAAACAAAAAAATCTTAACTGTTTCCTTATTCCAAATGGAATTGCATATGAATATATTTAAAAAAATTTTTTTTCTTTTATGCACTTGTGCAAACTTTAAGACGTGCGCGCACTGGTTTATATGCATCCGATTTTGCTAAAATTTTTCACGAATATGTTTTTTATCATCAATTACAACAGTTTGAGCCCTTGGGGTGATCTTTTGAAAATAAGGTCCACTGTATACATATAAGAATTTTTATAGATCGGAAGTCTGGGGGTGCATGTGATCATCCATGGGCCCCCCGCGGATGTCCATGTTGAAAGATAAGAACTAAAATAATCATAGATGCGATTGAAATATATTTTGTTTTAAACACTATAGATGAAGCATAGAGCTAAGCGTGGTAATCAATATTTTACATTCAATTCATTAACCGATAAACTGCCTTCGTTAAAATCCTCAAACTGTGCAACATATGAAAAAAATGTTGCCATCAATGACATCAAATACAACAACCACAGCTATAGAAAGAGGCAAGAATTTCAAATGGCAACAATGCGCCGTACAACAACCGCAACTATTGTGCTAGTTGTTGTTGCTGCTGCTGCTGCTGTTGTTGTCGCAACTAATGCAAGCATCACAACAATCGCTAGCATCGCGATGATAACAACCGCAGAAACAATCCGCAGCAGGAACAACAACAAAAGCAATTTCAGAAACTCTACCAACAACATCACCACAACAAAACAACAACACTTTAACCCACTGACTCACATATGTCCAACAACAATCACCGCTTTTCATGCGCTTAGCTTAAGGTTTCCTTTTTTTTTCCTTTTTTTTGCCTGTATTAAATTGATCTGCTATGCTTTGATCTAAGTTAAATCGATGCCCTCAACACATATTAATCAGTCGATCGATTAATTTATAAATCATTGCATTATCAGCCGTCAGTTACAGCAGTTCTCGCATTGATTGATTATAGAACGGAAAGAAGCGCTCGAGTTTAAGTTGAAAAATTTAACATTTTTCTAAATTGGAATTAAAAAATCTGTTTTGTGTCGCCAAACAATAAAGGGTATAGATAGAATGTGCAGTAGTGTGTGTGTGCTTGTGTGTATCGGAGAATGTGCATCCTGTTGCTGTTTCATTTTGTGACCGACACTAACGGGTATAAGTTTCATCAGAAGCCATCATTGTTTTGCTTCTCTTGGGTTCCATTGTGAAAATTACTCGTTTTGGCGTTCACAAATCATGAAATAGCAATGAAAAACAACAGCAAGCAGCAACAACAAACAGCAGCAACAAAAAAGAAAACGATGGCGACGAAAAATCATCAAGATAAGCAGCAACTTTTCAATCCTAATGCGAAAATAGTGAAATGTTAAAATGACTAAAATTACTCATTGCTGAAAATAGCGAAGCAGCAATTTTTTTTTATAATCTAATGAAATTCTTTTCATTGCTCAAAAATTTGTATCTTTTGTTTTAATTACTGGATTTGGAAACATTTTCAACGTTATATTTTAGAGAACAGCGAAATGACTTGACAAAATGAATTTTTTTATGAAATAACAATTCAAAGGTTCAAATCAAAGGTATAACAAAATATTTCCATAATATGATTTAACATCGTGTACCACAGAAAACTAAAGTGATGGACAGAAAATTAACACTATTTCAGTTTAATTAACAAATTTGTAATTAAAAAATTTTTCTTACTAACCCGGCTTTGATAACCTTATTAGAAATCGCTCAAAAGTTAACTATACGTCTATCAGACGTATCATTGTTTTCGTGGCTTAATGCTATGTTAATAGCAATTAAACAATTTTTTCTGTACTAACATGACTTTATTACATATTCCCTTGTTATTCAAACACATTTTATTATATTTTTTTTTTTATTTAAAAATGAGAACAACTATTGTACTTTCAGTGAAAATATTTCATTTTCAGAGAAATTGCTTAATACGCTTCAAATTCCATTTGAGATATTTTTGTCGAATTGACCACTGTTTGCTTAATAAGTATTGAGAGAATATTGCTTGTGTGCTTTAAACTTCAGCTTATTTTGAAAAACTTTTCAAATTTAATGGGTCGAAAGAATTGGAGTTATTGAACATAATTTTTTATATTTTTTTGTAATTCCAATCTACATCAGCTTTTAACCTTTTCTAAAGTTACAGACAAGGGATTCTGATAAAATATTTTTAAAATGTATGTCTGAGCATGTTCAATAAAGGTTTAAAATGTAGGTACTCTAATATTTAGCAAAATTCTAATATAAAGTACAAAAAATCAACTCAATATATGTACGGTTTGACATTGTTGTTATATACACACAATTAAAGCAAAATCTTACGACAAATTTTTTTTAGAATACTTAAACACTCTAGCGCACTTTTTTTATATGGATCTTATTTGACACTTTTCAAAAACAGTTTTAAAAAAGTACCATTAAACGTAGTCGTACACTCAGAAAAAAGGTTATCGGAATATGAGAAAAAATCATCATATTTAGAGAAAAATGGTATTGACTTTGCTCCAGAGAATGTTTTTCTCTAAATGTGATCCTAAAAATTCCCTAAAAATGCCTTCATGAAAAAGAGAAATATTTTCTTATCAATATAGACACTCTTTCTTTAACAGAAAAATATTTCTTTATAACAGGTTCAACCGTTTTCTTTATTGTGTAAATTTTTCCCAAAAACAAAAAAATACTTATTAAATTTTAACAAATATTTTCTTTAAATGGCGTTTATAGTTTCCCACAAAAAAAAAACAGTTTCTTCAAAAGAGAGATATATTTTCTTAATATTGGTACAACATATTTCTTTATTGCGTACATTTTTATTCTAAAACTGGTAAGAATAACTGCAATTACAATTGAAAATTTCCTTTATCTATGCAACCCCTTATAAATATTTCAGAAATTTCTTCTGAAAAACGATTTTATAAATGCATTCAAAGAACCAGTGGTAATAAACAACATCGCTTTGTTATGTTATGTTAATTAAAAAATCTCTTTAATTGAAAAATCGTCATATTTACAACTATTGCTTATCACAAAATCAGTCGCTCGCTCTCACGCTTTCTATTTCTTTTTCGTACCTAATTCAATATAAAAAAAATATATCATTTTTAGAGAAGAAGACTTCTTTAGTTTTGAGAAAGGATTTGCTTTTATTGAGGAAAAAATTTCGCAAAGTGAATTATTTATCTACAATAGAGACCATTTTTCATTTTCCATAAATTTTTCTCTAAAAATGAGGATTTTTTTAGTGCGAGAAAAATACTTATCAATATTAGAGATATGAAATATTTTCATTTCCCATAAGCGAAGAAATATTTATTCGAATATGTGAAAATTTATTTTAATTGAAGAAAACTTTATTTGAAATAGAGAAAATTGCTAGTACATAAAACAGAGAAATTTTTTATCACAAATAGATAGGAGTTTTTATCTGAGTGTAGAGAATTAAAATAATCAATGAACATGCTACTTGGAGAATTTCGCAATAACTATCTTTGGACAAGAATTACCTACTATCAAAATTCCAATGTCTGCAATAACATTTATTCTGCGTTATCGGAAGAAATTTTCATTGCATATATTGATAAGTTTCTTATTCTTTATGTTTGTAAATTTGTAGTAAATTAAAGACCTACGTATATTAAATATTACTTTGACGTATACTTTTAAAACGTCGATACACGTATTTTTTTTTTGTCTGCTCTACCAGAATCCATTGATAGTAGTATCAAAGTTAAGCTGTCTAGCTTTTTGTGAGATTTACAAATACTTTTTTAAAAATATTTGAAGCTTTTAGCAAATGCTTTTTATAATCCTTGATAATGTGATAATGGATTTTAAAAGTTGATTTTCAACAACTACTTTGGATTTATATTAATTTTTAGTACTGTATCCTTATTCTGTTACCTGGAAAATATTACATTATCTACACAAGATGTAAGAAAACTATATAACAGATATTCGATATTCTTAAAGAATCTCCAGAGGTTTTAGATGAAATGTCAAAAAAGAATTTAGATTATCTTACATAACTAGTGCAAAAAAATTAAAAAAGCATAGTTTTTTTATCCCCTTTGATTGATTCTGGTCTTGAGCATCATCAAAATTTTGATAACGCTCAAAGTTTATTTTCGCCATCGCAGAGAGTTCATTCTTTTAGCTGTAAAACAACAACAAATATGGATTCATTCAATCAGTTGCTTCTCGTCTAATTTGTTTTTCGGATTTCTCTTGAAATTGAGCAAATATTATTCAATTTTGACGAACGGAAGGGTTCATTGGAAAGGTATTGTGAAGATCTATCGATTTAATAGGTAAATAAGAATTATCAAATTCATTAAAAAATTTATGTGTTCGTCCTGAATTAAAAAAAAATTGGAGGCAAATCCATCGGCATTTCTGTTGGCTAGAGACTCAAACGAGATCCCACAAATTCAGGATATCTTAGTTTTTTATTCCAAAGGTTCAGCTATTGACTGTGCTTTTTTGCATAATCTTCTATATAATTATTATGCATGACATTTTATTTTCCCATATAGGTACTTCGAGCAACTCTACTATATACTAAACCTCTGCACAAATGCACTTGTTTTTTCTACAACAGTAGAGCCAACAGTGCCGAGTTCAGAGCATAACAGAACTCTGTTAGTCAAGCAGAACATCAATTCATTTCAAACGACAAGAACCGAGCACTGCAGAGCACTCGTCGACAGTGTTGCCGTTTTAAAATTTTTGAGCTAAGTGAAATTTTAAAAAAAGTAAAGTGAATCGAAGTGAAACAAATATTTAGATGGCAAAGTCAGAAATTGGTTTCAACGGTTAAAATACACATCTTTATTTTTAACAAAAAAGAAATATAGTAAAACGAAATAACCCAACGGGCCGGCATGACAGCAGCTTCCTGCAGAAGCAAAACGTCAGCACTGTATTTTGTTGTTGTGCAACGAACAGTTCAAAAAGCTTGAAAACAAAAACAAACTGCTGACCCAAAGTTTTCAGAGAACGTGCAAACGAACAATTCAAAAAGCTTGAAAACAAAAATGAGCTTCTGACCCAAAGCTTTCCAAGAATAGCCTTTAAAAGCAATTCAAAGTAAGCTAAATTGGAGTGCTTTTTTCCTTGGTGTGTCATACGTCGGGTTAGCATATTCTCGCTTTCAGCTGACTTGTAAGCACTTAAAAAGGCCTTTGCTCCAACAAATTTCGTAAGCTTTATATAGCAAATTTTCAAGACCATTTTAAAATTAAAAAACATATATCCAAAATTTTTAAAAATTTGTTTCATTTCACTTTCCTACTCTTCTATTTGATTTTCTTTAACCAAATTCGGGAAAAGTTGGATTATTGGAACCACACTATTACCTAGCAATGCCGGATCTAAATTTTCTACCTCTCTTAGAACAGGCCCGAGAAACAATTTCATATTTTGTGTCAATAAAGTAGCTGATATATGTCCGGTGCCCGTGTTGGTAAATGCCCGACCTCGCACCGAAGGAAGTGCTAGTTCTGGAACACTTTAAACAGGCACAATGTACGAACGAAGACCGAATCGGGCATTCGTCAGTTTATTGTGTCCAAATATAGTCGCTCGTTTTTGAACACTTTATTGACAAATACACAATTACTACAGTACTATTTCAGGTGATTTGGAGGTACTTGTCGGGTATGTTTCGGGTACATTATAGTTAAGTCTCAGGCCAGTTTCGATACATATCAGCTACTTTATTGACACAATATATAAATTCTTCTCTCGGGTCCTGTTCGCTGAGGCTTGTTTGCGTTCGGCTTTATATCAATGTGCATTTAATTTTTTTTTCATAAACTTCGCAATTTTTCGTTACTACTCGTAGCTTTTAAAAATAAAATTGAGTCCGAAACTCGGACGTTCGTGCCTGAGTAGTTTGGTACGTACACAAATTGTTTCTCGGAAAGCATTTGTTTAGATAATACTGTAATATTTCTACCTTGTGGCTACCTTGATCTAGTTCGATTTGCGATACATTGGCAAACTTGTCATTGTTGAAAATAATTTTCTTTATTACAAAATTTTGAATTGTGAAAAACGATACAAATAAAATATTGCCTCTGTAATTGATATTGAATAAAAACTTGAATTAAAGAGTTATTTCAGCTCAGAAGTGGGATAAACATCGTCCTACATTGCAATAAAATCATGGCAACCAGAAAGCAAATGCTGGATGCGCTTATGATGGCAGAAGTAGAGGTGCCGCAAAGCGCTACTGTGGCGCAGTTGCGCCCGCTGTATGCCAAACTGGTTACTGAAGATAAACCTGTGGAGGAGCGGATTATCATCGAAAACCCAAGTGGATCAAGTGATGTCAATAAAGAGGCTCATCATAAAGTGCAAATTGAAAATCATGACGCAGCGGTTATAGATTATGATGTTGGATCAGAAAATTCTGACATTTGTGCCCCTGGAACTTCGGGAATCACTTTTTTCATTGGCGATACTGCTGTTAAAGGGCCCACTGCTAATAATTCCGCCGCTGCTGTCAAATGCGCCGCTGCCGCCAAGTGTGCCGCTACTGTTAAAAGCGCTGCACCTGCCGAAGACACTTCCGCTGTGAAAAGTGTCACTGCTGTTAAGAATGCCATTGTAGTCCAAAAAGGTGCTGGTAAAAACACTACTAGTGCCACTGCCGTGAAAGGCCTCACTGAAGCTATTGAGGCCACCGATTTTTCCGATGGCAATGATCCCGAGAACATTTTACTTGAAAAGGAGATTTCAAAATTGCAGAAGCAACGTGAGTTACTATTGTTACGTCTGGAAATCGAGAAGCTCCAAGCTGAGCCATTGCAGGAAATGGCAGTGGACATTAATTCATTGGAATCCATGGTGGGTCATTTTTCAGGTGATGATTCAAGTGATGTCCACCGTTGGGTAGCTGACTTGGAGGATGCTTTCGAACTGATGCGATGTGGAGAGCGCAACAAACAAATTTGTGCTCGTCGATGTTTGAGAGGCACTGCTAAAATGTTTCTTCAGACAGTGCGCATAGGCTCATTTGAGGATATTAAAAAAGCATTGCTGCAGGAGTTCGGAAAGCACTACACATTATTGGATGTATATGAGCAGTTAAAGTCTCGCAAAATACGACCCGGCGAGAGTAGTCAAAGATATTTTCTGGAGATGCAGCTAATAGCAGCTAAGGCTAAAATACCTGAACGAGATATGGTTGATGCCATTATAGCAGGTTTGAACGACCGTTCTTCACTTGCATTAATGCTTTATCAAGCAGCTACATTAAGTGAGCTAAAAATTGCGTTGGAAAGGTATGATATGTTGCGTCGAAAATTGACAATTGCTGCACCGATGCACCAGATTCGAGCCACTAGAATAATTGTTTGTGTATTAGTGAGTGTAGCTTTTTTAACTTTATTAGAACGTAAAGTTTTAGGGTTTATTCAAATCCGTAAGGGGCCTATTAAGGTTGGTTTTCTGGGGATTTTTCAGCCTTTTAGTGATGCAATTAAATTATTTACAAGGGAACAAGCTTATCCTTTATCTGAATTTGCTTCGAGCTCTACTTCCCGAGCTAAAACTGTTTTACCTTCTGTTGCCGCTGGTTCGACTGCTGTCACTGCTAAAGAAAATGTTGCAATCAGGTGTTATAATTGCTCACAGTTTGGGCACTACCAGTCACAGTGTCCTAAACCAAAACGTCAATCGGGTTCTTGTTTTAAATGCGGCGAGCTGGGACATTTTCATCGGGCCTGCAACATGAAACAAACCGCTATTGCTGCTGTAGATGCTATGTCTGATGAAAAGGGGGGCAAACTCATGGAAAAAGTTAATGAGTTACAAATGGTGAGTGTTATTTTTCCAAGTAAAGGTAGAACCGATAATATAACGAATTGTTTGTGTTCTCTTTTGGATTCGGGCAGCCCGAGGAGTTTTGTTAGGCGGTCTGCCGTGCCGTACATGGTGGATAATGTACTGAAACCCACAAATTTCCGAGGGGTAGGTAATAGTAGAATACATTGTTATGGCCAAGTACTAGGTGTGGTCAAGGTAGGGAAACAGGTAGCTACTAATATGTTTTCCGTCATTCCAGATTCAGACTTGTCAGTGCCTATATTAATTGGCAGAGACCTTCTAACAAAGCTCCATATTGCGCTGTATCAGAAAGAAAAAATTTTAAAGAAAAAAATTATGTATTCTAAGAATCAATTAATGAATTTAAATGAATTAATATTACCAAATAAACTTTCACTTAAATGTATTTATTCATTTGGATTAGATAAAAGTTGTTTGGTGAACAAAGAAGTAAAACAAGCATAGGATTTGACTCAGTATTCCGAGGTCGCCCCAAGTACAAATCAAAAATCATTGCGGGCACCTGATGGGTTTGGTCAAGATAGGGATATGCTACTGCAGAGATTTTCGGTAGAACGGAATAGTCAAGGGGCTCCAATAGGACCAATCACTGAATCAATTAAATTGAATGGCATAAAACAAGCCTCTATTGTCGATTCGAATTATGATAAAAATTAAATAGAAGTCAATTCGGAGCTTGAAAAGGAGCAGAGAAAAATTTTGTTGAAAACTGTGAAAAATACATACTGTTGCCCACCATCTGAAGTAAAAGTAGATCCTTGTGAAAGTAAGATGAAAATAAATTTAACTGATGATACACCTTTCCATAGTGCGCCTAGGCGTCTGGCTTATTCAGAAAAATTAGAAGTACAACAAATTATTGAAGATTTGTTGTCAAGAGGAATAGTACGATATAGCAACTCCCCTTATGCGCCATTGTGTTAGTAAAAAAAAGGATGGTAGTGGTCGTTTATGTGTTGATTACAGGTTTCTTAATAAAAAAAACTATCAGAGATAATTTTCCTATGCCCTTGATTGAAGATTGTTTAGAGCTTTTGGAAGGAAAAAAGTATTTTACAGCTCTAGATTTAAAAAATGGGTTTCATCAGGTGAAAATGGATGAAGATTCAATGAAATATACTGCTTTTGTTACACCTGCCGGTCAATATGAGTATACAAAAATGCCATTTGGCTTAAAAAATGCCCCGGCATTCTTTCAACGCTTTATTTATGATATACTAAAGGACTTAATTCAACAGGGAAAAATTGCTGTATTTATGGATGATATTACGATTGCTACTAATGATTTTGAAACACATGTTGAAGTTGTGAAGGAGGTTTTAGGTAGGTTGGCCTCAAAGGGTTTGGAGTTAAAATTAAGTAAGTGTAAGTTCGGTATTTTCGAAATTAATTTCTTAGGATATACTGTAAATGCGGAAGGAATACGTCCTAATAATACACATCTAGAAGCAATTCGTAGTTTTCCACAGCCAAAATGTTTTAAGCAACTGCAGCAATGTTTAGGATTGTTTTCATATTTTAGAAAATTTGTACAGTCTTTTTCAACAATCGCCAAGCCATTAACGAGATTACTAAAGAAAGATGTGCCATTTAATTTTGATAAAGATTGTGAACAAGCTGTTGAAATTCTTAAGAACAAATTAGTAGCAGCCCCAGTTTTAGCTATATATAGCCCAAGGAGGGAGACAGAGTTGCACACAGATGCAAGCAAGGTGGGGTTTGGAGCGGTGCTCATGCAGAAGCAGGATGATGGAAAGTTCCATCCTGTAGCATATTTCTCTAAAACAGCAAATGCGAGTGAATCTAAGCTACACATTTTCGAGTTAGAAACATTAGCAATTGTTTATGCTTTAGAACGGTTTAATACGCAGCTGAAAGGACTGCCGTTTACGATTGTTACAGATTACGATTGTCACAGATTGTAATGCATTAGCACAGGCGATGGGTAAAAAACAAGTTAACACGCGAATAGCAAGATGGGTTTTCAGTTTCGAAAATTATAATTACAAGGTGAAGCATAGAAGTGGAATAGCGATGGGTCATGTAGACGCTTTAAGTAGATGTTATGCGGTCACTGAAGAGGATGTACATGAAATGGACGTAAATATACAAATTACTCAAAATAGAGATAATGTGATTAAGGCATTGAGATCTAGATTAGAAACTGAGCTAGTGCAGCATTTTGAAATGAAAGATGGATTAGTTTTTAAAAAAGAGGCCAAGTCCGGACACCTACAACTTTATGTACCTTCTGCAATGGAATATAATTTGATTAGATTAGTTCACGAAAAAATAGGCCACATGGGAATTGATAAAACTACAGAACAATTAAGAAAAAACTATTGGTTTCCAAAAATGAAGAAACAAGTGCAGAAATATATTCGAAATTGTTTGAAGTGTATAATTTATGCACCAGCGCATAGATCCAATGGGCATAATCTGCATAATATTCCTAAGAAATCCGAACCTTTCGACACAATTCAAGTTGACCATTTTGGTCCTTTACCTTCAGTTCGATCTGTCAGAAAGCATATCCTAGTAGTGGTTGATGGCTTCACTAAACATGTAAAATTGTATGCAGTTAAAACTACTAGCACGAAAGAAGTATGTGCTTCTTTACAGAGGTATTTTGAATATTTCATTCGTCCCAGACGAATAGTAAGCGATAGAGGCACTTGTTTTACTTCAAGTGAATTTGCTGAGTTTGTTCGGAAAAATAATATTGACCATGTTCAGGTTGCAGTAGCCTCACCCCAAGCCAATGGACAAGTAGAACGTGTAAATAGAGTGTTGAAGGGTATGCTAGCTAAGCTTACAGAACCTTTGGAACACTCAGACTGGGTCAGTAAGTTACTGGATGTAGAGTATGCCATAAATAATACAGTTCATTCAACAACTAAGAAGCCTCCGTGTGAACTGCTTTTTGGGGTACTGCAGCGTGGACGAATTATTGATGAGCTAACAGAGTATTTAGAAGAAAAAATAGAGAATAGTGGAAGAGATTTGGAAGGTATAAGAGCGGTGGCCTTAGAATCAATACAGAGGTCGCAACATTACAATTCCGACTACTTTCTAAAGCATAGCACTCCTGCTAAAATATATAATGATGGTGACTATGTGGTTATGAAAAAAGTAGATACGACAGTAGGAAGTAATCGTAAGTTTCTGCCAAAATATCGTGGGCCGTATGTGATAATAAAGAACCTAGGCCATATGATGATGGAGTTACCTAGGTAACTCAGAGGCCATATGATGGAGTAGTGGAGTCAAATCGTCTGCGACTTTGGTTAAAGCCGATGGAATCACCTTTAAATAAAACTGAAAACTTGGAAGACAAAACTGATCATTTGACATTAGATTTATAATTAAGATTTAAAAAAAAATATGTTATTTAATTTTATTTCGTATGATCGAGGTCGATCAAGGTGTCAAGATGGCCGAATTGTAATATTTCTACCTTGTGGCTACCTTGATCTAGTTCGATTTGCGATACATTGGCAAACTTGTCATTGTTGAAAGTAATTTTCTTTATTACAAAATTTTGAATTGTGAAAAACGATACAAATAAAATATTGCCTCTGTAATTGATATTAAATAAAAACTTGAATTAAAGAGTTATTTCAATACTATAAACAAATTTAGGAAGCGTTTTAAACAAAGGCCTAACTTGAACTCGGAAAAGCAGAAACATGTTCATCAATGGCAATCGTTTCAATTTGAGTGGAATCCACAGACTGCTTGCATGATTCAAGAGTAACTTTCTTGGATCGTGGAGGAGAATCCGTACTTGTTAAGAACCTTTTTTGCTGTTCTAGTCAGTTCTCCTGCAAAAAATTACGATTGATAATACATTTTGATACATTTTACATAAATTTAAATTATCTTGCCATGAATTACACCTAGTTTTATTTTTGCAACGTGCCTTTTACAAGTGAAGCTTTTTTTTTTTTTGAAAATGAAAAAAAAATGCAGCCAAATTTGACAGTCTAAATTTCTAAAAAGAAATTGCACTTCGGACCAAATGGAAGTGTTCATGTCAAAGAAGAAGTGTCGAAGTGTGAGCCCCAAAAATTAAGTGAAACACTTCAATCGAAGTGAAAACGGCAACACTGCTCGTCGGCTTCAAAGCGGAACTTGTTCGCAGCTTGCTTTACCAGAACACGATGTTATTCGTTCTATAAAAAAAAAATTAATTGATAACAGCGAGAAAAGCATCGATCACACCTAACGCAGCAGAACATTGGCAAAGTGATTAAGGGCTAGGAATTTCATGCAAATGCAAGTTTTTACTGGGCATCTTAAGGCGCAAATGGTTAAGTTATCTTTGCGAATCATGAAAATGGCATTCTATAGTTAATGCATATTTTTAAATATTTTGCAATAAATGTATGGTTTTGCATATTTTACAAAAAATGCCTATTTTAGCATATTAATTGCGTATATTTTTTATACAATAAATTCATGTGGTTTTTGCATATTTTGATTTTTCTGATTTGTAACCATTAAAAAACGACATATTTTGGAAAAAAATAACTAAGAATTATTAAGTACTTTTTAGTTCACTTAATTTTTTTTTTGATAAATTAATTTTATATGTATTTAAAAATGAATTGTTTTTTTTTTGTTAATTAAATGCAATATTTTTATTAAATTCAGAGCGTTTTGGTGAGCGATATCAAATAAATTATTTAAGTCCAATCGCGTCGGAAGCGAATTTCATCTGGGGGGGCAGTACAAATGGCGGGGCAGTACAAATGGTGGTGCAAAAAAAGTTCACCAAAATTTCTTCACATGAAACATGAAGAAGAGAGAAAGAAGAGGAAAATATATAATCTAATATATAAAATTCTTCTGTCACGGGGTACGTAATCGAACTCCTCCGAAACGGCTCGACCGATTTTCATGAAATTTTGTATGTATATTTTGTAGGTATGAGAATAGGTCGTAAAGTATATTTCAACCTCCTACTAACAGTGGGCGTGGCACCTCCCATACAACCCAAATTTGCGATATCGAATATCTTTGGAGTTATAAGCCGCTTAGCCTCGGAATTCGGTATTCGACAATTTACACGTGCCGCTTCGCAGATAAAATTTTGTGAGAGTTGGACAAGGGGGCGTGGCACCTCCCATACAACCCAAATTTGCGATATCGAATAGCTTTGGAGTTATAGGCCGCACATCCTTGGAATTCGAAATTCGACCACAATTTACACGTGGCGTTTTACTGATAAAATTTTATGGGAGTTGGACAAAGGGACGTGGCACCTCTTATACAACCCAAATTTGCGATATCGAATAGCTTTTGAGTCAATCAAACAAAGCAAACAAAGCCTCGGAATTCAGCATTCGAACTCAATTTACACATGCAGTTTTACTGATAACTTTGTATGGCGTTGGACAAGGGGGCGTGTCACCTCCCATGCAACCAAAATTTGAGAAATTCTACAGCTTTTGAGTTATAGGTCGCACAGCCATGGAATTGAGTATTCGACCACAATTTACACATACAATTTCACTGATAACATTTTATTCGCGTTTGGCAACGGGGCCGCGGCAGCAACGCGCCGGGTTTAAGCTATCTATATATATAAAATGGAATGTGTGTTTCTTTATTTGTTTGTTTGTACCTTATAGGAGACCAAACCTCTGGACCGATCTTCCTGAAAATTTCACAGCATTTAACTGGGACTCTGGCATGATTAATAGGGTACTTTTTCGACCACGCCCACTTTTACGCCCACTTTTTTAAAATTATGTAATGGCTCCCATATAGTTTTTAACAGATTTACTTCAAATTGTATACACATTATACTCCAGGCGAGGTAGAAATAAACATTTCTTACGCCACGCCCCCTTTTACGCCCCTTTTCACGCCAAATTTAAGCTTTAAACTTTTTGTTCTCTGTACAAATTTGTTCCTTCCAACGGACTATTTTTTATTTGGTAGTATATTGCTCTTAATACTGTTAACGTCGCCATATTACTATGAACCACGCCCACTTCACCGCCCCCTTTTTTAATTCAGATACTTACTTATACCACTAACAATGTTTGCTATACAAAATATTTTTTTTGTAATATGTATTTACCTAAAGTTTTATATAGTTTTTATCTACAGGTAAGGTAGCCATAGATTTTTTATTACCAAATCCCCCTTTTTCGCCCCATTTTACTTTAATTATAATAAATCTGCTTTCAATCTATATATATAAAAATGAATGTCTGTCTGTTTGTTTGTTTGTTTGTGCTTTATAGGAGGCCAAACCCTTGGACCGATCTTCCTGAAACTTTAACAGCATTTTACTATGAATCTGGAAAGAATAAAAGGCTATATGAAGTTTTTGTTTGACAAAGGGGCGTGGCACTGCCCATATAACCTAAAAATTTAAATCGCCATATTTTCGGCATTTTTTGACCTACGTTGATGCTATTTGGTACATATGGTATTGGCATAGTTAGGAATACGTACCAGGAGAAAAGTGGGTGGGACCACGCCCCTTTTTAGGAAAATTAAAAATCGCAATATAGTCTTAACTACTGGACCGATCGTCATTAAATTTTCACAATAGAATATTCTTACGAAATAATAAATTCTTGACTATATAAAGTTGTGAGTGGACGAAGGGGCGTGGCCTCGCCCATATAACCCAAATTTTAAAATCGTCATATCTTGGGCATTTTTTGACCAACGGCGGCAGTATTTGCTATATATGGTATTAGCATGAATAGAAATACGTACCAAAAGAAAAGTGGGCGGAGCACGCCCCTTTGTTTGCGATATATTGGAGGCTGGTCCTGATAACCGATCTTAAATTTTCACAGCGTTCAGCTTTGACTCAGGAATAGTTATTACATGATAATATTTTTCGACCATGCACACTTTTGCACCTACTTTTTTACTACGTTTATTAACGGCTATACCACAAATCATGTCATTAAAATCATTAAAATACATATTAATTAAAATAGTGGGGTAGCTCAATTCTCTTTCTTCTACCACTGTCTTCAAAACAGCTGATTTTATAATACGTGTTAATTAAAATAGAGAGTGGGGTTACCCCATTCTCATTCTCCCACAACAGACTGCGAAACAGCTGATTGTGTAATTGCTGCTTTTTGATTGGTCTAAAAATAAAAAGGGGGAGCATGAAGCAAATTACATGCGATTCAGCGCTGAATTCTAATTGGTTTACAACAAAAAAGAGGCGAAGCATTGCAATAATTAAATTAAATAAATAAATTTTTGTAAATATATAAATACTTTTAATTTTATTTTAAACGAGGGGGTAGCGAAGCACACCGGGTTCAGCTAGTACAAAAATATTATCGTTGTAAAAAAACTGATATTTTGAATAACTTTTTTTTTTAAATTGTTTATCTAGCTGAAAAAGTGGGGGGGCAACTGCCCACCTTGCCCCCCGCTTCCGACGCCAATGTTTAAGTCGTCTTTCCAGTCTTCTCTTTTTTTTATTATTTTTGGCAGTGTTCCTGTTCTTAGATTTAACTAGGACTTGCCACTCTACGTAAAGGTTCTTTAATTTTTTTCTTGGCTCTATGTATTTCCTGAATACGAATTCGAGCTTTTTCCCAAAACAAAGAACACTCCTTTATCACTAAACGCACACTTTCATATTGAGTCAATTTTCTTACTCTCATATTAAGAAATTTAACTTTTAAACATTCGCCTTTTGACAGTTTTCCTTCAACCAACCTTTCCTTCAAGAATAACCAACTAGGTAAATCTCTTCCCTTAAATTTGGCATTTTATACTCGTCCTCACAACAACCTGAATATTATAAACTCACGGCTTCGAACTGGTTAGCTGTAACGATTTGATTTGCGCGCAATTTCACATTTCTACTGCAGGGTTGCACAAAGCGTAGTGGTTATCAGTAGTTCCGTTGTTAAAAATTAAAAAATGTCATTGACAGATAAAGTACTATTTCGAAGAAAATAATAACTATTTTAAAGTTTATTTCTTAACAACATAAGCAAAAGAAAAAAAAAGATAAAAAAATTCAAGTCAAATTAAGAATTTCAAACATTTTCAAACTCGAATAATATAAAAATTAATTCAGGACTTTGTAATAAAATGAAGATAAAAAGACAACATTTATTTAAAGTGGCTAGAAATATAAGAAAAATTAGCGAAATAGGCTAACATATGTATAGGACATTTTTTAAGTAAAACCAATATAAAACTTGAACTAATCCGCATCCGTCGTTTGCATCAAATTATTAAAATTTAAATCTTATTTTTTGGTAGCAAATGTTGGCGACCCAGTAGAAATTTGAAAAATTGTGACAATTTGTCTGAAATGTTTTGTTAAACAAATTTCATATACATATTCAAGTCATGAATAAGGTGTATGTGTATATTTTTTGTTATTTTAAACTAAACTTATTTTAAAGCAATAAACAAATATATCAACAAAATGCATATTAATTATTCATTTAAAGTTTTTCATTGTCTGTTTGGCCAGGGGGAAAACAGTTGTAGTAGGGGGAGGGGGCAATGCCCCTTCCCCCCTGGCTGCAGGCCTGATCATATATATTTATATGGACAGTAAAACTAGTGAAAATTCTGAGGGTTATTGCGTAAAATAATATAATATGTTTAAATTAATTAATTTTTTATTTCATACTAGCTAAAACCCGGCGCGTTGCTGCCACTCTCCCTTGTCAAAGGCCCATAAAATGTTATCAGTTAAACAGCATGTCTAAATTGAGGTCGAATACTGAATTCCGGCGTTGTGCGACCTATAACTCTAAAGCTATTTGAAAGCACAAAGTTGGGTTGTAAGGGAAGTGCCACTCCCCTTTGCCCTACCCATAAATTGGGTTATATAGGAGTGCCACGCCCTCTTCACCACCGCTAATAGAATGTAATCAATTAAACTGGATGTGTACATGGAGGTCGAATACCGAATTCCAAAACTCCAAAACTATTCGATAGCACAAATTTGGGTTGTATGGAAGGCGCCAATCCCCTTTTTCTACGCCCATAAAATTTTACCAATGACACTGTATGTGTAAATTGAGGCCGAATACTGAATTTCGAGGCTGAGTTACCTATAACTCCAAAGCTATTTGATATCCCAAATTTGGATTAAGTTGGAGGTGTCACGCCCCCCCCCCCCCGACAAACTCTAAAAAATTTTATCAGTAAACCTGCATGCGTAAATTTTGGTCGAATACTGAACTCCGCCGCTGTGCGAATTTGCACTCCAAAGCTATTCGATATCACAAATTTTCGTTGTATGGGAGGTGCCACTCCCCCTTGATCAACGCTCATAAAATGCAATCAATGAAACTGTATGTGTACATTGAGGTCCAATACTGAATTCAAAAACTGTGCAACCTATAACTTCAATGATATTCGATATCGCAAATTTACGTTAAATGGGAGGTGCCACGCCCCTCTTACCAATAAACATAAAATTAAATCAATGAAACTGCATGTGTACATTGAGGTCGAATTCTGAATTCCGGCGTTGTGCGACCTATAACTCTAAAGCTCTTTGAAAGCACAAAGTTGGGTTGTAAGGGAAGTGCCACTCCCCTTTGCCCTACCCATAAAATGTAAGTAATGAAAGTGCAGGTATAAATTTAGGTCGAATACGGAATTCTTACGCTGTCAACCTATAACTTCAAAGAAATTCGATATCGCAAATTTAAGTTGTTAGGGAGATTGTCACGCCTCCCTGTTCAACGCCCATAAAATAAAATCATTGAAACTGCATGTGTAAATTGAGGCCAAAAACTGAATTCCAAAGCTGAATTCCTATAACTTCAAAGATATTCTATAACACAAATTTTGTTGTATGGGAGGTCCAACTCCCCCTTGACCAACTCCCATAAAATTTCATAACTGAAATGGTACGTCTAGATTGTGGTCGAATACCGAATTTACTGTGCGACCCATAACTATAAAGCTATTCGATAACACAAATTTTTTATTTATTTGTGGGACGTAAAAGGGGGTGTGGCATTTCTACTTAAACCATCTCGTACTCAAAGCAAAGCCACTTACAAAATTTCAGCTCAATCGGACCAATAGTTTCGAAGTTTTTGATATTTTTTTAAAAGTAGGCGTAGATCAAGAGTGACCACGCCCGTTTTAATTAAAGTTAATGACAGTTATTATACGAACTTATTTACTAAATTTTAATTTAATACGACCAAAATCGTCTTAAATATACCATTTTTATTGATTTGTGGGTGATAAAAGGGGTGTGGCATTATTTTTTCGTAAACCTTTGCGTAGCAGCTAGGAACAAACCCGTTGAAGGAAGTATCCAATTTGGTCCAGTCATTTTCAAGTATTAAGCATCCGAACAAATCACGATTCATTTTTATATAGACAGATATTGATTTGTGGGCGGTAAAAGTGGGCGTGAAAACATTTACGTATCGTGACTGCCTCTTGGAGCACCGACACAGCAAGTTTCACTATAAAAATGTGTAGAACTCTGGAATTGCCATGATATCGAAAAAGTGGGCGTATATATATGGCGACCACGCCCATTTTTTGTACAGTTACTGACAGTAACCATCTGAACAAAACTACTAAATCTTAGTTTTTACGATTGAAACCGTCTGGTATATATCTCTTATTTGGTTTGTGGTCGATAGCGCAAATTTGGCTTGTATGGGAGGTACCACGGCCCCTCGTCCAAACGTTACCAAACCTCACAGGAACACTCACTCTTCTCGGCAGACGTTGTTCTGCCACAGACCGCCTTACTGCCATACACGAACATGTCAAGAAATGCCAAATATATTCACCATTTTCAGTATAGCTGCCCAAAGTAGCCATGCACTAAATAACCAAATTTAGTCTATACGATCAAAACCGTGCGAAATATAAAACTATTTTTGGAACACTTGCCGAAAGTAACCATATGTACTGATTTACAAAATTTTTGTCCAATACGACCCAAACCGTTGAAATAAAACGTTTTCATTGGTTTGTGGGCGGTAAAATGGGGGCGTGGAAACCAATTTTTAGTACAGTTGCTGACAGTAACCGTACAAACTAAGCCAACATTTTAGCTCAATCGACCTAGTAGTCAATTTTCATGATTTCTCAAAAAGTGGGTTTGGCTATATAGCGAGGACGCCCTTTTTCAGTACAGTTACCGAAAGTAAACAAACAAACTTTTGTATCACATGTAAGAATCATACGGCCAAAACTGCTTGAAATATAGCATTTTCACTGACTTGTGGGCACAAAAAGGGGGGTGTGGAAACCAATTTTTCGTACAGTTACTGTCAGTATTTACACAAACCAAAATACAAAATTTAAGTCTTATATGACCAAAACCGTCTGAAATAAACCATTTTCATTTATTTGTGGGCGGTAAAAGGGGCGTGGAAACCCATTTTTAGTACAGTTATCGACAGTAACCGTACTTACCAAATTACAAAATTTTAGCCATATACGACCCAAACCGACTGAAATATAACATTTTTATTGATTTGGGGGCGGTTACAAGGGGGTGTGGCAATTTTTTTTCCTCAACCATCTCGTACCTGCAACAAATCAAATCAGGTCAATCGGTTCAGTCGTTTTGGAATCTATAGACATCACACATCCAGACACACATCCTTTTGCTTTTATGTATATAGATATTGATTTGCGGGCGGTAAAAGTGGGCGTGAAAACATTTATATATAGTGACCGCCTCTTGGAGCACCTACACAGCAAGTTTCACTGTACAAATGTGTAGAACTCCGGAATTGCCATGATTTCGAAAAAGTAGGCGTATTTATATTACGACCACGCCCATTTTCTGTATGTACAGTTACCGACAATAACCATCTGAACAAAATTACTAAATCTTAGTTTTTACGATTGAAACCGTCTGATATATATCCTTTTATTGGTTTGTGATCGATAGCGCAAATTTGGCTTGTATGGGAGGTACCACGCCCCCTCATCCAATCGTTACCAAACAGGAACACTCTCAAGATTTGGCTTCAGTTTCCCTGAAAATTTCCGAAAGATCGGTTCAGCGGTTTTGGAGTGTATACGTGATATAGCCACATACCCACATACCCACAAAAATACATCCATTTTTATATATATAGATGTCACGTTACTTTATGGGGGAAAGGAGTTTTGAAATGCACTTCGAAAATGAACGGGGAGAGCGAAGGGTAAAAAGTGCTAAACATCGGTAACGTAGTTTATGAACGACCCCTTATGTTCCCAAGAAATTTTACATGGCAGTATTATTTGCTGTAGGCAAATTGTTTCCCTTCTTCAGAAAATAGTTTTTTAAGTAAAATTTTCTAGTTATAAGAAATTTATTTAATAAATGATCTGAATAAAGAATGGAGCTAAATAACAAAACACATGCTAGAGTTTTTTAATCTGCTTCTTTTTTTTTTTTTTTTTGATATTTAAGTTACTGCGAGAATTTAATCTGCTTCTTGATAATTTTTTTAATGACTTTTTTTCATACTCTCTCATTACTAGAAAAATAATACTTGAATTGAGAATTTTTTGTATGAGTGCGAAAAAATAGTATTTGTTCATGCTTGCATTGTATGATGCTTTCTACTCGAGCATAGGTATCTATTTTATTGGTTTTTTTAAAGTAGGCAATAGTGTCATATTTTCAACGTAGAATTTATTAGAGATGGCTTTCCCTATAGAGTGAAGAAATTTCGAAAGAAATTTTATCCAATTGAAACACTTAAAAAACATTGCCTAACAAATTTCCCGGATATTATTCACCATTATTATTACTATTTCGCCGTTAGAAATTATCTGTATTTTGCACTTCAATAAAGTAGTTTTATTTAATAATACGGGTATAAATCAGTCTGTAAGCATATTAGCAAGATGAGAAAGTTCCAGTGACTATGTCACTTGTATCTATATTCAATAAACCCTTGTCGTGATTCTCTTCTCAAAAGCGCAATTTCTATTTCTGTTAAAAAACCAATGAAAAAAATACAAAAATATTGCGTATAAAATTGTATGTTATTATATAGCAATAAACGCAATCTAAGCAAAATTCTAAGAACATCGCTGCATAGATATTAAAATCTTGCTCATTCAGCAGTAAAAAAATTACTATGTGCTATTAAAAATTCCAACAAAAAAAATATTGACAAAACTTTTCTAACTTTTTATCCTATAAAGCAAGAAAAAAAAAATCGGATTAAAATATATGATAGAGATTCCTACAAACAACAGACTAAATCATAGAAAATGAAAATCAATAAATTGGCGTCAATTTACATATAAATACTGCAAAAATATTGGTCCGCACACGAAAAGAGAACAACAAAAGTAGTACAAATAAAAAACTTCAACATTCATTCATATCAAATCAATTTTGAGATTCATCCAAAATGATGTCAGCTGTAAGTGGCACCATTTTTGACAACTTTTGTGTAAAGAACAAATGGAAAAAATAAACACTTTTAAGGCAGTAAACGAGCCAAGCAGAATGATGCGAATTATCATCAAGATGTGGGCTAACGAGCTGCCAACTAAATAGTAGCAAACAAACAAACAGAAAACCCGCTCAAAGGTCCAAACTCTTTTCCCTGCGGACCTTTTTTTTTGCTGATAAAAGCGCAAACTGTCTCTTTTTACTTGAAGTGAAAGAAGAAAAAGCAGCACATACATCATAGATAGATATGTCACGTTGATGATGACTTGTTTCCCTGACACATGAGATTTTTCAAACATCTAAGCCGCATTTGGCAGCACTACAAATTAAATTGTTTGCCTGTTTGTGTTTGTGTATGTGCTTTTTTTTTTTGTGAAATTTGAACAGTATTATTTTAGTCACTCCATAATGACGGGTTGGGCACACCTTTCATTTTGGTTAACATATCTGTTTCCTTATAAATACAATACTTTTTTAAGGTTTTTGTTTTTATTTTTTGTAGCTATACACATAATCTTTTGAGTGCAGCTTTGTTGGATTAGTAAAAGGATATAATTTTGCCTAAAGATAAATATTATTATTAAGTTTCTATCTCTATAGCTTCCTGACACTCCATTTTATGTGTGCTGGAAAATTATTACCACAATGAGAGGAAAAATTCTAAGACGAATACTTTGAATAGAAAAATATATCAAATACTCCACACATTTTTAACAAAAAAATATACTGAAAAGGTGTTATAAGGAAGAGTTAGCTAAAAATAAGGCAAAATATAGGTACCAGCTCTCAAAATAAAAAAAAACTGGACTGTGACTAATTGCAAAAAGGGTAGTGTATCGTTTATTTTTTATCGATGTTAAAATCGATGTTAAAATGTTAATCAATCTAAATTAAATAAATAATTTTTTCAGGTATGATTTCAGGAAAAGATGAATATAAACCGTATGGAATCAGTGATTGGTTTTGATAATTGGAAAAAAGTTTCCAAGAATTGACTCCAAATCAACCACACAAAGACGAAAAATGGCAGTATGCTTTTTATAATTCAAGGATCTAGAATAAGAAAATTTTTATAAATAAAGTAAGATCATTATTTTAAATTATCTATAGTAATAAAACTCATTTTCTGTTTGTTTGTTTATTTGGCCTTTATACAAATCTAAACGGCTCAACGGATTTCGCTCAAACTAGGTACACATATTAAGTTTATCCCAACTTAAAATGTAACATACTTAGTTTTTGCCACGCCCCCTCTGAAATTTTTCAACTAACAGTAATTTTGTTATAACAAAACTTTTTAGCATCGGAGATTTTTGTGTATATAATTTTAAAAATTTTTTGTTATTTTGACATCAAAAACACTCACATATCTTCAAAATTGGAGAAATTTTCAGTACAACGACTTTTTCATAAAACATCGTTACCTAAGAATGAGGAAAAAACGACATGAAAATCAAAGTTTGGTCTTTCGATGCAAATATCTCCGCTGTACATTAATATATTTCATTCAAATTTTTTTTGTTCAAAAGTTCAATAAAAGCCCTTTACAAAAATAGGTTGAACTGTACCGTTAAGTTAGTGTATATATGTTTTATTATTATGTCGAGAAAGGACCAAAATATTGACTTTTTACTCAAAAAATGACTCAAAAATTGTTGTTGTTGTAAAAATTAAATCAATTAAAAATAGCAAATCTGACTACCTTTCATATGACATAGCATTTATTTGCAAAAATTTTTCCAGCTAAGCGCAAAAATTATTTTACTGTTCTTGTCATCAAAATAGTAAGGTACCCCCTTTGATTTTTTTCGCGAAATTTATTTTTTCCAAAATGTTGTTTTTATATTTTTTACAAAAAAATCAAGTCTCAAAAATCATTTATGTGAAAAAATTACCCCAATATCTGCTTCCAATCAAAAGTTATGGCTAAAAATCTATTTTTTATACCAGACTATTAATAAAACTTAGTTTTGTGTTAAAATTCTTTATATAGTTTGAACGTTCCCATTTATCTCTAAGAATGCAGTTGTGTGTCTAAAGTAATTTCGAACATTTTGGATTATATAAAATCTTCTTTATAGTGATCTATTTATTTTTTGCTAAAAGGTTTAATATATTTTTAAATATAAATCTTTGTTTAGACGTTAAAATGTCCATATCTCAAGGACGCATTGAGTCCCACCATAATTTTTATTTTGTTGAAAAGGTAATTTTGCTTGCTTTAAGATTAAGTAAATATAAAAATTCTTTTTAATTTTTAAAATATGTTTTTCGTACCCCTTCTTTGAATTCAATTAGCTCACCGCAAGAGATGAAACCACCAACAACAAAAATTTTCCTAAACTTTTTTGGATTAATGTTCGTTCAATTACCTTTCTAACGGTAGATAAATAAAATTAAATAAAATAAAATTCAAATAAAATTCAACATGTTTTTCATTATTCCCGATTTTAAAAACATTTAATCGAGAAGTGTATGTTAAAATGTTTATATAAATGACTCTCGAGTAACACCGGGTATATCAGCTAGAAGACAATAAAATAAAACGGCAAGGTCTTTCTGTTCCACCAAATAAAAAAATGTAGTATGTAACAGGCGTTATCGAAAAAAATGTCATTAAGCGTGATTTTAAAACAAGATTTTCAAGATCTCAATGACTTTAAGAACATCGTTAAGACATGAGACACTGACAAAAGGACTATATTATCAATAATGTTCAGTTACAAAAGGCCTTCCAAATGCATTCTTATCAATTCGAACGAAATTTAGTTTCTTTTTATCTATCAACTCTCTATTGTCACAGTATCCTAAAGCCTTAAGAGGTGGCGGAAATTTATAAAATTGAGCATTAAACGTTTTATGGCAGTCAATTTCAAATGAGATCGTGTACTGAGTGCAATGAATTATTATACATTCTGAAATTATTTACATTCTGTCAAAAAAGTACAGGGAAGTGGTCATAAAAACACAGAGTATTTATTATTAGCTCACTGTTATTGCAACGCTAAAATGTTAAAAAATTTAGTTTAAAGAAATAACGCCCAAAATTTAAAATGAAATAACGCCAAAAATATGTGAGGCTAACAAAAATAAAACAACACCCAAAAAAAAAAAAACAAAAAACTCAAAATCTTTTTGAGAAATAAAATTAATAACGTCAAAAATAGTCTTAATATATAAAAAGTAAGCACGCTGCTCCGTGTCCAATATCTCTCAAACTGTTCAGCCTGAAAGTATGCAAATATTAATACATAAAAGGAAAGCATGCTGCTCCGCACACAGCATTTCTCAAATTGTTATTATATATTGACAGTAAAGTAATTTTACAAGACACACTGTTCTCAAAAATGTTCAGCCTGAAAGTATGCACAGAAAATATATTTGATACTTATCAGTGACAATATTGGGTTTTTCATTGTTTATAAAAAAAAAATATATGAAAACAGTCAAATTATGAAAAATTTTTTGATTTAAATTAACGTGTTTTTAGAACCAAACAATTAAAAAATAGTGTTTTGTTGAAATAAAATATTTCTATGTTAAAAATGTGGCTATGTTATGAATTCGAAACAAACACGAGATTTCAGACTCGTAAACGAACTCGAAACGAACACGTAATCAAAATTATATGAAAAGACTTAGAATTTTTTTATATAAAATGATGAAATTTTTTATTTTAATTGACGTATTTTTTGCAGCTTACAACGAAAATATAGTTTGGATAAATAGTTTTTATTAATATTAAATATTTTCATATAAAAAAGCCGAACTCTTAATCGAGCTCCAAATGAGCACGAGATCTCAGATCCAAACAAAATTATGTGAAAAGACTAAGAAATTGTTCATATAAATTTCTTAAAGAAATTTTGAGAATTTTTTAAAAGACTTAGAATTTTTTATATAAAAATTATGATTTTTTTTTATTGTAATTAATGTATTTTTAGCAGCTAACAATTAAAAAAATAGTTTTTCATTAAAATAAAATATTTTTATGTCAATAATTTGGCTTTGTTATGAGTTCAAAACAAACACGAGATCTCGGACTCGTAAACGAACTCGCAACGAACACGAGATCTTGTAGCCATACAAAATTATGTGAAAAGACTTTGAATTTTTTCTTATAAAGTTTTTTATAGAAAATGCTATAAAAAGACTTAGAATTTTTTACATAAAAATTGTGAATTTTTTTTAGTTTAATTGAAATATTTTTAGCAGCTAACAACGAAAAAATAGTTTTTATTAAAATGAAATATTTTTATATAAAATAGTCAGACTTGTAAACGAGCTCGAAAAGAACACGAGATCTCGCATCCAGGTCTGTAGCCAGACAAAGAAAACAGAGGGGGCAGCAAGCGCGTCGGAAGCTAATTTCATCTGGGGGGGCAGTACAAATGGTAAAACATGAATGTAAATAAACAAAGTTTTTATTTTAGTTTAAAATTAAAAAAATATAAAAATATATAAAAAATATTAAAATTTCATTATTTTTAAAAGTTCTTCCAATTTCAATATTAGAGATGATTCTTTAAAGGATATTTCATATGATTATATGAAAATATAAGAAATTATGGTTGCTTTTATAAAGCAAGACTAGGTATATCTTTACATGGTTTAAATGCAATAAGGTACAAAAAGTTATATCAATTTAAATTATTCCAAAATGTTTCTTTCTGTCCTTGCGAGAAGCAAACTCTTTCACCACCTCCGCTGAATTCAATTCTTCGGTTTTATCTTTGTGAATGTGTATAAGTGCCGCATGAGTGAGTCGTTTCTCTGTCATAGTTGCTCGAAGATACGTTTTAAGTCGTCTTAGTGCACTAAAAGAATGCTCAGATGAAGCTGCAGATGCAGGAACAGCAATAAATTTTTCAACTTCATTTAATAGTTTTTTTACAGTATCCGAATTTTTCGCAAATTGGGATACAATGCCACTACAATTTCAAGGTGTTTGGCCAGGCAATTGCTTCAGCAATTTCATCTGCAAAAAAGTCATCTGCATAAAGATCTAGTTTTGTTTTTCGATTTTGTTCAGAAGGCACTTTTCCGTTGAAGGCTTCGATTACAATATTTTCCAACGATTTTAGAGTGTTAAGATCTGTTTAAATGTACAATAAGATTTACAAAGTGCCAGTTTACACTAGCTTCACTCAACCGACTCACCGAATGTTAAATCAAAGTGAGTCGGTTGAGTGAAGCTGGTGTAAACATGGAAAAATAAAAAAAAAGTAAAATATCAACCTGTTTGATCGAATCTAGCCGTTATCTCATTTGAGAGAAGATCTAAAATTCCGAAATAATCTTTTCGTAGCCGATCATATAATGGCAACTGTACTGAAGGAACCGGATTTGATGTTTCTTCAAAGCGTCGAGGTGGATTTTCATCAGCTAATTCACAGTAGGGGCTTTCGCATGGTCCAAAACATTGGACCAACATGGCAGATTGTACAACATGTAGTACCATGCGTAAGCTAAAACGGTAGTCGAAATTTTTGGTTTTTTTCTGCCAATTGTACAATATTGTACAACTATGTAAAAATTACTGCTCAATTGTTAGGGTATCTAAAAGTTGCATAGCTATTAGCCGGATGTGTTCTGCTTGAGAGCTTGCAATTAATTATGTTGCTTTACAAGTTGTATCGTTCGAAAGCTCAATCAAATAGTCCCATTAGTTTTCCATCTAACTTATCGTACAACATGTCGTCCAATATGAAAAGCCCCTAAGAACATGTCAAATTTTTTCTTACCAGAGTTGCAAAATTAACAAGCATTATGTACTGAACACATTGACGACGACTGCAACAATGCGAAACAACATGAAGAAAGAAACAATATTCTGGAAGTATCATTAGATTTTTTTTATTCACTTATACACAAACACTTATATTGCTCTGTTGTCGCACGTCAAATTAGAAAAAATTCTAAGCCGACGACAGCGACTTTGTTGCAATCACTCATTGTCGTTGCAACATTTTCACCACATTCACCTCCATAAGAAAAGCATGTAAAAATAATTTGACATTTGACGCACTGTTGCTGTCGTCGTCAATGTGTTCAAGGTATTAAGCTACATACTTAAGGGTGCTTTTCAACTGAAGTGGTGGGTTTGCAGTAGAAACTCTACATTTTGTTCTATCTTTTTGCAAACACAGAGAAAGAAAATGGTTATCCGCAAGCATGCTTATGAAGAAGAGAAGAGAAAGAAGAGGAAAATATATAATACAAAAATATTATCGTTGTAAAAAAAACTGATATTTTGGATAACTTTGGAAGTTTTCCTTTTAAATTGTTTATCTAGCTAAAAAAGTGGGGGGCAACTGCCCCCTTGTACCCCCGATTCCAACGCCAATGGGGGAAGGCATGAATCTTGGGGGCAATTTTTTGTTTTTTCATTTAAATAAAAGAAAACAATTTTTTAACGTATGAAATGAATACATTACACATTAGGGCGGGTCGATTTTTAGGGAGTAAAAAAATTCACCAATTTCCCTATGATTTCCGTATTCTATGGGTTATTCCATGAAAATTTGCCGAAGGAACCATACCTCTATCGTTAAAATCGAGTCCCCTACTTTTTGTTGGTAGATTTTTTCCCAAATTGACGTTCGTATGAAATATTACCTACACGTTCACATCCATAACTCAAAAACTATCGATCGGGTTTAATCGCCAGTAGGCACGTTGGAAAGGTGAGCTCATTTTGATCAATTTACAAAAAAAAATTTCCAACATTGGTCCAACGATTCAATAGTTACGGGCATTTTTGTCCAAATTTTGGACCATTTTTCCATTTTTTTCATGATTTTGTCCAAGAATATTACTTTCATGGCCACTTTTTTGGCTCAATCCATTATTTAATTCAATTTACAATTCAAATCGAAGAGTTTAAGCCCAAATTTATCGAATTCGGTTGATTAATTCATGCGATATTGCTAAAACAAAATAACACATAAAACCAACTTTTTGATTTTTTTTCCCTTTTTATTTTTTTTTTCTACAAAAATTCAAATTAAGAGATTATAAAGTATCTATCAACCTATTATCAAAAAAAATATTCAATTTGAGTGTACTAAAAGACAAAATCTTGGACAAAATCATGAAAAAAATTGAAAAATGCTCCAAAATTTGGACAAAAATGCCCGTAACTTTTGAACCGTTGGACCAATGTTGGAGATTTGTTTTTATAAATTGATCAAAATAAGCTCACCTTTCAAACGCGCCTACTGGCGATTAAACCCGATCGATAGTTTTTGAGTTATGGATGTGAACGTGTAGGTAATATTTCATACGAACGTCAATTTGGGAAAAAATCTACCAACAAAAAGTAGGGGACTCGATTTTAACGATAGAGGTATGGCTCCTTTGGCAAATTTTCATGGAATAACCCATAGAATACGGAAATCATAGGGAAATTGTCTGTATTTATTAAAAAACAGTAAATTTTCTAATTTATACATGTATATGTAGATCTTTTTATACATAAGATTAATACATAAAAAATAATATAAAAATTAATGCAGGACTTTGTAATAAAATGAAGGTAAAAATACAAGATTTATTTAAAGGGGCTAGAAATATAAGAAAAATTAGCAAAATGGGCTAACATATGTATAAGACATTATTTAAGTAAAACAAAGTAAAAAAAATTGAATTAACCCGCATCCGTCGTTTGCATCAAATTGATGCAAATTTTTTATTCAGATTCATATATTAAGAACAAACATGCATGTTTTGATTTAAATCTTTTGTTTTTTTCAATTTTTGCTGGAATTAAGATTTGCAGATATTTTATTTTAAAATTAATAAACATTCATCATGCATAAAAAAAAATTTTAAAATTAAGAACATTTCAATGAATTATATATTCTTTTTGTATCTGCATCAAATTGGTGCACAACGTGCTTTTCGTTTCTAGAAAGTTCCTACACGCAGAGAAAAGACATGGTTGAGACATGATTACTGCAATAATAATTTTTTTACTAAAATTATTGTATTATTTCTGCAAACACAAATTTTTGCCTAAATAAAGTCAATATTTACTAATAATGGTACCAAAAATAACATAGTTGAAATCATAACATCATTGAAATCGTTATATACTATGATTGCCTCGACTATTAGTTGCAACAAAAATGTTGTAGTTCTGTCATTCATGATAGATGTGAATATTATTATAGAGACAAACATATTAGAATTTTGAATGTTTTTCTGAACTATTCTTTGATTGTTGGCAAACGAAGCAGAACATAACCAAAAATTGAAACAATTTATTGAGTCTGAACAGTTTGCAGGAAAAACTTTCACTTCATTCAGACACAATAAGTTTTATCGATTCCTGGCTATGTGCCGTTTCGTCTGTCAATGCAGAAAAGTGACATTTTTGACTTAATGTACTGAACACATTGACGACGACTGCAACAATGCGAAACAATACGAACAGTCTGGAAGTATCATTAGATTGTTTCATTCACGTATACACAAACACTTATACTGCTCTGTTGTCGCACGTCAAATTAGAAGAAATTCTAAACCGACGACAGCGACTTTGTTGCAGTCACTCATTGTCGTTGCAACATTTTCACCACTTTCACCTCCATAAGAAAAGCATGTAAAAATAATTTTACATTTGACGCACTGTTGCTGTCGTCGTTAATGTGTTCAAGGTATTAATTGTAGCAAACATATTTCTATTTACGGTAAATATATTTCGCAATTCTGACCATATTTTGTTTATCACACATATTGCTACTTTTGTGACAATGCACTTAATGTACCATGCTTGTGAATGGCATTAGTGAGGCGAGTGATAGTAGCGGCTGTGGCCTACTGGTAGTGTGCGTGGCTCGTAAGCGAAAAAGCCGCGGTTCAAACCCCAGCTTGGACAGAAAATTTTATCAAATGATTTTTTAATTGAATTAATCTTTCTGATCAGCCCAGACAATTTAAAATTGGAGTGCATGAAAACAAAAAAATTAAATTATTGTTTCAATAATATTCTGGATCCTTAAAATAAATTCATAATAAAGTTGTTGCAATCATTCTATTTTCGACCCAATAAGGGAATAATGATTGTTTCAATAATATTTTGGTTCGTACAAAAAAGTTCCTTTTCTAAATATAGTTGTTGTAATCATTTTATCATGATCAAAAAAATATTATATGTTTAAGGACATGTTAGCAACAATCATAATACGAATCATACTATGATGCTCTTAAATCGTGGTTGTTGCAATTATTTTTTTTTTCTGCGTGTATGGATGCGGGTTAAAAAAATTATTAAAATTCAAATCTTTTTTTTTGGTAGCAAAGGTTGGCAGTAGGTTGGTAGCAGTAGAAATTTGAAAAACTGTAACAATTTATATGCTATACATATTCAAGTCATGAATAAGGTAAATTTGTATATTTTTTGTTATTTTAAAGTAAACTAATTTTAAAGCAATAAACAAATATATCAACAAAATTCATATTAAGTATTCATTTAAAGTTTTCACTGTCTGATTTTGATAGGGGGGAAAACGGTTGTAATAGGGGGGCATTGCCCCCCTCGCCCCACCCTGGCTACAGGCCTGAGCTGGCATGCTACTACCATTATTAGATATAAGTTTTATCAGAAACTGGTTAGTGTACATTCCAAGTTTCATGCTTTTAATACAGATCGAGCCTTGCTTACAACGTTTTTAGTTGACTTCCTCTGAATTTGCTGGACTTCACATTCCAAACTACTCATATTATTGGCTACTTGTATTCAAAAAAAAAAAATCTCATGATATTTATATTCAAATATTCTTGTTCCGACTTTGGAAGTTGTCTTTTATTCTCTTGAGCATGAGTTAAGCAAATGTTAAGCAATCAGCTTGAAATATAGAAATTGTTTAAACAAAAATAACTTTAATCCCTCAGTTTTGATTCCAAGCAAGAACAAATAATGTCGCTCTTATGTTAGCTAAAAGTTCAAATCTCAAGCAAAGCATTTTAGTTTTATTGATATTATACCTTTAAATTATCTTAAGTATATGCATAAAATCCTGAAAACATATGTTAAAATGTTACATATATAACATTTATGGCTGACTTTTATTAAAACACATTGAAATGTACAGAAAACAAAACAGTTATATAAGCAGCATATAAAAATATTAAAAATGTATAAAAAGAAAACCTAAAAATAAAAACAATCTCCCTCATTTTGTTATTATTTAAGAAAATTTATTCCACCCATGGCAATGTTATTTTAAGCAAGTTGTCAATAAAAAAATAACAACAAGAAAATGGCACAAGAATACATCATTCAAAGCTTATATTTGAATAAATAAGCATATTTTAATGTATGCCAACAAAACTTGTGTAAAGTATGCAAGTTGTTTTTTCGTTAACTTTTTTATCCACATGTTCATTCATACATTCACTGTAAAATTGCTCCCAACGGTAACTTTAAGCTGAAATTGATGAAAAAGTTGCGGCTGGTTGTGATGCTGTCAAAGTTACTTAATATTAATATTAATATTAAACAGCTGGCAAATGGCAAATATTGAAATTTTTTTATTAAGAGTTTTTTTATGAAGAGTACAGTTTGAATTTGGCAAACATAATTTAAGCAAAAGCGTATTAACAAAAGTGCTTTTAAAAATAAAGCTTGAATTAAACTTAAACTGGATGGGCAGACAAAAGTGATGGACTTTGTACAAGTAAAAATTTAACAAATTCTTAAAAATGAAATCGAGCAGAGACTAACAAGGAAAAATCTTAGCGTATCACTTAATCTTATAAATTAACTTAATTTATTGTAAAAATATATATTAAGTTGGCTTAAAATTAAGAAACCAGAAAATACTGCTTAAATTCATATCACAGCTTATTTTATGCAGTCACTTGTTATTTATAAATTTTTCGTATTAATTAATGATATCTGATATTTTATTTATTTGGTATGAGAGCCCTTGTTGTCCACAACAGATGGTGGTTTGGCATTGATGCGACCAGTTTTTGAGTGATAGTTGGCGAAATATTCGCCCACTTCGTTTTCTATCTCTTTCGGGTGGTTTTTCTTTGAAATTTTATGTTTCCGGATGTCATTTTTCAATAAAGACCACACATTTTTAATAACATTAAGGTCTTGCGATTGTGCTGGCGGCGTCATCGATTATGGGCAGTTGTATATTAGCCTGGCTTGCACAATACCCGCTTTGTGCTTTTGATCGTCATCCTTGTAAAATCGGAAATTCAATTTTATACCCAGAACTTTTGCACTCTGCAACAAATTGTTTTTCAGGATTTGTAGGTACTTAAATTTGTAAATTGTTGTTTCAATAAACGGCAACTTCCCAGTACCAGCAGCTGACATTCAGGCCCAAACCATGACGCTGCCACCGCCATGTTTCACGGTTTGTTTTAAGTTTATTTGTTGACCTCGGTATTCGGTTTTCGCCACATATAGCACATACCATCTGAACCGAATAAAATTATCTTCGATTTATCAGCAAAAATAACTGAATTCAAGTACTCTGGGCCTTGGACATATGTTCTTTGTCGAAGTTGAGTCTGCATAATCGGTTTTTGGGGCTAATAAACGGCTTGTTTCGTGTTACTCGGCCATGAAAGTTCTTTTTGCGCAAGACACGTCGAATAGTTTCAGCACTACACTGTTTGCTCACGTCAGTTTGAACTTCAAAAGCCATTTTTGGAGCTGAGAGTCTCGGCTTAGCCTTTATCTTCCTTACAATATGCCGCTCGTCGGTTGCATTAAAAATTTTGTTTGGTGCTTCTTTGCTCTTATTGTGCAATCGATTCTTATGGACGAAGCGCTCGATGATCTTTTGCACTGTAGAGAAATTGATATTAACCATTTCAGCCATTTTTCGCTGCGAGCTGCTATTTTTAAAATAGTATATTCTCTAATAAAATTCTCGTTGTTGTAGCGTTATGCGCGCTCCTATTTTAAATAATCATAGAATCAGACACTTGAAGCAAAAAAATCAGACTAAAAAGCTAACACAAAGTAATTATAGAAACAGAACAGGCATAGCTAACGAAAGTACCGTTAGACAGCGCAGCATTAGAGTACCGTAACAGAGAGAAGTGACTGCATAAAATAAGCTGTGATATGAAATTAAGCAGTATTTTCTCGTTTCTTAATTTTAAGCCAACTTAATATATATTTTTACAATAAATTAAGTTAATTTATTAAACTTAACATCTTGTTCTTTTAAATTATACTATATTATTTTTTCTATTCCTGTTAGTTTCGTTGTTATAAAGCCCTAAAATTGAAAGTATGCACTGCATAAAATAAGCTGTGAGCCACTGTATTATAAGAAAATTTAGTTAGTTACTTTTTTTTGTAATTTAAAATTTTTTAATTAAAAATCAATTTTAAAAAAATCACAATTGTGTAAATATTGACTGTTAAAATGTAATTATTATTTTAAATACAGCATACAAAATGGGTAATCAAAAATTTTGATTTTTTTTAGAATAAACTTTTTGTATTCTAATTTAACGGTAAATGTTAATATTTTATAGGGCTGGTTTATATATGGTTTTATATGTACATTTTATTCCCACAAAACACCTTAAATTTTTTAAAATTTTCATATTAACTATTGTAAATATATTTTATGATAAGCAATATCATTTAAATACTTTTTCTGAAGTTTTTTCAAAACTTATATATATTAAATTTTTTTTGCGAAAAATCTGATAAATCTACCCTTAAATCAAAATGCTAAGTTTGTAAGTGAATAGCTCTTTCAATATCTAATGGATTTGCTGCATTTAAATTTAAAACAATACTTTATTTAATTTAGAGTAAGAATATGTCTTCTAATTTGTTTTGCACTAACTCTACGTATATATATTTTTCTTTCTTAACCGTTTCGGGACGACAGGGATGTTTTTATCCCAGAAAAATTTGAAAAATCATATCTCTGAAAATTCTCACACGATTTGGTTGAAAACCGTCCCAAATCATTATTTATATTCTTCTCTACAAAAAATTTAATATAGCTGTCAATATAACACATCAAGCTTATGACAAAAGTCATAAATCAGTTCGCGCGGTTTGAGTTGCTAATAAGACCATCGACAAAAGCTCAAAAAACAAGTGTTTTAACTGTGGAAAAAAATGTCATTTAGTAAAGTTTTACTCAAACAGTTGTTATTTCATAGAAAATATAATCGAAAACCAATAAAAAGATATTTTTCTGAATTTGCGGCTAAGGTAAGTTTCGTGGGATAAAATCATCCCAAAACTGTTTATTTGTGGGACGTTAACATCCCAACCGTACTCATTCACATTATTTTTCTTAGAAAGATATGGACGGAAAACGTAAACTGGCGACTCCAGAAATTGAGGATTTTCTTAATAATTCAAGCAATGATGAGGATGATCCATTTGCTGCTAGTGATTCTTCTTATAGTCCCAGTCAGGAAGGCAGTAGTGCTTTAGAAGAGGAAGAAGACACGGATCATAGTAATGAAGGAATGGAAATTATTGATGCGAATGAAACGGCAAATGATATTTCCGATGACTCTGACGAAGAAATATTTGAAGTGGAACGTCTGGATGAAGAAATTGTTTCTGATTGGCCAAACAATGTTATAATTTGGTCAAACCCCCTACCAACATTCACACTACGATTTACAGTTAGTGAAGATCGCACCGTTAGCCATGGAGGAATACCTCGAGGATTGAAGCCTGTGGAAATATTTTTCAAGCTGCTGCCTAGAAGTTTTGTTCATCACATTGTTCATTCTACTAATGAAAGGATTGATATTTTCAATAGCAGCCATCCTAAAAACAAACGTGCAAAAACCGATTTCGGCGAAATACTTATATTGCTTGGATGTACCTTTGTTATGTCATATAATCGAGTGCCATCTTTGAAGGACTATTGGTCGAATAGCACGTCATTGGGTAATCTATACATAAAAAAAGCAATGTCCAGAGACCGGTTTTTACACGTTATGTCAAAACTTTATTTTTCTTCCTTATCATTCCAACCTGATCCAAAACCAAAAACTTATTTCGTTGATGATTTGGTAGATTGTCTAAAAAAAAATTTCAAAAATATAGATCAGACTCTCCGTTCCAAAGCATTGATGAATCTATGACAAAATTTCTAGGCCGCTCTACGTTGAAGCAGTATATGCCACTAAAACCTGTAAAGAGAGGCATAAAACTATGGATGCCATGCGACAGTTTGACAGGCTATACGTACGATTTTAATATATATTCCGGAAAAGAAGACCATTCCTATCAATCATCCACATTAGGCGAACGCGTTGTCATGAAATTGCCAGCGACTATCAGACACCCTGACACAACGTTGTACTTTGATCGCTTTTTCACGTCAGCAAAATTAATTAATAATATACCGTTTCCAGCCTTAGGTACTTGTATATCTAACAGAAAAAATTTACCAACTTTTACTGAGAAACTAAGCAGAGGAGAATATGTCTTCAAGAGCAATTCGTCTGGTACTTTGGCAGTGGTTTGGCAAGACACAAAACAGGTTATGCTGCTTAGCAACTGCCATAAAGCTTCAGTGGACACTGTTACAAGAAAACAGAAGGATGGCAAAAAAATAGATATAACATGTCCGGATATTGTAAAAACGTACAGAAATCTAATGGGTGGCGTAGATTTGGCGGACAAAATGAGTACGTTGTATGAACTTGACCGGAAGTCAACGAAATGGTGGCGAAAACTTTTCTTTCGGCTTATGATGACATGCGCTGTCAATGCGTGGATAATACATGTGGAAACAAATCATCCACGGCAAAAAAGAGAACCATTTTTGGGATTTTTAGTGGAGCTTTCCGAATCTCTCATTGACGAAGCAAGCAAGCAAGAGAAAATACGACGCAAAGTTCGAACAGGACCCCTAAGCACTATGAAAAAACGTATGAAACAAAATCTGGGGGACCATTTACCAACACGAACAAACAAGCGACAACGGTGCGTAAATTGTACTAAAAACGGAAAAGAAAGTCGCACAAATCAGCTTTGCATTGCCTGCAACTTGGCGTTTTGTAAAAAATGCTTCACACCTTGCCATAGAAACTAACTAAAATAATTTTATACTACAATAAATATTATAAAAGAATAAAATAAATTGAAATAAAGTAAAATATATTCTGATTTTATTATTCAAATTTTGCTTTTCAGGTGTGTTTGGGATGTTTTCGTCCCAGGACGATATCTCCTTTTCGGAACGTCCTAAAAATATACTATGAAATTACTTTTCTTAAAACAACATTAGGAGACTATATCTAAACTCTTTTTTAAGATTGATGGCCACAAAAGTTCTCGTCCCGAAACGGTTAAATAAGCTTATAAATTATTAAGTTTTCATAAAAAGCAGTTTAGTACTCAAATTTTTTATATAATTTTTTTTTTTGTAATACAAAACTTATGATTATAGCGTTCTTAAATTTGCCATTAAATTTTCATAAAAAGCAGTTTAGTACTCAAATTTTTTACATTTTTTTTTTTTTAATACAAGACTAATGATCATAGCGTTCTTAAATGTGCCATTAGAAATTTTGTACCAAAGTACATAAATTTGGCACAAAAAATTAAAAATACTACAATATTCATTACAATAAGGAGCATTTCAGGCCAATTTTAGATGTTTTTTTTTTTGGGAATGTAATGAAAAAAGTATTTCCTTTATTTTTTGACACGCACTTAACTATCTTTAAAAGTATGAAAGTTATTCATACAGCAAATGTATAATACAAAATCTTTTCATATGAAAACAAATTGACCTTTCAAGGTAATTTAAAAAATTTTTTGTGCACATCATGAAAAAAAATTTGTTCTTTGACACCAAAAACATTCGCATATTTAAAAAACTATGGAAATTCTCAGTACAATGCATTTTTTGACATAATTTCATTAACTTAAAATGAAAAAAAAAACAATCCGGAATTGAAAGTTTTGACTTCTGATGTAAATATTTCCGCTGTTTTTAAATATATTTCATTGATAGCTTATTTCCCAAAATGCTTAATAAAATGACTTGACAAAAACTATTTCAATAGTGCTGTTAGCTTAGCATTAACTTTTTTTTTTTAAATATTCAGTACTTAGTATTCCAAAATATTCTGTTTTTACTGAAAAAATAGACCAATAGTTGTATTTGTTGTAAAAATAAAATTAACTCAAAATCGCATTTTTGGTCACTTATTTTTTGTCACTTCATTCATTAACAAAAATTTCCTCTTTTTTACATTAAAAATAATTAAGTTTTTTGTCATCAAACAATTTAAGGACTTATTGTAACAACGTGATATGCCTCATGACTTAAAAAATCAATTTTTTTAGGCTAAATACATTACTCAATGCATTGCCAACAACCACTGAAGAAATTTTGGCTTCTTCTTATTTATTTCTTTACCTATTTGTAAAATTTTCTGCGTTCAATTCCATTTCTTCATACAAAAATATATTTTTTGAAAACTTTAGAGTCGATTATTTAAAAATATTTTTTGTGTGGCTTATCATATTTTGGCAATAAGCCCTTCAATTATTTGATTATTTCGGCAAAATGAAGTTTTTAAAAACTGTTGTTTCTATATTTTTAGAATACAACCATGCTTTCAAAATAATTGAAGAGAAAAAATTTTCCAAATATCTCTTACCAATCAAAAGTTATAACTGAAAAAGTATTTTTTCATACATTCGCTTCATATCTATATATACAGTGTTGCGCAAAACAATAGCAAAAAAATAAGTGCGCTGCAAAAAAAAATCGTGTATCTTTTTTAATATTGGGGACACACAAAAATTATAACAGGAATCAAAGCATATATTCATACATCATATATAAAACAAATCAAATTCAAATTTGGTTTTATTTTTTTTAAATAAATTTCAAATTAATGTGGCTGCATTCAATTTGTCTGAGAGCAAAACAAAAGCAACAAAATTTGAAAAATGTATAAAGAGAACAGAAGTTCCAAGAATTACCGGTAAAAGTTCCGTTATTGTAAAGCACGTGTTGTTTGTAAGTCATAAACATTTAAGTTTAGTTTAGTTTTTGCGCTAGTTGTGACATTGACTGTTCCATTTATAATGGCACATTTTAAATACTGTGAAGCTCTTAAATTGCAAATTATTTCCGAATATAAAAACGGAAATTCATAAATGTCTAACGTGAAACCGTTTGATATTAATCAGTCAATAGTTTGCAGATTAATAAAGAAATATACCATCACAAAAGACGTTACAACGGTACATTAAAGAGGGCGGCCGCGGAAGACATCGCTGCGTGATGACAGGAATATTTGTGGTGTGTTCAAACGAAATGCATTTGCCACATCCAAAATGGTTGTGCGGACACTTGATTTACATATCTATCACAGCACTGTTTGATGACGAGCCGTTGAGAACGATTAAAGCAGTTACAGACCGGCAGAGAAACCTTTGCTTACTGCTAAGCATAAAAAACAAGGTGAGGTGTTACAATTTAAACAATTCTGTCTGAAATTGTGACAAAAAGTGGCAATTTTTTTTTTTAGACTCAGTCTTGCAAAAGAGCACCTAAATTGGACCGTTCAAAAATCTAAAACCATTTCTTAGCAATGAATCAAAGTTCAACTTGATTAATTCAGATGGGATATGCACGGTACGGCGCCATCCAGGTACATGACTTGAAGCCCGAAACTGCAAAATAAATATTAAGCACGGAGGCGGTGGTATTATGGTCTGCACTTGTTTTTCCTATAATGAAGTTGAACCATTTAAAAAAAACGATGGAATTATGGATCGATTTGTGTGTAATGACATTTTAGAAAGCAAGATGCAACCACATTCAGAGTGGAATATGTTGCTTCAGTGAACGTTTCAGCCCGACAACGACCCGAAACACACTTCAGAGCTCATCAAAGATTACATTAGAGGCAATGGGATTCAAGTCCTTGATTGGCCGGCACAGTCACAATGACTTGGATCCCATTGAAAATCTTTTTGGGATTTTGAAGGTAAAAGTTTCTGGTCAAAGGTTTTCCAATAAGACTGCACTGTATGAAGCTCTAAAAGTTAATAAGACTGCACTGTATGAAGCTCTAAAAGTTAATTGGGAACGTATACCTAATACCAACATATCTAATTTAATAGAGTCGATGACGCTCAGATGTGCAGCGGTTATGAAGAATAATGAATCTTACACCAAATATTAATTATGTTGCTTTTGTTTTGCTTTCAGACAAACTGAATGAAATCACATTAATTTTAAATTTAATAAAGAAAACAAAACCAAATTTGAATATGATTTGTTTTTAATATGATGTATGAATATATGCTTTGGTTCCTATAATCATTTTTGTGTGTACCTAATATTTTAAAAGATACACGATTTTGTAGCAGAGTACTGATTTTGTTGCTATTGTTTTGCGCAACACTGTATAAAATGGAATGTGTGTTTGTTTATTTGTTTGTTTGTTTGTACCTTATAGGAGACCAAACCTCTGGACCGATCTTCCTGAAATTTTCACAGCATTTAACTGGGACTCTGGCATGATTAATAGGGTACTTTTTAGACCACGCCTACTTTTACGCCAACTTTTTTAAAATTATGTAATTGCTCCCATATAGTTTTTAACAGATTTACTTCAAATTGTATACACATTATACTCCAGGCGGGGTAGAAATAAACATTTCTTACGCCACGCCCCCTTTCACGCCCCTTTTCACGCCAAATTTAAGTTTTAAACTTTTTGTTCTCTGTACAAATTTGTTCCTTCTAACGGATTATTTTTTGTTTGGTAGTGTATTGTTCTTAATACTGTTAACGTCGCCATTTTACTATGAACCACGCCCACTTCACCACTCTCTGTCTGTCTGTCTGCTTGTTTGTTTGTGCTTTATAGGAGGCTAAACCCTTGGACCGATCTTCCTGAAACTTACACAGCATTTTACTATGACTCTGGAAAAAATAATAGGCTATATGAAGTTTTTATTGGACAAAGGGGCGTGGCACTGCCCATATAACCCAAAAATTTAAATCGCCATATTTTGGGCATTTTTTGACCTACGTTGATGCTATTTGGTACATATGGTATTGGCATAATTAGGAATACGTACCAGGAGAAAAGTGGGTTGGACCACGCCCCTTTTTAGGAAAATGAAAAATCGCAATATAGTCTTAACTACTGGACCGATCGTCATTAAATTTTCACAATAGGATATTCTTACGAAATAATAAATTCTTGACTATATAAAGTTGTGAGTGGACGAAGGGGCGTGGCCTCGCCCATATAACCCAAAATTTAAAATCGTCATATCTTGGGCATTTTTTGACCAACGGCGGCAGTATTATAAATACGTACCAAAAGAAAAGTGGGCGGAGCACGCCCCTTTGTTTGCGATATATTGGAGGCTGGACCTGATAACCGATCTTAAATTTTCAGAGCGTGCAGCTTTGACTCAGGAATACTTATTACATGATAATATTTTTCGACCATGCATACTTGTGCACCTCCTTTTTTACTACGTTTATTAACGGCTTTACCTCAAATTTAAAATACATATTAATTAAAATAGTGGGGTAGCCCCATTCTCTTTCTCCCACAACTGTCTCCAAAACAGCTGATTTTGTAATATGTGTTGCCTAAAATAGAGATTGGGGCAACCCCATTCTCATTCTCCCACAACTGACTGCGAAACAGCTGATTGTGTAATTGCTGCTTTTTGATTGGTCTAAAAATAAAAAAGGGGAGCATGAAGCAAATTACATGCGATTCAGTGCTGAATTCTAATTGGTTTACAACAAAAAAGAGGCGACGCATTGCAATAATTAAATTAAATAAATAAATTTTTGTAAATATATAAATACTTTTAATTTTATTTTATACGAAGGGGTAGCGAAGCACACCGGGTTCAGCTAGTTATCTATAAAACTAATTTTCTGTTTGTTTGTTTTTTTTTTTTGGTTTTTTTGAAAAAGTTCAGAAAATTTATTTAAATGATATTATTTATCATAAAATATATTTACAATAGTTAATATGAAGATTTTTAAAAAAATCAATGTGTTTTGAGGAAGTTAAATTGTGCATTTTAATAATTAATACGAATTTTGTGAAAATTGATTTTTAATTAAAAAACGGTATATTACAAAAAAAAAAAGTAACTCTAACTAACTTATATAAGGATTCACACACACAAGTATGGTAAAGGAACGGTTACGTTATCGATGCAATATGAGTTAAAATTTGTTAAAATCAACAACAACAACAAAAACAACAACAAAAATGTTTTATAATATATACCAAACGACGTGAAATTTCAGTACCTTTCATCTGGTGCCTAATTTGTGTATGTTTCAACATGTAAAATAAAAGTTATTGCAAAAAAACGTAGGTTTTGCAAATTTTCGAACGCCATTTTGAAAGCCTTAACCTTGAACTTGGAAGATATAAAAAAATACGTCAACCTTTGAAATTTTTCTTCTATCACATATCTACAGTAGGGCGGGTCAATTTGTATGGACGAATTTTTTGGTGGTCTGGCTCAGCGAAATTCGTAAAATACATGTAATTTCAAGACTTTTTCTCCACTACAGCATATACAAATTCTGAAAAAAAGCTGTGCGGACTTTCGTAAATAGATTTTGTTCTCAATTATAAAATATGAATGTATAAATGTATGTGTATGAATCTATTTACGAAAGTCCGCACAGCTTTTTTTCAGAATTTGTATATGCTGTAGTGGAGAAAAAGTCTTGATATTACATGTATTTTACGAATTTCGCTGAGCCAGAATTTGACCCGCCCTAATCTACAGCTTAACAAAGTTTAAATATTTCTATTAAATATTAAATAGTTCTATTACATATTCAAAGCTTAATAAATTGGAGAGTGACACGTGGAGACCTTTCCTTGTAAGTCTTAACCCTTTCAGTGGATTTGCCCAATATATTACACACGCAAGAAAATAATTTTTATTATTATATTGCAATGCTTTTTTTGAATCAAATCCTTTGGTTCTATGAAAAATAAATGAACCAACATCATACAAATAAATTTAGAGAGATATTTGGCATTAACCCTTGTGTTGACACTTGGCGCACCGGTGAGCCATCATGTGTTTAACTTGGTCTTGTAGCCATATTTTTTGCAGTTACCGAGTTGGGGTTCAGTGGCATCTCCTTAAAATATGTTTTAAGCTTTGCAGCCTTGTAAAATGTGAATTTTAAAATACTTAAGAGTCGGTCGTGAATTACTTTACCCCTTCTTCAGACACGTGGCTCACCAGTGAGCTATTTATTTTGCATGGGTTACGAAGCATTTTTATATATTAAGTTCGGGGAGTTAAGTTAGTTCATTGAATCTTTTGTTCAGTCTATTTTTTGCTTTCATTATTGAATATGTCACATAATATTTAGTTCATGGAATTCCCAATTTTGCATTCTATTGATTCATTACTTCAGTTTTCTTGTATGAGTTACAAAGAAGATTTTTGGTACCATGAAGGGAAATAAGTCGTACCTGCCGTTTCGAAACTAAGTTGAACTAAAATTAAAACTAAGTTACAAAAGAGATCTACACTCAATAGAGTTTGGTTTTCTGCAGAATGAGCCTATTATGATTTGTTCATGTGTCACCAAAAAGGCACCAGCAAAAGTAGAACAACTTTCAACTCTACATTATGACAAATTCATTTCAGGTAATAACGATTTTATGGTTCTTCTTTTTTTTCATTTTACTTTTTAATTTTAGGGCGTATTCTTCGCAAACCTGAAAAAAGTATGGACTACAACAAGTGCAAAGTTGGTGTTGACACCATGAATAAAATGTTGACTTAATATTCCAAAGGAGGACTCTTCGCTGGCCACAAAACTTATTTTTTTAATATGTTGGAAATTGTAGCGTTTGAAAGCAATTTTATTACCACGTTAAACTTAGAAACAGGGCCAGGAGGCAAAAGTAATACGAATGATCGCCGCAAGTATCTGCAGGAGCTAGCCATTGTTCTTGTAATGCCTCAAGCTATAGCTAGGGCACAAAACGAAAAAGTATGAAAAGGCAACTTCAGCAAGCTCTTTGCAAAGTATGCTCAGATACAAATAAGGTAACTTCGAAGTCACCGTAAAGTCAAGGTTAAGCTTGTCAAGTTCCGTAAAGTAATGCACAGAGACGACTCAAGGACTAGGACAAATGTGGGTATTGCATAGAGAAATGGCAAGTAAGCAGTGCTATGTCTCCAATAAACTAATTTAAGCTGAACTCATTTTGGCTAAAATCGACTGCTGTCCAATCGAAAATGGCAACATAAATACATTTTACACCTTTTGCTGCTCACAATATTTTATTTCTATACATTAGATACTCTTAGACACTGTAATATTCAGAAATATTTGAAGAATTGAGAAAATACATCTTTGGTACCACTTTTATTGCTTGATATATAAAACCTTACACATATTTTTTTCAAAGTGAAAAAATTGCGTTAAAGTATATATTTTAAAAAAAAATGCATAAGCGAAGAATAGCAAATTATTAATTTTCCAAATTTAAGGAAAACGTAAAAACTATAATTTATACCACTAAAATTTAGACAATCAGACAACAGTCAAAAGTTCTGGTCTATATCGAGTGTACCTTAAGATTTTAATAACCTTCACACAGGACACTATGGGTAAAAATCGGGAGGAGCATTGTATTAATTGCTAGTAAAAGTCTATAATTACTTTTGATTTAAGGCTTTAATTTGTAACTTAAAAGCATACAATACTAGAATGCCATTTCTATTTGTCAGTTTTATTTTCTATTTGTCAGTGGCTATTAAGCTTTTCGGAACTAACGTAAAAGCGATTGTACCAAACTTCTGCCATGCAGGGAATTTATTTATTTTATTTTATTTATTTATATTAAAACTGAGGTGTACAATAAGATTTAGTCTTTTTAAGTACTACAAATAGTGTATTATCAAGGTTGCACAAATAAGATATGTGTAAATAGTAAAATTAAAACTAACATAAAAATAAAAATTTAAATGAAAATGAAAATGATTATGAAAATTAAGAATAAGGACATGTTCATTTGAAATTCAAAGGTAATAGCTTAGCTTAAACGACTATGAGCAGATAACATTGTAATTTATTTTTGATAATGGATTTTTATGATTAGGTATTATTATTTATTATTATTACTAAACCATAGAAATTACATTTTCGCAAAATTTAACAAAATTAGGATGATTCAGACTGATATGAAAGTACATAAATATAATTAAAACTAAGAGCAGTGACTCAGGAACCGCGGGATCGTCATACCCGACACTCCATAAGGGAATGCCCTGCGGCAATGAGAATTAAATTTAAGATTAAAATTAAACACCAGTCTAGACATTAATTTTGACACAAGAAGTTAAACCTTAAAAACTATATAATATAAGATTAATTGCAAATTTCGAAAAAATTAAAACCAAAATGAAAATTTAATTTAAAATTAAAATCAAAAATCTGTTTAAATATTAATTATAATAAAATAAGTTAAACTGAAAAAGTATATATTATAGGTACATATTTCTAAGCAACAATTTTCTAAAACTTATAAATATATTAACTTATAGCACTAACATTGTTAAGCTGACTAAAGCAAAAGAACAGAAAAAGGTAAGGTAATGAAATATAGAAATATAGGAGAGTATAGAATTATTGATTTAAAGTGCTATAGTATTTAAATATTTCATGCTTAAAGTTGGCCCGTGAAGTTATTAGCTTTAGAGAGTTAGGTAATGAGTTCCACAGTCTAATGGTGCTGATGAAGAAAAACCTGCTGCTGTTTAGATAGTTAAACCTAGAAACAATAAACCCAATTGACCGTTGTGACTGCAGAAAATGAAGTTTTACAAACAGATATTCAGGCATTTGAGTATGCAAGAGCGAGTGCAGAAATATTATGTTCCGCATGTTTATATAATTAAGTAAACCACACCCAAGAATTTCTTTACTATGATCATACCGATTGATTCCATAAACATACCTAGCTGCATTATTGAAAGCTACAAAGAGTTTATGCTGTGATTGGGAGTCCAGCTGACTATATACCACATCGGAGTATGTAATATGCGGTAAAATTAATTGTACGAATAGTCTACGACGAGTTTCAGCAGGCGTAAAGTTCTCAGAAATTCGTAAATGGCGTAAAGTTCCATATATTTTACCTATTGTGGAACTAATATGGTCTGTACAAGTAAGTTTAGAGTTAATAATAAATCCAAGGTTCTTAGCCTTAGGGACAAAATTAAGCTGCTTATCACCAATAAAAAGCGGAGGGATATCAACAAAGCACGAATCACTCCTCGCAATAGGTAAAACGTGAGTTTTTTTGGGGTTTATAAGAATCGAGTTAGCAACAGCCCAGTTATTTAACAACGCCAGATCAAAGTTCAGTCTGTAAGATAAATCTTCTAAAAGCCCGATTGGTCGCGAGAGGTCCAGTTGCAAATCATCAGCATAAGCATGTACAGTAGAATACTTACAAATAGAAAAAACATCATTTATAAACGCAGAGAATAGGAGTGGACCTAAAATGGTTCCTTGAGGCACTCCACTTACAAATCTTCACCTGTTGCATTCTTCTATCAAGGTAACTTGATATCAGGTTAACCGCAGTAGAGCTAAACTTAAAAAAATTTTTTAACTTATGACAGAGAAGCACATGGTTGATGGAATCAAATGCTTTAGAGAAGTCAACAAGGCATAATAGAGTCAAAAAGTTTTGGTCATAAGGAATCCTAATATCTTCAAGAATTTTTACCATAGCCGTGGTACAAGGTAAATGTCCAGCCCTGAAGCCAGACTGCAAAGGGGATAAAAGCTTATTCATATTTAGATGTTCAGTGATTTGGTTGACCTTTATACGCTCGAGGACCTTTCCTAAAGCAGGTAAAATACTAATAGGTCTGTAGTCGCTGGGTTCAGAAGCAGAACCTGTTTTTGCTACAGGCAAAACCATGGCAGTCTTCCATAATTCAGGAAAGCGGGAACAAGTTAAGCAATGGTTCATTATATGAGTTAACGGTGAGACAATAAAAGGTAAAACTAATCTAACGAACCTTATGGGTAATCCGTCAACCCCAACAGCATTGGACTTAATCATCATTATACATTTGGCTACATAATCTTCACTCACAGAAGTAAACTCAAATGCGGCAAACGGCAAGCTACCTGACTGGACAGGCAACTCAACACTGCTTATATGCTAGAATGACTAAAGTTTCCACTAGCCAAAAAAAATTATTTAATTCATCAGGATTTATGCAGCATTCAGTTGAATGTTTGCTGAAAACTCTGAATTTTTTTATGTTTTGCCATAATTGTCTCGAGCTAAGGTTTGGATTAAGCTTAGAGTAAAAAAACTTTTTCTTGGCTAGCTTAGTTAGATCATTCGCAGCATTACGAGCTCTTCTAAATTTATCCCAGTTATCAGCCGAGGGGCATACTTTCCATTTCGAGTGTAGTTTATTTCTGAGCCTTATTGCAGCTTATATACGATTCGTGAACCTTGGTTCATGGTTCGTGAACATAGGGCAAGAACTATTCGAGACTAATATAGTACGCAATGGGACATGACGAGCAAACAACCAATATAACTTGTCCATGAAGGTTTTTAGTTTAACATCAACCGAATCATGGAACCAACAGTCATTCCATCTAACACTATATAGGTCTTCAACTAAGGCAGTAAGGTTAATTGACTTAAAGTCATAATATGAAATACTAACAGGAGTATTTCTACCAAAGTTAACATCTAGGGAACTAAAGAGTAAATCATGATCTGACATAAAAGTTATTTGATCGAATTTTAGGAGCAAAGAGATATCAGACACTAAACAAACATCAAGTAAACTAGGTTCACAGTTATCCATATATCGAGTTGGAATGCAATCATTAACAATATCTAAGCCACACAAGGATGATAGGTGATGAAAACTTTCAGAAGCAGAGTCATAACATAGCAGATTTACATTAAAATCGCCACAAACAAAAAAAAATCATAATCAACAATTTTAGTAGATAAATCATTGAAGTATGATTCAAGACTAACAGAACGGTGAGGATTATATACACACGATACAAGAATTTTAGAATTTGCATCAAAAATTTCAACATTTATAAACTCACAAACATCATTACTCTTGCTAACAAATTTTACATTAAGATTAGACTTACAATAGATAGCTACACCAACACCTCTTCTATCACAACTATCATTGCGGAAAAGTTTAAAGCCATTAATATCATAGTGAGAGTCAGGAATTCCACTCTTGAACCATGTTTCGGATACACAGACGACATCTACCAGCGAGTTATCAAAGACATACCATACTATTTAGTTCATATTTATTCAATTTCATACCATATTTAGTTCAACAAAAAGTTAAATTTTTCTCTTTATTTATAGATTTTTCTTATTAAATAACATCATAATTTTAACAACTTTTGTGGAATTTATAGACATTTCCAACATTCTATATACCAGGATGTCTCTATTTTATATTAAAAATGTTGTGCTTGTGTTGAAAGTTTTGAACACGCTGTGCGCCACTGACCTAAACCAACGCTAAATACAATCATATGAACAATTTTGCCTCAAAAAAATCAAAATTTAAGGTACATTTTTTTTTAAAAAATCTTTCTTAATATTTGGGCAGATTTTCTTAAAATGGTAAAGAAAAATCTTAAGAAAGTCTGATAGATTTTTTTTTAAAATCCAACAATAAAAATTAATTCACATAATGATAGGGCTCATGAATAATTTTTTACGTGGAATCGGAAAAGGGAGTTTTCATTTTTAAGACAAAGCTCAAGAACATTTTGGAAATTTTTAATGCAAATTTGTTCATCAACGGCTTATCAGCGAAAAGTTGTTATCAATGAAAACACCCTTTTCCAATTCCGCGTGAAAAATTATTCATGATAGGGCTAATTTTACTTTCCTGTTAGCGGCTGGCAATGTAGCAGTAGCAATATCGTTACGGCTGGCAACGTGACGATGTAGAAAATGTTTGATGCTTTCTCTGTACTGAACTTTTTTTTACCTATTTTTCTGCAAAACCGTTGACAACTATCGTAAGAACTTCCAATAGGCTTTTAGTTAAATGTTAGATAAACAAAAGTTGCTCAGATGACCCTTCCATATTTCTTCATATATTTGCGCCATTTCATACATAAACTTATTTTTTTTATTTTTTTAAATAAAATTTGTATAACTTTAGCATAAAATCAAGCAATTAAAATAGATATTCTCCATGAGAATATTCTTTATAAGAATACAAAATTATAAAATGTGTAGTTTTCAACGAGGAGAATAGTTTAAAATGGTAAAAACAACCCTTAAAAAATGACAAAAATTACAACGCATATTTTTTTCTTTATGTACCAGGAGCACTTTTTTTAATTATTCATTAAAAACGAAAAATATGCCTTTCATCGTTTTTTATTAGTATCTATCAACCCTCAAAATTTAAAGAATATAGGAGACATGAAGTGTGAGTCGTGGCCGAAATGGCATGAAACGCCTCAAATCATTTGTAGAAGGAAAACAATTTTCATAACAGTTTGATAAATTAACTTTTGCGCATGAATATTTGTATAGAAATATCCAGTAAAATTTGCATAAATGTTGTTTATAAACTTTCATGAAGTGTTATTTAGTAATAAGTTATGGTTCATCATGGCGTATGAGTAACATTTGTGCGCTTGCTTAATTAAATATCACTCATACGCAGTGCGATTCAAAGAGCAATTCTCTTTATTTCATTTAAATTTACTTCAAACTGTGTTAAAATAAAATAAAACCAAAAAAATGTATCCCTCCCTTTTAATCGTTTTTAATTAATTAGCGCCAATTTGATTAATTGAGTTGATGTGAAAGACTGCGGATTGTATATTTGTGGAAGTAGAAGAGGAAAAACAAAGGGTGTGCGGCATTTAAAAGGTATTTTTACGTTAAAAACATTGTTTCCATTCTGAAAAGTAATTTCCTATTTTTCTACCCATTTGCTTCCCTTTCTGATGAAGCATAAATTAGCCGCAGTAAATATTGCATGCTAGTTAGAAATATCATAATAGCACACAAAAAACTGCCAACATATAATTATTTGACTATTAACAAACAGACATAAATACACATACGAGTTTAATGCATTTGGATAATTAGTTAAGCAGCAGAATAAGCAGTTTATTATGGCGTAGTTGCTGTTATTGTTCTATGAATATACATATATTAGCACTTTGTATTTACAAAATATTTTACTATTTCCACACAAAAAAGTGAATATATAATGTATAAATTAACAAACAGAAAGTGAACAAAAATGAAAAGAACAATAAACTTTAACGGCAACATAAATTTTCTGTTGCATTTATTTGTTGAGTTGAAAAGCTTTGTATATGATGCATGCAGCGTAGACTTAATGAAAGGTATAGCACAATAAAAATGATAAATGGCAATGTATAGCTAAATTAGGTTGGCCCAATTTTTCAAAATTACTGCAAAAAATAAAAGAATTTAAGAATTCAAAATATATTCTTTTAAATTTTTCATTATGATGTTAAAAGGCAAATTGGCCATGATTGACACAAGAGAAACAGAAAAACAGCATTAAGCAAGCTGTATCAATTTGGTATGGCAGCATTTGTAGCCAATTTTGAAATGCATGTATATTATGAAAATGTAAATTAGTCTACGTAATTAAACAAGGTATTCATTCAGCGTTAATGTTATTCCCACAATAAAATTAAATTTGTATCAATTAATTGTCTTTTTCAGCAAAAAAAAAAAAAACGAAAAAAAATAAAAATTAACAAAAGCAAAATAGCAAAAAAAAAAGTTTTATTTATGACAGTAACTTTGTTTTTATTAATTCGAAGATGCTTTTCAGTGATTTTTTATTTATTTTTCTTCTCCTTGTAAATAACGATTTTTGCTTAGCCGAAATTAGCGCAATTATCAAATGCAATATTATCAGAATACTTAGCATTTGACAATTCCAAACTTAAGTCAAAACCAAGGTAGGTCATAAAAACAAGGCTGCAACCATGGACGTAGCCAGGATTTTAATCAGGGGGGCCTTTTTTGTTTTATGTAGCTGATAAATAAAATGAATTTTATTAAATACTGGCTTTATTGAGAAAAATATAAAATTAAGTTGGGCACGAAATTGAATAAAACGCGATGTAACAAAAACGGAAATTAAAGTATTCATCAGCGCGAATCTTCAGCAAAGCATTTTAAAAATCATCATTCAGCTTCTCTTTTTTCTCTTGCATCAAATTTCTGTGCACGCTTTAAAGGAATAAAAACGCCGTTATACGGATGATTTTAATGAGTCGTGATATGGTTTGAACAGTGACACCTTCCAATATTCGAAAGATAATGTTGCTGCATGAATTGTAAGCTGATTTTAATTTTAACGTGAAGCAGTGCTTACTAAACTGGATGATTGGAGGATTGGTCTTTTCCACGAACTGGCAAGTCATGAGATTCACAAAAAACTATAATCGAAATAATCGAAAACAAAACCTGTCGATTTTGTTCCAGAAATTTTTTGTGACAAGACTGCATCATTACTTCAACAAGCAGGTCGGTAATTTATGCGTTAGCTGCTTCTAATGATCTTATGTGCCACTGACTTGGCTTCTACAATACTCATGCGCATTTTTATAAGTTGTGAACAAGGTTGCCGTTTTTGTAAAATATTACCATTTTTGGTAGAAAGTTTTTGACTTGGTTAAATGGTAAATTCTTTATCGTTTTGGTAAATTTTTTTTTGTACAAGCAAATTTTTTTATAAAAAGTTCATGATTTCATTCAATATTTGCCACCAATATTTTTTTTTCATAATAGTTTTTGTAATAGTTCATTAATCAAAAATATTTGAAATTAATTTTTAATTTAAATATAAAACAAGGAATTTGCGAAATTTTTTTTAATTTTACTTTTGTAAAAAACCTATAAACCTTCAAGTTACTATTAAATAAAGTTTGAAATTAAAAACGGCATGGGAGAAAGGTTATCGATTCTTTTTTAACCACACATAATGAGGCTTATTTTTTAGGATAAAAATTTTCTTTAAAAGAATCTGGTACTATTTGAGTTTGGAATACACTTTTCCATTTTTCTTCTTCACAAGACCTTGTTATACATTTGGAAATTTAAACACATTAGGCGGTTCGTTACTCCTCATCTTCACAAAGTTTTGAAGTAGTCAATTGATGAAGAAATTCGTCCCAATCTAGGTAACGTAGCATCCGCCAAGATTTCGAAAGACTCATGTATTTTTCAACAACCAAGCAATTTTGGCAGTGTTTTGCTTGACGAAGAGTCAGTCAGTAACTGTTCTATTTCTCGAAAAGAGAAAATGGCGTCTATGGCCAAAGAAAGTTATCATCAAAGAAAAAAAAAATGATTGAGATGGAGCAACAGCGGACAGCGGCTATTGGTGGTTTAAATGCCAGAATAGATAAACCAAACAAAATCCAAAAAGAACGAAACGATTTGTTTCAACAATTTCTAGACAAATTTGGTTAATTCTTTGACCGTCCGTCCGACCATGGGTCTAATTACTGCATCCATAAATTAGTGAAATCTATACAATTAACGCTGTAAATCGGATAAATTTAACTCGATCAGGAATGTTTCAATTCTGACCCAGTTTCTTAATAAATAACTGATTTCTGTTCAGTTCATTCTGTTCATATTAAAAATGTTAATACATATGAAGGGCTTATTGCAATAACGTGATAAGCCACATGATCTAAAAAATCCATTTTTTGGGCTAAATACATTACTCAATGCATTGCCAACAACCACTGAAGAGATATTAGCTATTTATTATTAATTTTATAACCTAGTTGCAAAAGTTTCCGCGTACAATTCCATTTTTTCATACAAAAATCAATTTTCTCAAAACTTTAGAGTCGATTATTTCAAAATATTTTTTATGTGGCTTATCATGTTTTTGCCTTCATATATTTATTTATTTAAATAAATTAAAATAAATTATAAATAAATATAAGTTTTTCATTTTTTAATTTCTTTTACGCTGAAAACTAAACTTAATATTAAATTTCATTTAGTTCCATTCCTAATCTTTTCTGCAAAAAGTTGACAAACAAAATCAGCTGTATTTAAGATAAGTGAGCGCACGTAGCAGTGAAATTTTTCGCTAACAAAAATGGCGAGGGCTCACTGAACATGTTGCATGTACCAGCTCGTTCAGCAGACTTTTAGTCAACAGTTGTGCAACAGTTTTGTCAGCAGAAAGCGCCCAATTACTCATTTCATTCGCTTGTCTTCGGTTAGTTGCCTCAGACAAATTATTTTTCTTATAACGGCAAGAGGAATTGAAATCATTAAAATTTCGAGGTTAAAGCAACTAACATGTCGTATTGTCATTTCAACTGAACAAAAGTTTGTAAATGAGGGGACTGCAAAAGAACGATAATTCGCGGTAATAAGAAATCAATTGTACTTATATTATTTCGGTTACATTGAGCAAATTTCAGTTGTAGCAACTTTCTTCCGATTACCCCAAATAATATTCATTTCCCGCCTTACGACTATAAATAAACTTTCTGAGTGTAGTATAGTATAGTATAGTATAGTATAGTATAGTATAGTATAGTATAGTATAGTATAGTATAGTATAGTATAGTATAGTATAGTATAGTATAGTATAGTATAGTATAGTATAGTATAGTATAGTATAGTATAGTATAGTATAGTATAGTATAGTATAGTATAGTATAGTATAGTATAGTATAGTATAGTATAGTATAGTATAGTATAGTATAGTATAGTATAGTATAGTATAGTATAGTATAGTATAGTATAGTATAGTATAGTATAGTATAGTATAGTATAGTATAGTATAGTATAGTATAGTATAGTATAGTATAGTATAGTATAGTATAGTATAGTATAGTATAGTATAGTATAGTATAGTATAGTATAGTATAGTATAGTATAGTATAGTATAGTATAGTATAGAATACATGCATGCAATAACAATAGAGTTCAGCTACTACAGCTTTTTCGCACTTTCTCCGCATTGGATCATCTTAAGAACCAGCCCAAATAACATCAAAACATCTCAATAAGGCCATTCACAGTTCGAATACGCTGGTCTGCCATTTTTTCGATCCGCTATTTGTACGCCAATTTACGAAAGCGCATTTTGCTTTGCTGTTGTTTTGCATACAAATGCAAATACGCAGGCACTCGTAAATAAAAGCAGCCCTTGGAGGTGTTTTTTGTACCTCGTATTTTTATGCTCTGTCTACAGCCGCATAATCACATACATCATAGAGTTGCACAGTCTTTTTATACGACAGTCACATGGCGAGGTGCTCACAATTCGAACAATAACAAATGCTATAAATACGATTTGTTAAAAGTACGCTCAAACCGTGAATAGCCCCAATGATATCGATAAGAGCGGTCCAAAACAATCCAAAGTGAGAAAAATTTACCCACCATAATATGGGTTGGGCTCAGGGACAACACAAGACATAACAACTAACCATGCGTTTACATAGATCTAATCATACATTAGTTTTCAATCTACTTTTGAGTTGACCTTTCGATAAGTTAACATCAAAAAAGCTACAGTTGTTAACAAAGGTACTCATGCGATGTAAAGGAGCAGTAGCCATATAATTTGTTCTACTAAAAGGTAAGTAAATTAAATTGTTAGCATTTCTACTGCTTCTACGGTTAGTGTTAAAATTTATAAGAGTTAGAAGTTCTGGTGAATCGAATACACCAGTTATGAGTTGGTGTAAATAGACGATATCTGCAGACTTCCTTCTCTCATTCAAAGATTGCATTTTTAAAAGTTTTAAACGATCCTCATAAGGAGGAAGGTTTAAAGTATCAGTTGCACTTAAGCAATTGGATTCTCTCTATACGTTCAACATGTACATTGTAACTTGGGGACCAAACTTGACTTGCATACTCTAAGTGAGGTCGCACAATTGCATAATACAGCGTTGTAGTTGTGATCATACTATTAAATTCTTTGGCCCAGCGTTTCATAAACCCGAGCATAGAAGATGCTTTTTTACAAATGTAATCAATATGAACGTTAAACGATAGCTTAGAATCCATGCATATACCAAGATCTTTGACAGAATCTACACGATTTAAAAACGTATCTTTTATCGTATAATCAAAAATTAAATTATTCCTTTTTCGCGAAAAGGTCATAGTTTGGCATTTATCTGGATTTAGAAACATATTGTTTTTAGAACACCAAATTTCAAAGGATTTCAAATCAGACTGGAGCAGATCTGAATTGTCTTTAGCATCTATTGTTCTGTATATTTTCATGTCATCTGCAGAGATAAGTAGATGAGAGTGTTTGATGATGTGGGTTACATCATTAATGGCTAAAATAAACAGAAGTGGACCAAGGTGGCTACCTTGAGGAACACCTGATTCAGCAATAAATTCAGCTGACAATACGCCTCGAAATCGTATTTGATAAGATCGCTCTGTCAGACACGATTGAATCCAGCTTACAAAAAATTGTGGAAAACCCATTAACTTTAGTTTAAATAGAATTAAGTTGTGTGGCAGTTTATTAAATGCTTTACTCAAATCAGTGTAAATACAATCGACCTGGTTACCTGAATAAAATGAATTTAAGCAAAACGTTGTAAAATCGAGGAGATTAGACACAGTGGATCTGCCAGTAACAAATCCATGCTGACGAGTTGTCATGACCTTCCCACAGTGAATTTTCACACGATCATACACGAGGCGCTCAAAAAGTTTTGAAATCGACGAGAGTTTCGCGATAGGCCTGTAGTTGTTTATATCGTTCCTACAACCTTTTTTATAGATAGGACCTATAAAAGATTTTTTCCAAAAAAGTGGAAAAATACTTTCGCTAATTGATTTATTGAATAACATGGACAGTGGTTGACTTAGAACGGAACCACATCGTGTTAACACTGCGGCAGGAATTCCGTCAGGTCCAGCATTAAAATCCTCATCGATCAACCCAATATACTTTAAAATATCCTCTGAAGTAAAGGATATAGAATCCAACGAAACCCTGGGTGTAGAGTTCATATATTCAAAGTACTCTTCATCAGGATTAAAAGAGTCTGAACAAAATGACTCTTTAAAGAGATTGGCAAATAGACCACAAATTACGACAGGATCGTCAGTAAATCCGTCAGAGGTCTTAAATGATGAAGGGAATCCATCAGATTTTTTTTTGGTGTTTATGAAACCCCAGAATTTCTTCGGATCAGACAATATTCTCAGCTTAGTACTGTCTAAATAATTTTGATATAAGGTAGCTGAGCAATTTTCAAAATCCAGAAACAAACGCTTGTAGATTTCTAGGTCATTCAAGTCTAAGCTACAGACATATTTTTTCCATGCCCTATTCCTGCTGTTGCGAAGAATCTTTAACTCCTTTGTGTACCAGGGGTAAGCACAATTTTTCGTAAATTTGAGGCTATATGGCACGGACAGAGAAAACATAGCAAAGATTTCCATATAAAAAAAATTAATTGAATTATCCAGAGTGTTATTATTAACATATTCTAAAATAACATGAAGTTTACTTTGAAGTAAATGATTCAACTTCAAAAAGTCAGCTTTTTTAAAATTGAATTCATAAACTTTATCTATTGAGTTAGACTTTACTATATTATCCCTGTCTGATTTGTACCATATGCTCAATGGTGGATGGTATTCATCAACAGCAGTCAAAACATGAGGGGCCCTCTCAACAATCACATTGTTACTATCTGTAGTTAAGACCAGGTCAAGAAGTCTTTCACGACTATTATAAATACAACTCACTTGTTGTAAGTCAGAACATATATTATCAACAAATATATGCTCTTGGCGAGTCTTCGAATTAGATGCACAAAAATATGTATCATCGTCAGAAGATTCCCATTTCAAGTCAGGCAGATTAAAATCACCTAACAATAAAATGTCGTCATTAACGTCAATTATGCTTATGACATATTCTATGCAATCCGCAAGGCTTGCATAAACTTCTACACTGCTCTTAGGAAGAACGTATGCATTAATAAGATATACATTAGAATTGCAATGTACAACCTTGACGCATATAAGTTCGATGTTAGCAGAGCAGGGAATAACAATAATGGAACTAACGAAGGAGTTCCTTACAGCTAATAAGACACCTCCACCGACAGCAGAAGTATTGTCAGCATGTCTATCTCTTCTATAAACTTCAAAACTGTTATCAAACAATTCTAAGTCAGTAATGCTTCCGTTTAACCAAGTTTCAGTCAGTGCGATAATATCCTCAGAGAAATTCTGAGACATTAAAAATATGTCTCGCGTCTTAGAGCGTAATCCCCTTACATTTTGATAGTAAAGGGATAACCTATTCAGTTTTTTTGGGATTGACGAGCGGCTTGAGTCGTCCCTCTAGGCTTATTCTTAGGCTGAAACTCTGTAACGAGTATATTATCAGTCTACAAATTAGAGTTTAGAACAGTTGCAAACTCTTCAGCTGGAACTGTGAGAATAAAGGAAGCATGGGAAGGTTTATTACCTATTTTTTTGCATGAACAAAATGCATTTTGACTCAACAATTTATTATGTTTGATAAAAGTCAATACATTTTCAACAGTTGTGTCGGGCTGAAGACGTGAAATAAATACATTTTTTTTCCTCGACACTGCCCTTAAGCTTGATAGATTTCTAGGCTCAATAGGAGTCAAAACTGAACTATTAGTCAAAGAAGGAATGTTAGAAGGTGACGAGGAAGTAACTGGAGTGTTCCTGTTCACACCGTATACGTAAAATAGTATAGTATAGTATAGTATAGCGAAAGACACTTTGAATTGCTTTTAACCGAGGCTAGTGTTATGCCTTAACCTAGGCAAGCATTTCCTGCCAGTGTTACCAACTTCCAAAAGTATTTATCCTTAAAGTTCTAGTCAAATACCCCTAAAATCGCTACAATTACTTGGAAATCCCAAAAAAAAAAAATAACATTTTGTTATAATATTTAGTTATAAATGATTTAATATTTCCAAAAAAAAATCGGTTTCTTTGGTTTTTATTTAAAACATGGTGAACGTGATTTTAAACTTTTGTTAAGTTGTCAAACCATACAAAATAACATTTTCTGTCTCTTTCACTCATTCGCAAGTTTTACAGCTTAAGAAAAAGATTTAGATGCCACGTTCACCTTTTTTTTTTACACCATGGTAACGAGCAGGGAATGAAAAAGGAAAAAAAATTAAGAAGTAAATGTATAGCAAAATCGAAATAAATTCAAAAACTTCGTAGTAAATTTGATTATCCAATGCTTAAAAATATCAAAAAGTCCCTTAAAAAACCTTTTAAAATATAAAACCCCTAAAAAATCCCAATCAACTTCCGCCCCCCCCCCCCTAAGTTGGGAACACTGTTTCCTGCCCTTAGTTGTTCCTGTGCTTTAATTCCACATTTTTCACAATTTAGTTGTGAATTTTTAGTTTTCCATAATTCTTAAATATAGGAAAGAACAAAGAAAGTAAAAAGAGCCATACCCAAACCCGAATTCGAAACAGAGACCTCTGGATTGACAGTCTACAGCACTCTCCACTACACTACAAAGGCCGACCTAGTCCCCCAAAAACAAAAATCTTTGTTTGAATTTTACTTTCAAGGCAAAATTGCTTGATTGAACAGGAGTTTTTGAAATCAATTAGATGATCAAAGGCCTATTCTAGAAGTCTCTCTTTCAAGTTTTGACTTAAACTAAGTGTTTCAAAAATTAAAATTTGCATTTCGATGCTGCTTATTTTTATTAATCTTAAATATTGAGTCAATTTAGGTTTATGAAATGGTTTTTTATTGAAATTTTCAATTTACTTTCTCCTTTTTGTAATACAATAAAGCTATGTAATAAAATTTGTATACATTGTTGTACTTACAAGCAATTTTAATATCACTTATCTCTTATTCAATTATTCACTACGAGTATTTAAGGAAATAGTTTCTAAAAGCAAGTCGTCGGTAAATCTTTGTGAAAGTATGGGACAAAAGCTGATATTTGTGTTCAAGCTGTTGAAGCACAAAAAACATCCCTTTCATCAGCTTTCCCTTTCTCTTGTTTTCAGCTGTAGTTCTTAGAAAATAACTAAGAACTGCAACGCATTGTAAGTTGACGTTTAATTGTTCTACTTTTGTTTGTTTTAACTTGAATTTTTTATTTTATTCATTTCTTTTTAAAACATTTTTTACAACTTTTTTGTCCAATTTTTTCCAACCCACTATCTACAATCTTCCACTTAGACTACCTTAAAACAAATGGTAGCTTTTGCAACTTTCATCAGTTTCGGTTGCAGTTTTGTAGCTTGCAGGCATGCCACACAATGACAGGCAGCCGGATTGAAAGGCTGACAGACAGCAGCTCCGTCATAAGTGTCATTGTGTGTGTGTGTGTGTGTTGCTGCAGTAAATTAGTACCCTGAATATGAGTGTGTGTATGTGTATGTGAGCGCTTTATGTGTGTTCAACTGTCTGCATGTGTGTCAAGTGGTGGGTGTATGTGTGTATAAGTGCACTGTCTGCTTTTTTGAAAATCACTTGGGAATGAGTTCAAAATGTTGCAAAGCTTCATTTATATGCAGTATAAACCTGGCTAAAAACTCCTATATAAAGTGCAGTTTATTTTAAGCCAAAATCATGGAGTTGAAGTTTTTCATTCATGAAATATTAGCTTAACACGACATGCAGGCATAAAATGGCGGGCCACCACTGCGTATGAGTAACCAGCAATAGAATAATTCTGTTAACTGCTGTTCCGTAGCTAATTAGTTAAAAGTTTAAAAAGCTTATAACGAATTGGGAACAAATCCGGTAGCTAAAATAGATAAACTCATATTTTTTGGTTCTAGTTATTGCCCTAACATGGCGTAATATGAACATTTATGAAGAGTTATTTATCAATGCAGGCAAATGCCATATTTAAAAGAGCACAGCTGTTGCTTTAAGCCCAAAAAACTGCATAAAACTAGACTGTTGTTTAAATTCGTTAAGTTGCTATATTAATGCGAGCATTTAAAGAACTTGATTAAAATAGTTTTATTTTAATTTACAATTTTTGCTTACCATTTTGTAATTTTTCTAATTCATTTAAATTTCTATTTAAGCAATTTTTCAAATTTATTTCAATTTCTATGTATTTAGCTTATGCATAATATGTCAACTAGCTGCCTTTAGTCGCTCATTAATATATCAATGTCTAAGATTTTAACTAAAACAATTCACTTAACTCGCCATACCTTCATTAACAATAAGATGCTACAGTTTGATTGAGGGAGATGGTGTGAAAGGCGGTGGTTAGGAAAATTAAAAATTCATAGCAAATGCAATAAATTGAAAATTTGAATGTGGCAGCTGCTGTTGCCAGCACGTGCTAGTAAGCAATTTTTATTTAAATAATGAACAATACAAATGAAAGAGCTGAGCAAATACTTACGGCTAGTCTTTAGTGACACCAATACGATAACGAGTGTTTTTTGGGTTTAATCTTACTTGATGTAAAGCTCACAATTAAGTTCATGTGATAATTTAAATAATAGATAACAAATAGTTAACTAAATTTCTTTAAATTTTAACATTTAAGGTATTCACAAGGTGTGCTATCATGTCATGTTGTCCTAAAACTTTACAACTTAAATTTACAAGATAAATAAATGCAAATAAAAAACAGCTTTTTGATTACGACACTTCAATAGTCACAGCTTTCAGAGTTGTAATATATGTGGGTTTTTAGTCAAAACACTTAATTTTTGGCCCTTATTGTGAGTTGCTTTCGACGTTCGATCTTCGCTGGTTATCGAACAACGAGTATCGAAAGTTAAATTCTTATTATGAGCAGTGCAACCCTGTCGAAATGTTCATTGCTCATCGAAATTCAGTCGAATAGGATTTTGCTTTCGATGCGATGCGTGCTTAGCAATAATTGTTAAAAATTTAAGTATTTTGTGATTGTGTTTTCCTTTTTTTTTTTTTTTAACATATAAAATGTTTATAATTATGAATGATTGAATACAAATGCATTAACTTCAGTTTATATGTAGGTGTGTGCGTGCATGTAGTTTGTATGAGTGCAAATTAAAATATAATTCAATACAATTCATTTTTGTTTCGTTTTTTATAAAAAGAATAAAAAATAGTTTTGTTTTATTTTTTAAATAATAATATTTTTTATATTATGTTTTAGCGTTTGTGTTTGTACAGGGTTGCCCATATTCGACGGACCCATCTGGCAACGCCATAACTTTTGACAGAGATGTCAGATCGCTTAATGACATACCGCGTTTGAAGCGTCAGTCCAAGCAGATTTTTACCATGGAACAATACACGCCACGCGAGCGCTCTGAAATAGTTGAAATTTACATTCAACAGAAGAAGTCAATTGTGAAAACTCAACGTGCTTTTAAAAGATTAAAAAATGTGAGCAGTGCGCCTTCTAAGAACACCATTAAGCGTTTATACGAAAAATTTTCGACTGGTGAGGCTCTTTCTAATCCGAAGAGGCCAAATAAAAGTCGACCAAGGCGATCGGCCGAGAATATCGCTGCCGTACGAGCCAGTGTTGAGAGGTCCCCTAGAACATCCCAAAAACGCCGTTCTCAGCAGTTGGGCATGGCTCGGTCCACTTTACAACGGATTATTCGCGTTGATTTGCATTTGTTCCCGTACAAAATTCAATTGACGCAAAGATTGTTGCCTGCGGACAAGCCTCGTCGATTGGAATGGGCCCAAAGAGTCTTCGAAATGGCCGAAGATGACGAGGAATTTTGGAACAAAATTATCATGTCCAATGAAGCCCATTTCACATTGAATGGGACCGTAAATAAGCAAAATTGCCGTATTTACGCCACTGAAAATCCTCAGGAGATTCAAGAAGTGCCTCTTCATGACGAAAAAGTCACAGTTTGGTGCGGCGTTAGTGCGAAAACGGTCATTGGGCCGTTTTTCTTCCAAAATGAAAATGGCCATGCTGTTCAACCAGGAGCGTTATCGCGACATGATGACCAATTTTGTGATGCCAATTATTCGTCGAAAGCGTATGAGGCAGTTCTGGTTTCAACAAGACGGCGCTCCACCGCACACAAGTCGCATAACAATCGATTTTCTGAAGAATTTGTTTCCGGGCCGTTTGATGTCGAAAAGTGGTGATTTGGACTGGCCACCGCGTTCGCCCGATTTGACGCCGCCTGACTTCTTCTTGTGGGGATATTTGAAGTCAAAGGTTTACGTTAACAAGCCAAGGACCGTAGAAGAGCTCAAGGACAACATTCGTGAAGAAATAGCCGCTATTCCGGCCGAAATGTTGGCGAAAACGATGGAAAATGCTGCAAAAAGGGCACAATACGCCATCAACGCCAGAGGCGGCCATTTGAGAGATATCATATTCAAAAATTGATGTAAACAAATCTACTTGGAACAAATTAAATGATTAAGATTGCCAACCGCCAAATTTTTATTTTTTTCTTTGATTTTTTTAAAAAAAACATGGGTCCGTCGAATATGGGCAACCCTGTATGTATGTAAGAGTAAGTAAGAGTAGTTGTGCTTTTGTTTATTTCTACAGAGATGGAATGAATATTCCAACAAAATAATAATATATATAAAATTAAATAAGAGAACGGACAAAATGCTGTTGTGCTTAAAAGATGTTGAATTGTTTGTAATTGCTGTTGTTGTTGAGCAGCTACACCGCTTAGGCCGCATTTGCAACGATAACGTCGCTTATTCGTTTCCTGCGGAACTCTTTGCGATGGAAGCAGTTATACTTTTCTTTAACCATAACTATTAATTTCTGTTGGAATATCTTATCATTGTTGCTGGCTCCTCCTCTTCGACTACTTCTACTTTTACTACTACTACTACTACTGCTGCTGTTGATGTTGGAATAGATGTTGGTATTGTAGTTCTTGTTCTTGTTTCTTAAGTTGTTGACTTCAGCGAAGCGCAGCTACTTCTTGCCCTTGGTGGCCTTTTCGGCGGCCTTGGTGACCTTGCCACCCGTTGCATCCTTGAAGTTGACGCTCTTGATAACGCCAACAGCGACAGTCTGTCTCATGTCACGCACAGCGAAACGACCCAATGGAGGGAATTCTTGGAAGGATTCCACGCACAAGGGTTTGGATGGGACCAAGATGACGATGGCAGCATCACCAGATTTGATGAACTTGGGGCATTCTTCTGTGGTCTTGCCGGAACGACGATCGACCTTCTCCTTGATCTCAGCGAATTTGCAAGCAATATGAGCGGTGTGGCAATCCAACACTGGAGTATAGCCATTAGCAATCTGGCCTGGATGATTCAACACGATAACCTGAGCAGTGAAGTCAGCAGCACCCTTGGGTGGGCTGGCCTTTGAGTCACCAGAGACATAACCACGACGCAATTCCTTTACGGACACGTTCTTTACGTTGAAGCCAACATTGTCTCCGGGCACGGCCTCGATCAAAGCTTCATGATGCATTTCAACGGATTTAACTTCAGTGGTGATGTTGGCTGGAGCGAAGACAACCAAGCAGCCTGGCTTCGAAATACCGGTTTCAACACGACCGACTGGTACTGTTCCGATACCGCCGATTTTGTAAACATCCTGGAGTGGAAGACGCAGGGGCTTCTCTGTTGGGCGAAATGGGGGTAGGATGGCGTCCAAAGCTTCGATCAAAGTCTTGCCATCGACGTTGCTTTCCTTGCGTTCGACCTTCCACCCCTTGAACCATGGCATGTTGGATGATGGTTCCAACATGTTGTCACCGTGCCAGCCAGAGATTGGCACGAATGCAACGCAAGCTGGATTGTAACCGATCTTCTTGATGTACGAAGACACTTCCTTCTTGATTTCCTCATAACGGGGCTCGCTGTATAGTGGCTCGGACGAATCCATCTTGTTGACACCAGCGATCAATTGCTTGGCACCCAAGGTGAAGGCCAACAGGGCATGTTCACGAGTTTGACCGTTCTTCGAGATACCGGCTTCAAATTCACCAGTACCGGCGGCGACAATCAGCACAGCGCAATCTGCTGAGAGGTGCCAGTGATCATGTTCTTAATGAAATCTCTGTGACCAGGGGCATCAATGATGGTTACGTAGTACTTGGCAGTTTCGAATTTCTACAAAGCAATATTGATGGTGATACCACGCTCACGTTCGGCCTTCAATTTATCCAAAACCCATGCGTACTTGAAGGAACCTTTGCCCATTTCCTGAGCTTCCTTCTCGAATTTCTCAATGGTACTTGTAGATCAAGTGACCGGTGGTTGTCGATTTGCCGGAATCGACGTGTCCAATAACGACAATGTTAATATAAACCTTTTCCTTACCCATGTCGAAGTGTTTACAAATAAATTGAAACGAGAAATCACAAAAGTCTATGCTAATCTGGCAACAGACCCGAACAAAGTGGATTAGTTTTTAAAGACTAAAAACTAATATTGAACTGTTTTTGTAATTTTTATGCAGGTCTAAGGTGGTGAGCAACAAATCACAGTTAAAAAAACTGGTCTTATTGATGGAGGCAAACTTTGACTGCAAAGGATATTTGTTCCAAAGTTCAGGCGACAAAGATATGGGAAGAACTCACGCTGGAATTAAATTGCTTAGGACCTCAGTTAGAACAGCAAAGTGGCTTAAGATAAGCTAAAGAAAGCGTTGCTCAACCCTTTTCTGCTTCTAGCCAGTTCCGTCAAGCTTTCATTCTCTTCTGACGAAGCGTCGAATCTTATGGAAATTATTTTCGTCATAGTTATAACTTTTTTGTCTTATCTTTTGCAATCAACTTTCAAACCAATCGTATTTAGTTGAAATAAAACAACGATCACCTGATAGAAATATACTACCGTGAACAAACAAAATGAACGGAATTCACAATAGCGCTAGTCTTTGTCGAAAGCACGTTATAATACCAAATGCAAATTCGTTCGATCAGGCCATTCGACTACAGTCGAAGATCGAACGCAGCTCATAATAAGGGCCTTTGTTTTACATTTTATTAAATTTTATTTAATTGGACTTAGTTTTTATTTCTAAAAGCTTACATTTTATTTTATATTAGCTGATATACCCGGTGTTACTCGAGAGTCATTTATATAAACATTTTAATATACACTTTTCGATTAAATGTTTTTGTAAATTTTGGCATTTTGTAAAAACGTGTTGAATTTAAGTTTGAGACCACTATAAAAATATTATGTAAAAAATTTACCAAGCTTTTTTAACGAAGAAATAATTTTATCACTGTTTTTTATAATCAAAAACTGTTTTTTTAGTTCTAAACTGAATTTACTGGTAACTGGTAAGCATGTTACTTGCACTTTGCTAATGAAAATCAAATTTATAAAAATCTTCCTAAAATTTTGTAGTAGTTTTTCCAGTTGGAAAATAGCAATTGGATTGTCTCTAATTTAAAAATTAATGTACATTGAGTCTGATAGTTGATGCAATTTCTTAAATTTTCTGAATTCCTATTTTATACGAAAACTTGTACAGTCGTTTTTTAATGTAAATTAGCAAAAAGGTGTAAGTTAAAAAAGCAGTCGCTTTTTAATTTTTATTATAGTATATACAGCCACCTGTAACAATATTATCGACGTTAACAGTTGATCGACATAAATTCAGCAAGAACAGTGCAAGAAGGGTCATTATGTTATTTGCTGAAAGTTTACGCTGGGTGCGAATAGAACTAAATTGAGTAACAGTTACTGACTTTTCTAAAATATTGGAATCGTGTCGGTAATGCAGTACTTATTTCTAATTTGTAATATTTTCCAGCATACTTTTCAGCATACTTTCGGTTAGTACGCAATTGAACCGAAAAATTTGTTCAATGCAGCCAAGCTTACAACCATGATTGGAGAGTTAAAATGACAAAATTTCGCTGTCTTTTATATGTCGATACATTTAATATTGTTCAAATAACACATTAAACATGAAAAATTAACTTTTCAGCATTCTTATTCACAGTCATCTTTTCGATGAATAGTGATATATATAGAACATTTAAAGTACCATTAATAAAGAACTGAGTGACAACGGTGAAACAATAGTGAGACAAATGACAAATCACAACAAAACAAATTTAACAGGAGGGGGGTAAGGAGGCAAAAGAAAGTAGATTACTATAAGGATGATTTTATATAAAGCAAAATGTTTATAATTACTCTAGACACACAACTTCATTCTTAGAGATAAATGAGGACGCTCAAATTATATAGAGAATTTTAAAACAAAACTCAGTTTTATTAAAAGTCTGGTATGAAAAAATTGATTTTAAGCCATAAATTTTGATTGGAAAGAGATATTGGGGTAATTTTTTCACATAAATGATTTTTGAGACTTGAATTTTTTGTAAAAAATATAAAAACAACATTTTGGAAAAAATAAATTTTCGCGAAAAAAATCAAAGGGGGTACCCTTGTTGTTTTGATGACAAAAACAGTAAAATAATTTTTGCGCTTAGCTGGAAGAATTTTTGCAAATAAATGCTATGTCATATGAAAGTAAGCCAGATGTGCAATTTTTAATTGATTTCATTTTTACAACAACAACAATTTTTGAGTCATTTTTTGAGTAAAAAGTCAATATTTTGGATCTTTTTTGACATAATCATAAAACATCACAGACTGTTTCTTCCGGGACACAAACAATCCTTTCATCAGAAGACCATATTATTTCAAATAGAAAGAGTAAAAATAAAAAAACCAATAAGAAGCGAAAATCATCTGGATCTACTTCTCAGGCCAAGCAGCCCTCAGCACCGCTTTTGAACAGGAACACTCCAGTTACTTCCTCGTCACCTTCTAACCGTCCTTCTTTGACTAATAGTTCAGTTTTGACTCCTATTGAGCCTAGAAATCTATCAAGCTTAAGGGCAGTGTCGAGGAAAAAAAATTTATTTATTTCACGTCTTCAGCCCGACACAACTGTTGAAAATGTATTGACTTTTATCAAACATAATAAATTGTTGAGTCAAAATGCATTTTGCTCATGCAAAAAAATAGGTAATAAACCTTCCCATGCTTCCTTTATTCTCACAGTTCCTGCTGAAGAGTTTGCAACTGTTCTAAACTCTAATTTGTGGACTGATAATATACTCGTTACAGAGTTTCAGCCTAAGAATAAGCCTAGAGGGACGACTCAAACCGCTCGTCAATCCCAAAAAAACTGAATAGGTTATCCCTTTACTATCAAAATGTAAGGGGACTACGCTCTAAGACGCGAGACATATTTTTAATGTCTCAGAATTTCTCTGAGGATATTATCGCACTGACTGAAACTTGGTTAAACGGAAGCATTACTGACTTAGAATTGTTTGATAACAGTTTTGAAGTTTATAGAAGAGATAGACATGCTGACAATACTTCTGCTGTCGGTGGAGGTGTCTTATTAGCTGTAAGGAACTCCTTAGTTAGTTCCATTATTGTTATTCCCTGCTCTGCTAACATCGAACTTATATGCGTCAAGGTTGTACATTGCAATTCTAATGTATATCTTATTAATGCATACGTTCCTCCTAAGAGCAGTGTAGAAGTTTATGCAAGCCTTGCGGATTGCATAGAATATGTCATAAGCATAATTGACGTTAATGACGACATTTTATTGTTAGGTGATTTTAATCTGCCTGACTTGAAATGGGAATCTTCTGACGATGATACATATTTTTGTGCATCTAATTCGATGACTCGCCAAGAGCATATATTTGTTGATAATATATGTTCTGACTTACAACAAGTGAGTTGTATTTATAATAGTCGTGAAAGACTTCTTGACCTGGTCTTTACTACAGATAGTAACAATGTGATTGTTGAGAGGGCCCCTCATGTTTTGACTGCTGTTGATGAATACCATCCACCATTGAGAATATGGTACAAATCAGACAGGGAAAATATAGTTAAGTCTAACTCAATAGATAAAGTTCATGAATTCAATTTTAAAAAAGCCGACTTTTTGAAGTTGAATCATATACTTCAAAGTAAACTTCATGTTATTTTAGAATATGTTAATAATAACACTCTTGATGATTCAATTAATTTTTTTTATATGGAAATCTTTGCTATGTTTTCTCTGTCCGTGCCATATAGCCTCAAATTTACGAAAAATTGTTCTTACCCCTGGTACACAAAGGAGTTAAAGATTCTTCGCAACAGCAGGAATAGGGCATGGAAAAAATATGTCTGTAGCTTGGACTTGAATGACCTAGAAATCTACAAGCGTTTGTTTCTGGACTTTGAAAATTGCTCAGCTACCTTATATCAAGCTTATATCAAAATTATTTAGACAGTACTAAGCTGAGAATATTGTCTGATCCGAAGAAATTCTGGGGTTTCATAAACACCAAAAAAAAAAATCTGATGGATTCCCTTCATCATTTAAAACCTCTGACGGATTTACTGACGATCCTGTCGTAATTTGTGGTCTATTTGTTAATCTCTTTAAAGAGTCATTTTGTTCAGACTCTTTTAATCCGGATGAAGAGTACTTTGAATATATGAACTCTACAACCAGGGTTTCGTTGGATTCTATATCCTTTACTTCAGAGGATATTTTAAAGTATATTGGATTGATCGATGTTATTCAATAAATCAATTAGCGAAAGTATTTTTCCACTCTTTTGGAAAAAATCTTTTATAGGTCCTATCTATAAAAAAGGTTGTAAGAACGATATAAACAACTACAGGCCTATCGCGAAACTCTCGTCGATTCCAAAACTTTTTGAGCGCCTCGTGTATGATCGTGTGAAAATTCCCTGTGGGAAGGTCATGACCAGCATGGATTTGTTACTGGCAGATCCACTGTGTCTAATCTCCTCGATTTTACAACGTTTTGCTTAAATTCATTTTATTCAGGTAACCAGGTCGACTGTATTTACACTGATTTTAGTAAAGCATTTGATAAACTGCCACACAACTTAATTCTATTTAAACTTAAGTTAATGGGTTTTCCACAATTTTTTGTAAGCTGGATTCAATCGTATCTGACAGAGCGATCTTATCAAATACGATTTCGAGGCGTATTGTCAGCTGAATTTATTGCTGAATCAGGTGTTCCTCAAGGTAGCCACCTTGGTCCACTTCTGTTTATTTTAGCCATTAATGATGTAACCCACATCATCAAACACTCTCATCTACTTATCTATGCAGATGACATGAAAATATACAGAACAATAGATGCTAAAGACAATTCAGATCTGCTCCAGTCTGATTTGAAATCCTTTGAAATTTGGTGTTCTAAAAACAATATGTTTCTAAATCCAGATAAATGCCAAACTATGACCTTTTCGCGAAAAAGGAATAATTTAATTTTTGATTATAAGATAAAAGATACTGCATTAAGTCGTGTAGATGCTGTCAAAGATCTGGGTATATGCATGGATTCTAAGCTATCGTTTAACGTTCATATTGATTATATTTGTAAAAAAGCATCTTCTATGCTCGGGTTTATGAAACGCTGGGCCAAAGAATTTAATAGTATGATCACAACTACAACGCTGTATTATGCAATTGTGCGACCTCACTTAGAGTATGCAAGTCAAGTTTGGTCCCCAAGTTACAATGTACATGTTGAACGTATAGAGAGAATCCAAAAACGTTTTGTTCGGTTTGCTCTAAGGGGCTTAAGTGCAACTGACACTTTAAACCTTCCTCCTTATGAGGATCGTTTAAAACTATTAAAAATGCAATCTTTGAATGAGAGAAGGAAGTCTGCAGATATCGTCTATTTACACCAACTCATAACTGGTGTATTCGATTCACCAGAACTCCTAACTCTTATAAATTTTAACACTAACCGTAGAAGCAGTAGAAATGCTAACAATTTAATTTACTTACCTTTTAGTAGAACAAATTATATGGCTACTGCTCCTTTACATCGCATGAGTACCTTTGTTAACAACTGTAGCTTTTTTGATATTAACTTATCGAAAGGTCAACTCAAAAGTAGATTGAAAACTAATGTATGATTAGATCTATGTAAACGCATGGTTAGTTGTTATGTCTTGTGTTGTCCCTGAGCCCAACCCATATTATGGTGGGTAAATTTTTCTCACTTTGGATTGTTTTGGACCACTCTTATCAATATCATTAAGGCTATTCACGGTTTGAGCGTACTTTTAACAAATCATATTTATAGCATTTGTTATTGTTCAAACTGTGAGCACCTCGCCATGTGACTGTCGTATAAAAAGATTGTGTAACCCTGTGATGTATGTGATTATGCGGCTGTAGACAGAGCATAAAAATACGAGGTACAAAGAGCACGTCCAAGGGCTGCTTTTATTTACGCGTGCCTGCGTATTTGCATTTGTATGCAAAACAACAACGAAGCAAAATACGTTTTCGTAAATTGGCGAACAATTAGCAGATCGAACAAATGGCAGACCAGCGTATTCGAACTGTGAATGGCCTTATTGAGATGTTTTAATGTTATTTGGGCTGGTTCTTAAGATGATCTAATGCGGATAAAGTGCGAAAAAGCTGTAGTAGCTGAACTCTATTGTTAAAACATATATACACTGACTTAACGGTACAGTTCAACCTATTTTTGTAAAGTGATTTTATTGAACTTTTGAACAAAAAAAATTTGAATAAAATATATTAATGGACAGCGGAGATATTTGCATCGAAAGACCAAACTTTGATTTTCATGTCGTTTTTTTTTTCTCATTCTTAGGTAACGATGTTTTATGAAAAAGTCGTTGTACTGAAAATTTCTCCAATTTTGAAGATATGTAAGTGTTTTTGATGTCAATATAACAAAAAATTTTAAAATTAAATGCACAAAAATCTCCGATACTAAAAAGTTTTATAATAACAAAATGACCGTTAGTTGAAAAATTTCAGAGGGGGCGTGGCAAAAACTAAGTATGTAACATTTTAAGTTGGGATAAACTTAATATGTGTACCTAGTTTGAGCGAAATCCGTTGAGCCGTTTAGATTTGTATAAAGGCCAAACAAACAAACAGAAAATGAGTTTTATTACTATAGAATTATTTAACTGTACTTAGTTTTCATTTTTTAAAGCTTAAAATTTATTTCATGTGTTTCACTGCGTGTTTGTTTGGTTCGACGAGTTCTGTTTGACTGTCCGTTCTTCGGTATTCAAAAAAGATCAACGCTTCGTTATCTTCTTTATGTTCGTTCTTTTCAAGGAGTCAATAGTTTTGTCCAGCCCGTGTTGTCTTACTACTTTCAAGTCCCACATATATTAGTACTTTTTTATATGGAAGGCAACAATAAAATGTTTCAACTAGTGCAAAATCTTAGGACAATATGACATTATGACATGATAGCACACCTTGTGAATATCCTAATTGAATGTCATTTCGGTGCAAGTGGAATACTTAGAGTACTAAATTTTATCATATGACTATATGGCTCGTTCGCTTATTTTAATTTATTTTAATTGTTACTCTCAGAAAAACCAAATTAAGGGTTTTTGGTATCAAAATTAAGGAAATTCAATACAAAATACGATAAAATTAAATTTTTTTTTTAAATACGGCTTTGATTATAAAAATAAATACTTGTAAAAGTCAACATTTTTAACAAAAAAATTTATTTTGAACCTGAATATCTCAGAGACTAAACATGACAGAAAAATAATACACTCACTTAAAAGCTTGTTTAATTTTCTATAAGATGGTTTTTTTTTCTTTTTGCTTTGCGTTAAGTGGTTACAATTCCAGAGCATAAAAACAGGATCAAAGTCGTAAAAACACAAAGTCCGAAATCGCAAAAAATCTGAGGCCAACTAAAAAAAATGCATTTTCATAACGAAGAATGAAAGCAAAAACAGTATTAGCTATCAAAGTTCGTGTGACATAACCACTGTTGACCAGTGTTATAGCATGATTTAAACTCTGATTGACCTCCAAGAAGGAGTTTTTATCCAAATACGAGTTTCATGTATTTTTAATGCCTCTATCTGCATACGAATGTGTTCAAAATATGCCCAGCTTTTTCTTTTGTATGTCTATTTTCAAACAGTACATAAGGCTGACTGTGATTTTTGATTTTATTGCTTTATCAGCTATTTTGTTTTTCAACCATTTTATTTCATTTTTATATATATAGCTCAATCACGTCATGTCAGACAGGCACATGTTGGCAAACAAGCAGTATTAAAATATTTTATGAGCTATTTAAGTATTTATTATCTATTTATAAAAACAAGCAACATTTTTTTCCTGCTAGTTATTTTTCCCAAAATTTTAAAGCTTTACAAACAACAAACATAAATTTAAGGATTTCGCTAAATTTACGCTTTCTGGCAATATTCGTTCATGCAGTTTCTGTGCAGTGTTTCAGAACTTCCGCTGCAGAAGTGCAGCGCATTCGTTTGCATATCCTTAGTTCAAAATAGCATACTTTTGGGAGGCTTTCTTGCGTGATACAGCCAAAACAAGCATGTTGTGTTTTAATGCATGAGTGGATATGTGTGTGTGTGTGTGTGTGTGTGTGTGTGTGTGAGTTAAAGTATGTCGCATTTGCTTAATTGTCTATAAGATTACTTTGTAGTTGAACTGAAATACATATGTGTGCATTCATGCATAAACGTGTGTGTTTGTGTTACTTTAACAATTAACTCTAATACTAAGGAAAACACACACATTCACAAAAGTAAACAAGATACGTATGAGTAGCAGGCTCGAATGCCAGCAGCTGCTTATGCTTGACAAACAGCTAGAATTTTGTTGTTGTTAAAAGCGTTCCTACTGTCATTTTATATGCATATACAGTAGCAAATAGACGAAAGAGCACACGTAGATACACACACACACACATATATATTAATGCTTGTTGTTTGTATACAAAGCTCTAAACGATTTGTTTTCTTTTGCATTCGTATTAGTAGGTTAAAGTCCAACACTTGTACACATGCAGAACATGACTCACACGTTTTCATATTTATTTCGACGTAATATGCATATTTATGTACATAGCTACAATCTTCTGCAAGCATTTCTTTTGTAATATTTGCAGCATTAAGTATATTTTACAAAAACATATATTCATATGGCGCATTATTTCACATAACAACCCGCAATCGAGTGTTCCTCTTCCTTTGCCACTCTTTTTGAACACTACATTTATAAATGTTGTCGCTCTTTATTGTTGTGTACGTGTGTGTAATTGTGTGAAGAAAATTTTGAAGACATTATTTGCGGTTTGCTGCTGTAAATTCTTCAGTTTGTTTCAGTTAACTGCCTAAAAGTATGCTACATTCTTATATTCCACTTAGCTGTTTCTTGAGAACAAGACAAACACATTAGCAAGCACCATTAAGTATTATTAATCTTCATCAATCAATCAATATGGCTCTGCGAAATGTTTAGGAATGTTGGCGGGTGTGGTGGTGATTGCCATTTTTCATTGTTCAATTTTTTATAAATCTGCTTTATGACCAATTATAGCGGTTAAGGGAAAAAACTCGCAAGGTAATGGATTTAAATCATGACATAGTTCAATGACATTGGATAAAATTTTTAAGGTTATAAATATAAGCATGTAAAATATATAATTTTATTTAGAAAATATAATTGAGATTAAGTTGCAGTTTTTTTAACATATATTTTTAACTAGCTACAATGGAATAATTTGTAAAATGTCGTTAGTAAATTTATGAAAAAAACTGTTACTTGTCAAAACAAAATTTTCAAATTATTTGTAGCCTACGTTAATGAGTATCTGAAATATTTATATACATATTTTCATATTTATGGTATTCAATCTTATATTTATAGAACCAAATATTATCTTTAATTATTGCATATTATGATATTTTCTCACATAATTGAAGCACGTGCTGTCCTAGGAATCAAATTTTTATATACTCATAATGAATGAAACTAATAATCATGGGTTTCGTTCCAAAGATATTGTTTATAACTTAATTCGTATACTATCTAAGCAAAAAAATGGGCTAAAAATATGCCTAAAAATATGTCATATTAATGCGCAAAGTTTTATGAAAAAACTTGATGAATTTAGATATATTTTTGAGGGATGTGGTGACCGTAGCCTAGTGGGTAGAGTGCGTGGCCCCTAAGCTAAAGAACCGCGGTAGCCCGGGTTCAATTCCAGCTCAGACAGAAAATTATTCAATTTAATTAATTTTTCTGTTCGGTCGTCACCTCTCTGCAGACAATGGCAAACCTAAGAGAGTAAAAATTGCCATGTAAAGCTTCTTGAGAACATAAGCCGTTCGGAGTCGGCACAAAACACGTAGGTCCCGTTCTCGGTTATTTGTGATCAAGCATTTAATAACACGTACAACACAATTGATCAATAGAAGCTAGGTCAAAGTTCTTCCAAGGGCTGAAATGGCCAGTTTATTTTTTTTTTTTTAGGTATCTGATGTTGTTTCATGTGTGATTTGTGTTTCAGAAACGTGGTAAAGTGAAAGTATGCACGATAATCTTTTTAAAATAAATAGCTTTAAACTATTTCGAGCTGACAGACAAAGTCACGCTGGTGGTGCGACTATCTTTAAACGTAGTTGTATTGCTTGTAAAATACACTGTAAATCACAGATTTTTGAGGAAACAGAGAAACAAAATTTACAAACCACCACTCTCAAAACCACCGATAATGTAAGCGATGAACTGAATATAAGATATGACGAGCTATCCAAAGAGTTCTCTATCAAGTCAGAAGAAGCGTGCAAGTTGTACACTAACCTTATCGGAGAGAAAATTGTCCCAGAGCCACAACAATTTTTTGACTTCGTTAACATGAAACGAAAATCTAGCAGCTATCCATCTTCTATGTTTAAAGGTAATGTCAATTTCTCCAAATCTAATGAAATCAGAAACTTATATGCAGACTATTTTAAAGAGGTTTTTTGTGTCTTCACAAGCAATACATATAGTCCCCCGCCCTTTTTAGGAATACGCCCTATAATTAATCATATCCAACTAACGCTGGATGAGACAACCAATGTGATTAAAGAAATTGATCCAAATAAAGGACCCCGCACTTACAAGTCCGATGCTTAGACACACTTATCATGACTTTATATATGATATTTAAGAAGTCTCAGCTCCAAGGATCTTTTCCATCGTATTGGAAGATACCACACCTAACACCAATATATAAAAATGGCGATAAAAGGTCCGTTAAAAATTATAGAGCAATCGCCATATTATCGGCTATTCCAAAATTGTTTGAAAAAATTATGTGCACAAAACTAACATCTATTATAAATCCTCTACTTAATGAACAGCAACATGGTTTCTGTAAAGGTTGATCAACCACAACAAATCTAGTAACTACGATCTCTGATGTTTTAAGTAAAATGGAAAAAGGACATCAAGTGGAGGCAATATTCACTGATCGCAAAGCTTTTGATCGTGTCGATCATGATATCTTGACTTCCAAATTGGAAAATATTGGTATCTCAGGATCTTTGCTCAGTTGGCTAAAGTCCTATCTCCACGACAGGTCCCAATTCGTAAAATATCAATGTAACTTATCCAAACAGATTTTAGTTACATCCGTCGTACCACAAGGTAGTCACCTTGGTCCACTTCTCTTTAATGTTTTGATCTCAGACCTATCTGATATTCTTTGCAATAGCCCACATCTAATGTATGCAGACGACCTAAAAATGTACCATGTTATTAAATCGGAAGCAGATGTAATTTACTAACAGTCAAAACTGTCATCTCTTGAGCACTGGTGCAATCAAAATAGACTTTATCTTAATGTTAAGAAATGCTGCGTAATAACCTTCTCCCGTAAAAATTTAGTAGCAAATTACAGTTACTTCCTCAATAGCATTGAACTTGAAAGAGTCAACCTATTGTTGATCTTGGTTTAGTCTTGGATAACAATTTGCGTTTCAACTTACATTATAATAAAATTGTATCTAGGGCCAGCAAAGCACTTGGTTTTATAAAACGACGAGCAAAAGAGTTCAAAAATATTTGGGTCACGAAGGCATTATACTGTGCGGTAGTGCGCCCTCTTCTTAAATATGGATGCATAATTTGGAATCCTGCTTTTGAATCACACAGTCAAAGACTTGAATCTATTCAACGCAATTTCTGCGCTTAAGGAAACGTATAACCCCGTGAGTACAATATATTGCCACCTTATGATTATAGGCTTATGGAAGATTTTACGAAAAGATCTTGGCTTAAAACCTTTCAAGATTCAACTTGTGCAGGAATTAAAGCCAAACCACCATCGTATGCGCCGCCAATTCGGCGAATGGGCTGAAGCACAAATTGATATTGATTTTGAATTTCTATGGAAAATTCCACGGAAAGACCATTTTTGGTTGAATGGGTACGTAAATAAACATAATTGTCGTATTTGGAGTGAAGAGAATCCACAAGCTTTTGTCGAAACACCATTACATCCACAAAAAATTACTGTTTGGTGCGCTTTATGGGCTGGCGGAGTCATTGGCCATGTCTTCAAAAAAGATGATGGTCAGAATGTTACTGTCAATGGTGAACGATATAGGAACATGATTCGAAGTTTTTTCGTACCTCAATTAGCTGGCATTAATCTTGGTGATATGTTGTTCCAACAGGACGGAGCCACATGCCACACAGCGGGCGCTACAATTGATTTACTCAAGGAAACTTTTGACGAAAAAATAATTTCACGAAATGGCCCAATTAATTGGCCCCAAGATCATGAGATTTAACCCCATTGGATTATTTTCTTTGGGGTTATGTAAAATCACTTGTCTACGTCAATAAACCACAAACAATTGAACACCTGGAAATCAACAGTCGAAGAGTTATCGGCGAGATACGGCCGCAAATGCTGCGAAAAGTTTGTGAAAATTCGTGTTCCAGATTGCGCCTTGTACGCGCCAGCCGTGGCGGCCACATGCCCCACAATCATGTTTAATTAATGTCATAAAATTTTCTATTCAATAAAGCCCGTTGCATTGATATTTAAAATATACTACTATGTTTTATTATAATTTAAACTTGTATCACTCTATAAAAAACACCCTTTACGACCAAAAAGGTATTAAATAAAGCATTTTCATTGTTTTGTGGGTGGTAAAAGGGAGTGTGGGCACTAGGGATGGCAATCCCGGGATCCCGATCTTTTTTAAGACCCGAATATCCCGGGATTATTCGATTCGAATCCCGGGATTATTGAAAACTATTTTTTTAATATCTAATTTTTCTAAAATCTTATTAAATCTAAAATTGTTCAAACTACCATCACATATATTCCCCTTTCAACGATAGAACTAACAAGCGTTGCGGCGGAGCGGTGCTTCTTCTCTGCAGGTCTTATATGCAATAAATTAAAGTCTAAGTTAGGGGATAAAACCATTAATGCTTTAATTTCATTAAGATCGTATTTTGATCTAGAGGAGGAATATTTTTACTAAGCTCTAAATAGAAAGAGTATTGTATTTATTTTTTACTTAAATGTATTGACTTTTTTATCTTAATTTGAATATGCTAAAGCATATAATTAAAGGAAGGTCTTAGGTCAAAGCGGTTAAAATTAAGGCATATTTTAGAAGATGTTTTCTAATAAATTTTGTTACATACACAAAAAATTTAATTTGCATGGTAATTTTACATCATCACGCTGAAAATAAAATGTTTTTCGAAGAAAGACTCTTGAATGCCCATCTTTTACCAAAATGGAAAATTAAGAAAATTACGGAGCGTGGAAAAAAAGTGGAAAAAATTTACATTATATTTGACCATATTGTTGCGTGTAAAACCAAGAAAAATTTTCCAAAGACGCTTATTATGGTAAAAGATGTGTAGAATTATAATAGGAACAGATTAAAATAAATTTACATTGGTCAATTAGTTTGTTTTCAGTAGTGTAGCCAGTTTTGAAAAAGTATGTTTAAAAAAAAATCGTGCTTAAAGTTACCCTTCTTTGTTAAATTTACTCTGGCGCACCAGGTTTTAAGCGCTGTAGAATCTGTATTATAAGCGGAATTGATTTATTGAAGGTTAATGGAACAATAATCAATCTAAAAAAATTTAATTTTAAAACAATTGCTGTTTAAATACTGATTTAAAATAATTTTATGTAAGCAGTTACTGCTAAAGCTAGTATGCTGTAGGAACAAAAATTTTTAGGCATTTAATTCTACACGCAAAATTTTGCTGTAGACTCAACACTAACACATAGTTACCATAAAGTGTTTGTTGAATGTGTTAGTTGAACGTTATTGTTGAATGTCAAATTTCCACTCCAATTCAATGTACGGTTATATAAAAGGCAGCGAAATTTTGACATTTTAACTCCCCAATCATGGTTGTGAACTTGGCTGCATTGAACAATTTTTTAGGTTCAACAGCATACTAACCAATGAAAAAAAAATTTCGCTACCTTTTCACTGTCAAAAACGCGATGCATTTCTTACGGAAGATTTTTTTCGCTTCTACAGCATACTAAGCTGAAACCGAAAAAATTTATTTGTGCATGTATTACAAAAACTATGTTATAAATTACTGAAGATATATGATAAGTCAAATTTGATGTTTGGTTTTTTTTTTTTTTTGAATTGGTACAAATTGGTCTTCTTTGTTATATCAATTTAATACAGAGTACAAAAGAATTTATAGTACAAAAGAAAAGAAGTGAATGTGTTGCACTTTTTGGCAAAAAAAAAGTCACGAAATAAAAACTTCTTGAATTTCGGGACTATCCCGGGATTGTATTTTCAGATCCCGAATATCTCGGGATCGAAAAAACTCCTAAAATTGCCATCCCTAGTGGGCACACATTTTTAGTACAATTACCGACAGTAACCATACAAACTAAATTAGCAAATTTAAGCCTAATACGATAAAAACGTACAAAATAAAGCATTTTTATTGATTTGTGGGCGGTAAAAAAGGGCATTTTTAGTACAATTGTCGACAGTTTACTTTTAGCCTTATACGACCCATACCGTGTGAAATATAGCATTTAAATTGATTTGGCGGCGGTAAAAGGGGTGTGGCAAAACATTTTTTCTTCTTAAACCATTTCCTATCTGAAAAAAATCGATTGTCCAAATTTCAGACCAATCCGTCCAGTAGTTTTGGAGTCTATAGGCTTCACACACACGGACAGACAGACAGACAGACAGTGTTTTGCTTATTTTGTATATAGATTTGTGACAAGGCAAAAAATGTCGCCAGTTTTGCCGCACATGAAAAACAAAGATATCCATCATCAACAAGCGTGTAGCACACGAATTATAATGAGCAAACTATTTCTTTCTTTATCTTAAACATGAAATACTTTATCTGTGTTAATTTTTTCATTTTATAAAAACCAACACATGAATTACTTAATTAATGCTTAGTTATTATTTACAAATAGAAATTAGTCAGAAATAACTTAAAATAACTATAATAACTATATATAAGTTTTGAGCAAAGCACCCTGTGCCAACATAAATAGTTTACCATCATTTATATATATGTGGTGTGAACAACGGTCAATGCGACAAAAATTAAGCAACATCAAGAACAACAGACACAAAGCTAAAGACCAATAGCAACATGAGTACCAACAATTAGCAACATTTGATTAAGTGCCAACGTGACCGCGAGTACTTCGATGGGCGACCAGGGCGACCCAGCAGCACGATGCGTATGTTGCCGAAAACTACTGAGCGGTATCAACATGTCGACCAGAGCATAAGAGGCAGAGAAGGGCAACACTAATGAGCGGTGTCAACGCGTTAACGAAAACATGAATATAACAAGATAATACCTTGAACACATTGACGACGACAGCAACAGTGCGTCAAATGTCAAATTATTTTTACATGCTTTACTTATGGAGGTGAAAGTGGTGAAAATGTTGCAACGACAATGAGTGATTGCAACAAAGTCGCTGTCGTCGGTTTAGAATTTTTTCCTAATTTGACGTGCGACAACAGAGCAATATAAGTGTTTGTGTATACGTGAATGAAACAATCTAATGATACTTCCAGATTGTTGATTCTTTCTTCATGTTGTTACGCACAGTTGCAGTCGTCGTCAATGTGCTCAGTACATAACAGCGATGATGCTACGATCAACCAGCAGAGGTATGCAATAAATTTTATGATGAGAAGACAGTCAGTGGCTGACACAGGGTTGATATTTTCGGTACAATTGTACTTTTTTGGTACAATTTTATATTATCCATACTTTCCTACTACCAAAGCGTTTTCGGTACATTTTATTTCATTCTATAATAAACACAGAGCTTGGAACTCTAAGTAAGCAAACGATTTAAAAGAATTACAAAATTTATCTAGTTCTGAATTTTGGTACTCTGTAAAATACATAAAAAATTATTTTAATCCGAAACACCCCAAGTAAATTTTTTTAAAATTTCTAAACGACCTGTTGATGGCAAATATTGAATGGATTAAACAAACCTCAACATATTTTAAGTGTTAATATTTGCATTGCCATATGGCAAGCACAGGGTGGTTCGGGTTAAAGAGTAAATTTTTTGCTCAAATTTCTATAAAATTGCTTAAGGAATTCTTTCTATTTCTTGACAATTGTTAAAAAAATATTTAACATATTTAACATATTGGAATAGTTTAGTGAAAATCAATTACAGAAACAGACTGCAGATTGCAATAATTAATTTTGTTAAATTTAAGTAAAATATTTTTTAAAATCTAGTGAAATAAATGCCACAATATTGATATCCGAAGTAATATATCGAATGAAAAAATTTCTAAAATTTGACTGAAAGTGAAGAATTGCTTGACTGAAAGATTTTCCCAAAAATTTATTTTTTTTTTACCTTAACAAAGAAAGGCCCTGACTAACATTTTAAAAAAATTTCGGCTGGATTGTGTCAGATTTCGAGTGGTTGGGTGGTTGACCTAAAGGCATTTGCGAAGAACCTGATTTTAAAAAATGTTAGTGGCGTTTCTGTATTAAGGTAACTAAAGAAATTCGCACGTCTACAGAAATTTTAATTTTTTTATTATAAAAAGACCTTTAAACTTTATGTTTATATGATTTTTTTTATGTATTCTATAATATTACTAGCTTAAACCCGGCGTATTGCTGCCGCGGCCACGTTGTCAAACGCGAATAAAATGTTATCAGTGAAACAGTATATGTAAATTGTGGTCGAATACTGAATTCCATGGCTGTGCGATCTATAACTCAAAAGCTGTTCGATATCGCAAATTTGGGTTGTATGGGAGGTGCCACGCCCACGAGTGGTAGGAGGGTGAAATATTCTTTACGACTTATTCTTATACCTACCAAATATACATACAAAATTTCATGAAAATCGGTTGAGCCGTTTCGGAGGAGTTCTATAACAAACACCGTGACATGAGATTTTTATCTATTAGATAATAAACCTTCTTGTGATTATAAAAAACTTTGTGATTAATTAAAAATAAATCAAAACCTTTGTAATTTTTTTTATAATGTTTATGAACTGAATTGTTAAAAACATTCACTTTAATTTAAATAAAAACTAACAAGGAATTATATTCGACTAGGTCGAATTTTACATTATATTCTTAGTGATGCATGTTTTTAAAGTTTGATGACGTCACTTCGTATAGATTACGGTTGTGGTGTTCATTTAATTTTACGAAAACTCAAATGCAGACCACCTTTAAAATATGGAAGATTCTGTGTTAAGTATACTGTTAATACACACATTTTTGTGGAATTTATAAAAGTTATGCTACTTTGATGACGTCACTTTGTATGAGAGATTGGTCGAATTTTTATACATTTTACCAAATTCTAAACTAAAAGTGAATTGTAATATTCTTAGCATATGTTCATAATTTTAATTTATTAAATTTATTTTTTCGGAATTTTTAGAGACTTATCCGTTTTAATACAGTTACTTCGTTTAGGAGGTTGGCGTAATTTTCATACTCTTTTGACAAAATTTTAAATATATGGTGCATATTTGAGACCAAAGTTTATGTGTAAAATTTCATGTCATTACATTAGTTTTTGTGACATTTTCAGAAATTTGTTACCATTTTTTTAAAGCCATATTTCTATTAAATTTCCATCATATTTTCAATTTTTGAAGCCAAAGTTTATGGTAAAATTTTTAATCTGACAGTAATTTTTGTATCATTTTTAGATATTTTAAAGATTTGATAAAGTAAAGTTGTATGGGAGGTAGGCGTTGTTTTTATCCGATTTTAACCAAAATTGAAAAATATGGTGAATATTTTACTTCAAAGCTTATGTGTAGCTGCAAACATTTTTCTGGCGTTTTAGAAATTTTATTGTATGATAAAGAAGGAGTGGTTTTCATCCGATTTTGCTCGTTCTCGAACTTGACCTTTTTTTTAACATAGGTACATATACCAGCACATATATAGCGAAATCGGCTCAGGAGGTGATGCTGATCAAGAATATATACATACTTTTCTATACCTGCCACGCCTCTTTATCAGTGTTACAAACAGAGTGACAAAGTTAACACAGTATGCGTGAAGTAAACAAAATTTATTCCATACCTTTTTTTTCATTTAGTACAATTTTTTTTTATTTTGTATACCAAAATGATAAAGTCATTTATCAAACCTGGGCTGACAGACCATTAAAGCGAGCGGTTGAGCTGACTAAGGAGTTCCTGGCAGACAGTTGAAGAGAGCAGTTGGGATTATTGAAAAATTGCTGACGAACGACCAAAGCGAAGATAAGGACAACAAGACTTGGTGAAGAAATCTGGACAGACGTAACAAAAGAAGCGCAGACAAAAGCTGCTGAAGAATTTGCAGTAAAAACATTCTGAAGAAAAGGTGACAAGGATAACAGGTGAAAAAAAAGAAGGGACCACTTAGCTTACAGGCGCATCGTCAGATCGCAAGGGACCACATAGCTTATAGGCGCATCGTCAGATCGCAAGGGACCACTTAGCTTATAGGCGCATCGTCAGATCGCAAGGGACCACATAGCTTACAGGCGCATCGTCAGATCACAAGAGACCACATATCTTATAGGCGCATCGTCAGATCGCAAGGGACCACATAGCTTAGGCGCATCGTCAGATCGCAAGGGACCATATAGCTTATAGGCGCATCGTCAGATTGCAAGGGACCACATAGCTTATAGGCGCATCGTCAGATCACAAGGGACCACATAGCTTATAGGCGCATCGTCAGATCGCAAGGGACCACATAGCTTATAGGCGCATCGTCAGATCGCAAGGGACCACATAGCTTATAGGCGCATCGTCAGATCGCAAGGGACCACATAGCTTACAGGCGCATCGTCAGATCACAAGAGACCACATATCTTATAGGCGCATCGTCAGATCGCAAGGGACCACATAGCTTATAGGCGCATCGTCAGATCGCAAGGGACCACATAGCTTATGGGCGCATCGTCAGATCGCAAGGGACACATAGCTTATAGGCGCATCGTCAGATCGCAAGGGACCACATAGCTTATGGGCGCATCGTCAGATCGCAAGGGACACATAGCTTATAGGCGCATCGTCAGATCGCAAGGGACCACATAGCTTACAGGCGCATCGTCAGATCACAAGAGACCACATATCTTATAGGCGCATCGTCAGATCGCAAGGGACCACATGGCTTATTGGCGCATCGTCAGATCGCAAGGGACACATAGCTTATAGGCGCATCGTCAGATCGCAAGGGACCACATAGCTTAGGCGCATCGTCAGATCGCAAGGGACCACTTAGCTTATGGGCGCATCGTCAGATCGCAAGGGACACATAGCTTATAGGCGCATCGTCAGATCGCAAGGGACACATAGCTTATAGGCGCATCGTCAGATCGCAAGGGACCACATAGCTTAGGCGCATCGTCAGATCGCAAGGGACCATATAGCTTATAGGCGCATCGTCAGATTGCAAGGGACCACATAGCTTATAGGCGCATCGTCAGATCACAAGGGACCACATAGATTATAGGCGCATCGTCAGATCGCAAGGGACCACATAGCTTATAGGCGCATCGTCAGATCGCAAGGGACCACATAGCTTATAGGCGCATCGTCAGATCGCAAGGGACCACATGGCTTATTGGCGCATCGTCAGATCGCAAGGGACACATAGCTTATAGGCGCATCGTCAGATCACAAGAGACCACATATCTTATAGGCGCATCGTCAGATCGCAAGGGACCATATAGCTTAGGCGAATCGTCAGATCGCAAGGGACCGTATAGCTTATAGGCGCATCGTCAGATTGCAAGGGACCACATAGCTTATAGGCGCATCGTCAGATCGCAAGGGACCACATAACTTATAGGCGCATCGTCAGATCGCAAGGGACCACATAGCTTATGGGCGCATCGTCAGATCGCAAGGGACACATAGCTTATAGGCGCATCGTCAGATCGCAAGGGACCACATAGCTTAGGCGCATCGTCAAATCGCAAGGGACATACTCTAGCCAGGAAGCACACGGGTAGGACATAAGGTCCACAACGACGATTCACCAGAGTTTCCGCCAACCACCACACCCACTTTCGAACGAGAGTCGAACGTCAACAATCACCGCCGCATTGCTCACCACATCGCCTTAATATTTTATAAAATATTTTTAAGAAATAAAATCTAAAACATTTATAAAATATTTTAAGAAATAAAATCTAAAACATTTATAAATAAAGCCTTATTTGGAAGAACCTGAAACAAAAAAAAATTCTTATTTTGTGACGAATTCTGGACACGACTGAGCATACCTCAACTATAGAGCCGGAAGACCGGCAGCTTCGTTACAGACTATACAATGAAAAATTTTAGATATTGACAAATTTCAATGGAAAAGGCAAACAAATCCTATAACATTAAGTGTCGTTTTATTAAATTTAGTAGTATAGATTATTTATAACCAGGAACTGCAAATAATTTTTTCTACTTCGTCCTACAAATATATATTTTGAAAAAAATGCTTAAAATTAAAAATTTACATGGGTAGAAATTTTTCAAGTGAGCTCATGATTTTCAATACTGTGATGGAAATTGGAACACAACCTTTTTAGTAGTAGAAAATAATAGCATACAAATTTTTGCAAAAATATAATTTGTTTTCTTGCAAATAGACTTTGAAATTTTTTGAGTTCCTTTATAAAATAGTGATTTTCTCTTACACTGTTCATAGAAAATTTATGGAAATATAAGAGAATACACAGAAATAAATCCATCAAACAAGGGCATTTACAAAATTGTGATACCGCTATTTTCTCCTACTTTTTTACCAATATTTTTAAAACAATTGCTTGTATGAAGCTGAGCTGGATGCGGAAAATTTATTTAATATTGAACCAAAAGAAGCTCCAAATATTAAAGATGAAGAAACCATTGAAACATTTTTGTGCTCGCACTTTGGGTTCACATAAAATGAAAATTTTTAGCTCCACCCAGCAAAAGTCTATTTGCAAGGAAACAAATTATTTTTTTGCAAACATTTTTTGCCATTATTTTCTACTACTAAATAGGTTGTGTTCCTGTATTTTTTTTTTCAATTTCCATCACAACATTAAAAATCATGAGGCCACTTAAAAAATTTCTACCCACCTACTTTTATACTGGCTTCATTTAATCCTTTTATATTTCAACGAGCTTCCTCAGATAAAGTGGTTCCACGTGGCATTTTATTTGAAAAATTAAATAACTCTAAAATGTGCTCATATTTTGTTCCAAAAATGTATAACCGTTATGTTTATGGTTTTTCTTACTAAGCTTATCAACCAAATTTCGTAATTTTTAGTTAAAACACAAAATAGCAATTGCGCATATTTCACACTATTTTCGATTAACGGTACTACGAATACGGGCAAAAGAAGAATTCTCTGTTCGACTAATAAACTCCATCCTTTAAAAATTTTTTTGGCAAACTCAAAAAGAAAGACTTTGCTGGTAAAACATTCGCCTCAAGAAAAGCTTGTGAAATTCGACTATCCCAGTTTTTTGCTAATAGGGACGTAAATTTGTTTGAGAGAAGCATACTAAAATTACCTACAAAATGACAGCAAGTTATCGAACAAAACGGTACATATTTGAACTAAATCGGATCATTTTAGCTATGCTTAGTAAAGTCTTAAATTTCATGCAAAATAAATTATTTTTACTAAACCTGATCATTTCAAGAAGAGCTCCACATAAGTTTAGTTTTCATTTCTAAACTATCCAATAAAAAAGTTCATAAACATAAAACTTTTACTTTTTTTAAGCATGTAAGTAATAAAAACTAAACTTTGTGACTCGTGGCAAGTTTTTTCTTTTCAAAAATCTCACGGTTATATTATTTTTTTTTCCTTTGTGTTCATAATATTTCTGTAAGCTTGAGCTCTTTATTTTTAAAAGTTTAAAAAGAGAAACCATTAAAAAAATAGTAAGATTGCTTTCTGTTGAGGCAAACTGCTACGCATCGAATGCAAACACTGTCGAGTGTTAACAGTTTTACTGTTAGAGCAATTAGGAATATAAAACATCGTTGACATATTGAGTAACGGCACATACACATACACACACACACACACATAATCTCTCACACATTAATACACTGATGCATCAGGGCGTACTTGGAACATTTAACTTGTGCTTAATGGCAAATAAATTCAATTTAGAACAAAGCTCTATAAGGTTATTTCAAAGCTTTAACTCTTCATACCAGCAACACATAACAACAACAGCACAGAGACAAACAATAATCACACACACGTGCATACTTGCAACACACTCCTTGCAACAACCTTCTAGTCTACGCTAATGAGTTCAAGGCGTTGAGGAAGTGATTGTCTTGCATGACATCCACCTTGACTGAGATGCTGCAGATGCTCTTTAATTAAGACTGAAAACAATTTAAGCTGCTAGAACGAACATTGACGCCTTGGGAGGTAAAACAGGTGGGCTTTTTTAAGCAAAACAAAGCACAGTGGAACTAAGTGGTTTTCTGATGGCTTCGTGAATACTTTTGTGTAAAATTGTCCGCAGTTTCAAGTGTTTTTATCAGCAATTTCAATATATTACTTCACAGCAATTGTTGCTGCTACGCATTACAACTGATTTTATTTATTTTTTTCCTATGTCTTTCAAATAATTTTTCTAAAATGTTATCTTACATCAACTTCAACGGTTTAATATTTACGTTGGTGTGTATTTAAAAATAGCTAAAAAGTTGGCATGTTCATTTTTTAGCTTAACAAAAAAAAACAAAAAAGATTTTTCCTTAGCACGATTTAACACTTAAGCAGCAGCTAAAACAATGCCTTGCTTGCAGCCATCAACTTGCTGTCACTTTGAGTGGCACTTATAAACAAATCGACAAAAAATAACAACAAAAATCAAAACAAAAAGATTTAAGAATTTGCACAAAAAGTACGCGCTTTAGATTTATAAATAAATGTCTGTTCTATTTGTTTTGTTCTTTTTTTCTTAAGCCATCTCTATATTCTACTTTAGTTCTTCTTTGGTACTTTATTTTGATATTTTGATGTTTTGTTGTAAGTGTGTATAAATACAAATTTTTGATTTAATTAAGTCCGGCACTCGGCTGACAGCTGATTTAATTAACAGTGACAAAAGCGCGAAAATCTTGGCGCATTATTTATTGCGAAATTTATGACACTGATAACATTATTTATTAATATTAAAAATAAAATATTTGAAAATAATTGCTTTGCACAAAATTGAGTCTCATTTTCATTTAGTGCTTTTGCATCATTTGAACTTTTGTTGTTATTGCAAATCTTTCCACTTGCTTGTGCTGGCAGCGACGACAGGATAAATCAATAAAGATTTTAATTGAGTGTCTTGTTTGCACTGAAAGCACTTCCAGCACACTTCAAAGAGAATATCGAAAATTAATTTACTTAACAGCGAGCTTACAAATACAATACACAAAAAACAAACTTACACAATAAACTGCAAAAATTTTTAGCAATTTTAAAGAAATTAGAAACTTTTAAAGAGACTTAACTTGAGCTCAACCTAACCCAACAAATTTATTTATTCACTTTTAGCAAACTTTGATGATATTTCTGTTTCATGAACATATACTTAAAACTAGCTGATACCATGTAATTTAACCAAAAAAGTAGTCAGACCAGAATTTAATGGAAATTCAGCATAAGATTCGAAAAGAAAAAATATTTCAAGTACAAGTGGACATATTGGCGTTAAACAAAAGCACTTTTTAATTGTAATAAAAAAATCTTCATTGCAAGCATCAACAAAAATTAATATAACTAGGTATCTCTTTCATAGCTACGAAATGGTTTTAAGAACCGAATAGAGCTGTTTAATAAGCTGAGGACTCCACTAATGAGGACTCCACTAAATTTGTAGTTAGTGGGGAAAAAAAATTAAGGCGTATTTCCTTAGATTGAATTGAAATAAAGGCATGACAGCACAGCTATCACAAAAAGGACACAAATAAGCGGTGCAATGTGGTGCAAGATCTGCCTCACTCTGTTCGGCCATCAGCGTCTTCAACTGAAGATATCATCGCTCAATTGAAAGAAACAGTGACTGAAAATCGTCACTTAAGTTTGAGAGAGATAGTCACTGCACATTCTGTGCTTCATGAATCAATTCGTAGCATTTTAAATGATTATTTGCAATCATTTTGTTTATAAGCCTAGATTTTGCTTAAAAAAGAGAAAATAATAATATATATATTTTTTTTTTCTTAACAACAAATTAGCCGAATAACAATTTAATTACTAAGAAATAAAACAAGAAAATAAAATTCATGGTATTTTCTTTAAAAATGCAATTTGAAGGTATGAGCAGATTTAGGCCCTGAGCAGCAGATTAGAGTTTTTGTATTAAATCTGTTTAAAATAGTTAGTAAATAATTGAATTAATTTTTGTAAAACTTACTTTGTATGTCATTTGAAAGATCGATCAATTTTCTAAAATTTTGTCTTTTGGATCATTTGAATCCAATCAGAAATAAAAAAGATATAGCGACTTATCTAAAACGCCTTTGCTTCACATCAGAGATCTGCAACGAATCACATTTTTGAATCAATGAGTCACTTACACAAAAATGAGTATGAATAAGTATAAGTAGGTTCCAAAGTAGTATTCATATGTGATTGATTCAAAACAAAGTGAATCACATTTCTGATTCATGAGCCACTTACTCAAAAATGAGTATGAATGAGTATAAGTAGTTTCCAAAGTAGTATTCATATGTGATTGATTCAAAACAAAGTGAATCAAATAAGTATAGAATGAATTAAATGTTAAGGGTTGCCACCTAATCATATTTTTTTAAGAATTTAAAACATCATTTAACAGAGTTAGGAGGTCGTTGATTTCGAATCTGAATTCAGAATTTTAAAATTCAATGTGGTTAATAGGGTTGCCACCATAATTTTTTTATTTTTACGAATTAAGTGCTGGCGCGAACACTAGGTAAAGATGGGTCGCTGAATCCAAATCCGCTGTCACAATTTCAAAATTATGTTATTTTTTTATAATTTGCCACTTAATAGTTTAAATTTTTACGAATTTTCACCATCATTTGACAGTGTTAGGGGGTCGCCGATTTCGAATCTAAATTCAGAATTTTAAAATTCAATATGGCTTATAGTGCTGCCACCTTAATTTTTTTATTTTTACGGATTCGGTGCTGGCACGAACAATAGGTAAAAATGGGTCGTTGAATCCGAATCCATTGTCAGAATTTCAAAAAATGTAATTGAAATGTATTGAAAATGTATTTTAAATGTTTATATCTGAAATTTAAATATTAAAAACTTTGCTTGAAAGAAACAAATTTGTCTCAAATTTTAAAATAATTGAATTTTTTCAGTGTAAGCTTTTGAAACTGCTGCGCATTTTCTATTAATTTTTATTTTTCTTGTAAACTGAACAAGTTATATGTATAAAAACTGAGTTTTAGCTGTTCAGATGAAATAAAATAAAATAAAATAAAATAAAATAAAATAAAATAAAATAAAATAAAATAAAATAAAATAAAATAAAATAAAATAAAATAAAATAAAATAAAATAAAATAAAATAAAATAAAATAAAATAAAATAAAATAAAATAAAATAAAATAAAATAAAATAAAATAAAATAAAATAAAATAAAATAAAATAAAATAAAATAAAATAAAATAAAATAAAATAAAATAAAATAAAATAAAATAAAATAAAATAAAATAAAATAAAATAAAATAAAATAAAATAAAATAAAATAAAATAAAATAAAATAAAATAAAATAAAATAAAATAAAATAAAATAAAATAAAATAAAATAAAATAAAATAAAATAAAATAAAATAAAATAAAATAAAATAAAATAAAATAAAATAAAATAAAATAAAATAAAATAAAATAAAATAAAATAAAATAAAATAAAATAAAATAAAATAAAATAAAATAAAATAAAATAAAATAAAATAAAATAAAATAAAATAAAATAAAATAAAATAAAATAAAATAAAATAAAATAAAATAAAATAAAATAAAATAAAATAAAATAAAATAAAATAAAATAAAATAAAATAAAATAAAATAAAATAAAATAAAATAAAATAAAATAAAATAAAATAAAATAAAATAAAATAAAATAAAATAAAATAAAATAAAATAAAATAAAATAAAATAAAATAAAATAAAATAAAATAAAATAAAATAAAATAAAATAAAATAAAATAAAATAAAATAAAATAAAATAAAATAAAATAAAATAAAATAAAATAAAATAAAATAAAATAAAATAAAATAAAATAAAATAAAATAAAATAAAATAAAATAAAATAAAATAAAATAAAATAAAATAAAATAAAATAAAATAAAATAAAATAAAATAAAATAAAATAAAATAAAATAAAATAAAATAAAATAAAATAAAATAAAATAAAATAAAATAAAATAAAATAAAATAAAATAAAATAAAATAAAATAAAATAAAATAAAATAAAATAAAATAAAATAAAATAAAATAAAATAAAATAAAATAAAATAAAATAAAATAAAATAAAATAAAATAAAATAAAATAAAATAAAATAAAATAAAATAAAATAAAATAAAATAAAATAAAATAAAATAAAATAAAATAAAATAAAATAAAATAAAATAAAATAAAATAAAATAAAATAAAATAAAATAAAATAAAATAAAATAAAATAAAATAAAATAAAATAAAATAAAATAAAATAAAATAAAATAAAATAAAATAAAATAAAATAAAATAAAATAAAATAAAATAAAATAAAATAAAATAAAATAAAATAAAATAAAATAAAATAAAATAAAATAAAATAAAATAAAATAAAATAAAATAAAATAAAATAAAATAAAATAAAATAAAATAAAATAAAATAAAATAAAATAAAATAAAATAAAATAAAATAAAATAAAATAAAATAAAATAAAATAAAATAAAATAAAATAAAATAAAATAAAATAAAATAAAATAAAATAAAATAAAATAAAATAAAATAAAATAAAATAAAATAAAATAAAATAAAATAAAATAAAATAAAATAAAATAAAATAAAATAAAATAAAATAAAATAAAATAAAATAAAATAAAATAAAATAAAATAAAATAAAATAAAATAAAATAAAATAAAATAAAATAAAATAAAATAAAATAAAATAAAATAAAATAAAATAAAATAAAATAAAATAAAATAAAATAAAATAAAATAAAATAAAATAAAATAAAATAAAATAAAATAAAATAAAATAAAATAAAATAAAATAAAATAAAATAAAATAAAATAAAATAAAATAAAATAAAATAAAATAAAATAAAATAAAATAAAATAAAATAAAATAAAATAAAATAAAATAAAATAAAATAAAATAAAATAAAATAAAATAAAATAAAATAAAATAAAATAAAATAAAATAAAATAAAATAAAATAAAATAAAATAAAATAAAATAAAATAAAATAAAATAAAATAAAATAAAATAAAATAAAATAAAATAAAATAAAATAAAATAAAATAAAATAAAATAAAATAAAATAAAATAAAATAAAATAAAATAAAATAAAATAAAATAAAATAAAATAAAATAAAATAAAATAAAATAAAATAAAATAAAATAAAATAAAATAAAATAAAATAAAATAAAATAAAATAAAATAAAATAAAATAAAATAAAATAAAATAAAATAAAATAAAATAAAATAAAATAAAATAAAATAAAATAAAATAAAATAAAATAAAATAAAATAAAATAAAATAAAATAAAATAAAATAAAATAAAATAAAATAAAATAAAATAAAATAAAATAAAATAAAATAAAATAAAATAAAATAAAATAAAATAAAATAAAATAAAATAAAATAAAATAAAATAAAATAAAATAAAATAAAATAAAATAAAATAAAATAAAATAAAATAAAATAAAATAAAATAAAATAAAATAAAATAAAATAAAATAAAATAAAATAAAATAAAATAAAATAAAATAAAATAAAATAAAATAAAATAAAATAAAATAAAATAAAATAAAATAAAATAAAATAAAATAAAATAAAATAAAATAAAATAAAATAAAATAAAATAAAATAAAATAAAATAAAATAAAATAAAATAAAATAAAATAAAATAAAATAAAATAAAATAAAATAAAATAAAATAAAATAAAATAAAATAAAATAAAATAAAATAAAATAAAATAAAATAAAATAAAATAAAATAAAATAAAATAAAATAAAATAAAATAAAATAAAATAAAATAAAATAAAATAAAATAAAATAAAATAAAATAAAATAAAATAAAATAAAATAAAATAAAATAAAATAAAATAAAATAAAATAAAATAAAATAAAATAAAATGAAATACTGCCAATGAACTCTGACTGTCAATTAAGACTTACAAAAGCTTAAATAAATATGTCGTAACTTATTTTTAATTCAACGACAGCGTTAACTAAAGCAAAAACAATAAATATGTTAAGAAATAGCGCTACACACAAAACTACAGAGTAAGCAAGTAGTAAAACTATAAAAGCAGAAAATTCTGGGCAACTTTTTAAAAAAAGCCTTCAAGTGTCAGCCGAAAAATGAGTCAGCAAAATCGTCAAATTTACAGCTGCAGTCACCTTGTTAGCGTGGGATGAACATTTCATTAAATAGACATTTGCAGAGATAGAAAATTTTTCTTTAAAAAGCTAAGAGATAAAAAAAATTCAGTTATTTAAAGTTTTAAAACTATTTTAGTTGGGTTATGAAATTGTATCTTTTAGGTGAGGAAAGTTATATTTGAGTTGGGTCTTAATTAACCTTAAAATATACAGTAAAAAAATAACATAAAACTTTTGATCTTCAAAATGTCAACAAGACTTTTATGACTACTGAATTCATGCATTTTGTTAATATGACAAATTAAGTTTGTAAAAGTTCTGAAAACATAATTAATTTAGCTTAAACAAGTTCAAAGTTCAAATGAAACTTAAATAATATACACAAGCTTTTACGTAATGAAAATCATGCAACAATTAAACAATATTCAATTAATTTTGCAGATTAATTAATCGATAGATTATTATTACAGCACAAAAACTGTTAATTTACACATTCATGCATTTGCATAGATACATGTGGCAAAGTTCATAGTGTGTGGGAATTTGTGTTAACATCACAGTGACAGCATGCTGTGACCTACTCAGCAAGCAGCTTACACCAGGCAACATAGAAAAACTTTTGGAAAATTACTTTTTCACTTCAATAAACAAAACAATAGCTAAAAAATACTTAAGTATGATAAATAGAAAATTGAAAAAAAAAATCCATAAAATATTTCGCGCACTCACTTTAAAACGACAAAGATCGATATAATAAATCTCCGCACTTTAGTTGCTGTTAATTTATGGTATTATTTTTTGATTTTTTGTTGTTTGTTTTTTTTTTAGTCGCTGTTGTTTCGTTTTTCGTTTGGCCTAAAGCCAACGAACACATTATTGCATTGCGAACAGTTTTTATTGTGTCACGTTATTTGGCACTCAGTGTAATTAAACAACAACAGAAACACAACAAAAAGAATAAACAACGAAAAAAATAACAATTTAGAAAATCCAAACAGAGATAAAATTGCAAACATTTTCTGTGCGACTGACAGTTAAAACAGCTAAAGAGACAGAATTTTGATATATAATGTTTTGTAGTTGATGAGTTCATTGATTTTATTTACGTAATATTTTTCAGTCTCACACAAAAGTTGTCATTTTCATTAAATTTAAATATATAAATAGAGATGGAAAAAAAAATGTTGCTGCTATCAAAATAGATGAGATGTTTGTGAATACAAAATATCTTAAAGTCTTTTCAACCCAAATGTGGTTTATGTGATTGAGAAACTGATTGGAGCGTAAGGCTAGCAGCAATTATGCCCATTGCGATAATTCAGTTATTGTCTTAAAAAATTGTAGCATGTGTTGGTGGTCTATATTGAAAATGTAATTTTTATAATTTATACTAAAAAAATTTCCAAGTTTTAATATAAGTTTGTTGAAAGTTCTCTCAATTTGTAATTTTGGTTTTATTTATCTTACATAATATATATGGGCATTTCCAACGTAACTCACGCGATATGCGTATGACTTAAAGCTTTGTTTTCTCGGAAGTTTATGTTATTAATGCAAAAAAATTTCTTATGTACATATATATGTCTTACAAGACATAGTAATGGTATGATCTACCAAAATTGTCGTTTCTGTAACTAATTAAGAATGGCAGTGGTAAATATGGGCGTAACTCACGCGACAAAAAAAGGAAGTGTGTTTTACAAGCAAGTTTAGATTATAAAAACTCAGCAAATTTTTCCATATATGTAATTTGTTTTTGTTTTTAATTTTTAAATAATAGGAAAACAGTGAAGTTTCATAATAAACCCACTTTACCTATGGACTTTGTTTATTTAAAAATATATTGCGTTTCCAAAAAATATTTGCCGTAACTCACGCGACATAGCCCACGCGACAAAATATCCTTAAATTTATATTGGGTGATTAAGTAATTAGGTAGTAAAGTAATTATGTAATTTAGTAATTAAAAAAGAAATTGAATATACTGTTCTTTACTTGCCTCAACCATTTTTCTATTATCTTTAGCCAATGCCATTTATTTGCACTAAAACAAAATAGTTTACGAAACATTTACTAAACATTTACGAAAAGGGAAACTACATTTGTGAAACAGTGCAGACGATTTGATCATCATGGTTAATGAATTTATATAGAAATTTCTTAAAATACTAAAATTAAAATGTTTCTTGTATATAATATCAGAAAATAAACAGTTTTTAATAAGTTTTAATTTCACGGTAGACTTTTCTGCGGAAATGCCCATATACTCTAAGGCTTATGAAGACATAGTCAATGCCTTCAAAAAACCCTTCTTTTTCTCTTTTTGCACTCAGCAGCACTATTGTTGTTAGCCTGAGCTACTTTCTATGCACAGTATTTTCTTGTTGCCATAAATAAGATTCGTAACATAATTATAACCCACTTACCAGCATTGAATGGTTTAAGAAAAAAAATTAGCTTTGGACACCACTATACAAAAGAGAGTGCTACATGATAGAAGTATTTAGACAAAGCGATCTCTGTTTTTGTTGTACTTTATTAGTATAGCAATTGATGCTAAATCACCATTAACTTTTTGCTTAAAGCTGCATATTTACCTGCAGTCTTAGCGTAACATGTATATAACCCACCCAAAGTTTTTAAGTTTTAAAAGTGTGTACCTATAGCAGAGAGTATCTAATGCTCTCTTTATCAACTGACTACATGACGTCATCCAACGCTTCTGCATAACAAAAACTTATGGAATTTTGCGATCGCTTATGTAAATAGATACAATTGAAAATAAATTCTTACAAAAATTAAGTGCGTGGTGAAAAATTGTATAAACGAAAAAAAAAATAATATAAGTTTATTCTTGTTTCCTAAAGCTTAGTATGCTGTAGAAACGAAAAAAATCTTTCGTAAGAAATGCATTGCGTTTTTGACAGAGAAAGGTAGCGAAATTTTTTTTCGTTGGTTAGTACGCTGTTCAATGAAAAATTTGTTCAATGCAGCCAAGTTCACAAATACGATTGGAGAGTTAACATGTCAAAATTTCGCTGTCTTTTATATGTCGGTACATTTAATTAGCGTGGAAATTTAACATTCAAAAATAATGTTCAACTAACACATTTAACAAACAGGTATTAGTGTTGAGTCTACACTAAAATTTTGCGTGTATTAAATGCCTAACAATTTTCATTTCTACAGCATACTAAGCTTAAAAAGGAAAAGTGGCTGAATTTTTGTGAAAACAATGCAGAAAAGTCTCGGATTGTATATTAATACATGCAGTGAATTCAAACAATAGCACTGGATGACGTCATGTCCCCCTCTCACTCTGGTGGAACGCGCAATCTTGTTTCTATCATTCTTGTGCCTACACCAGAATTGAAGCAACAACACTTTCATTTGCTGTGTTTGTACACATTGTCGAGAGTGATCTTTAACGTAGATTTTATTGTTGCCTACGTATGATTTCATTTATAAAAAAGTTTGCAGCTGTGGAGTCAAAAGCACTTGGAAAAATCGGTGTTTGATATCGCTACCTTAATATAGAAAGGCCCTAACTCATTTTTTGTTACTTTATAGGAGATGGAAAAAACTTAATAAAAATTATAATTTTGCGGATCCAAATTTTCTTAAAATGGCTTTTATTTTTAAGACACTAACCAATTCAATGCTGTAGCAATGTTTTTGCAGCAATTTTTTTTCCATAGCTTTTTTTGTTTTGCAAAAATCTTTAAAAAAAAATTAATTTTGAAAAAAATGAGTTAGGGCCTTTCTATATTAAGGTAGCGATATATATTTCAAATTTAATTATTCTAGCGTTGCAATATGAATTATATATCTTCAGATGAGAAGTGGGAAAATGAATTATTTTTCACTCATAACTTTAAGTCTGAAGCCCAATGCATAATATGCTATCAAAGAATTAAGAAAAACAGAAAATATCATATTGAAAGGCATTTTAAGACATTTCATGCAGTGTAGTGCACCAAGTCAAACTACATATATGTTTGCATTTAAAAATCAAACATATTTGTCTCCTTTTTTATCATCCATTTTTTTTTTCTAAAACTTAAAAAACAATCAATACAATGATCAGAAATTATTTTGAAATTCTTCGAATTAACACAAAGTAAAATTAAACAAGTATGTTCCTACATAACTCCCCCTCTAGAAAAACAATATGAAATGTTAACGTAAAACATAAAATTAACTAAATCTTATAAGTAAAAAACAATTTAAATCAGACAATATTAAAAGTAACTTTCTTTGTTTTTACAGTGTTTTGTGTAGTGTTAAAATCATGAATATTTTCTATATGTGCTGGTTTGAGATTATCAATCGAGACAGTTTTAACTGAGTTTCCAATTTGAATTTTAAACGTTTTATTATTTTTTGATATTACTGAATATGGACCCTCAAATGGTTGCTGTAGCCCTGAGGTTCGATTTACTTTCAAAAAGACATATTACACGATTTTAAAAGTTCGGGGACATAAGAAATTTTAGAATTTGAATGATGGGTGATATTTGCTCTACAATGTGAAAAATGATCTCTTAACTTTGCGAGTGTATCATCTTCACAAACAGATCTTCACAAACAGGGTTTGAACCGATGTTCTTCATCTTACGAATCATGTATTCTTTCAGTAGGTTACGGCCACCTAGCAATCAAACATTTCATTATATTCGGTAATTGTTCGACAAATTAGGCTGAACGATTTCGGTTTTACTTGTTTTTAACTCAACTTTTACCTACCATCAACCTACAATTGAATTTTTTCTACTAATATTTTTTTTTCGTAAACAGTATGAAACCGTTAATAAATACTACGAATGTAATGGAAGAAATTTTGAAGTTATTCGTACGAGAATTTTATGACTATTATTTCAATGTACACACTAATTCGTACAATGCACTCATCCGAATTTTTTTATTTTTATTTGCGAATATAATAGTATATTAAACGAATAAATTCGTAGAAACTACATCAGGTATTTTTTTATTATTATTATTATTGATTATTATTGTTCTTTTTACATGAATTGCTTAAATAAAGTAAATTTTTTATAAATAAAAATAATAATAATACCACATTCTATAGAACACAAAGGAACTAGAGATGAATGTGGGTTAGCTTAGAACATATTATAAAATGTTTATGTAAAAAACTCGAAATACATGGGGTCATCAGATAGAGCTTTATAAATAAAATAAATAAAATAAAATAATTAAAAGTTAATAAGAAAAATTGGTAGCGTGAAAAAACAGAAACGACTTTTTTTTGTGCTGTTTTTTATAAACAAAAATTAAATAAAATTAACGAATCAATTGAAGCAAAAATACAAGAACTTAATTAATTACATCAAGAAGGTTATAAATATTTTCATATGATTTCTTGAGAAGCCATGCTTTCACTTCCCTAAGAAAAACGTGTTTATTACTAAGACATCTAACAAAAAAAGGAAGACAATTAAACAGTCAAGGACCAACCGAGGTAAAAATTTATTAAGAAGTGATTTAAATTGTGTGTTGGAATCAACGCCAGTCTTTGATTATTAATTCTCAACTTATAGCTCAAATGACATCTATTGTTAAATAACCAGACCTTATAAAAAAACATTTTAAGAACTTTAAAATTGTGTTCAAGTGTTTCAAAGGAAGAACATTTAAACTCATAAACAGAGGGAAACTATTTCCACAGACATTTTTTTTACATATAATACGAATGGTATGCTTGTGCAAAGTAAGTAAGGGATTTATTTTGTTTCTGTGTGTACCACCCAACATGGCAAGGCATATTCCATTTTGTAGTGAAAAATACCAAAATATATATATTCAAGCAATTTTGTTGAACAAAAGGGCCTTAAATGATACAGCTGTCTTATAGCTGCCATTAAGTATTTTTTTAGTGCAGCTGCATGATCAAGCCAATTCATTTTCCAGTCTAGCAGTACACCAAGATACTTAAACGTTTTAATACAATTAATAGAAACACAATTTGAGGAACAGGTATTAGTGGTGCGCAAATAGTTTGACTCATAACAGACCTTATTGCTAATTAAAAACCTTTTGCAGTCAGCTGAATGGAAAATACAGTCTGCAATTTCAATTGTTTTACCGGCCAGATTAAAATACATAATTTTGGTTTTGTTACTTAAAACAAGTTTATGTGTAGTAAACCAATTCTTATTTATCCAAATCCTTATTTAATTCAACTTTAGTCTCAAAACTGAATTGCATGAAAAAGTGCATGCCAGATTTTCAGCAAATGCCACAGTTTTACTCGAGAAGCTTTGGGAAAAAAGTGAATTAATAAATACTAAAAATAGGGTGGGACTTAAGACTGAGCCTTGAGGAACTCCAATGTTAATGCTGGCAAAGTTACTATAAATATTGTCACTTTTAACTCTTTGAACTCTATTTGACAAATTCGATGAAAACCAATCGTAAACTGAGCCTCTAAAACCACATTTAAAGAGGTTTTTTTTTTAAGGATTTTATGATCAACCGTATCAAATGCATTCGTTATATCGACAAATAATGCTGCTGATTGCTTTTTGCATTTCAAACTATACTAAATATATGAACAAAATTCTAAATGGGCTTTTTCAGTAGAAAGTTTTGCTCTAAAGCCGAATTGACAGTCGCTAAAAAACTTTGATTTATTTAAAAAGTCAAGCATTCTAAATTTAACACTTTTTTCAAAAATTTTTGAATAAGTAGAAAGAAGTGAAATTGGTCTGTAATTGTTGACTGAAGATTTATTACTTTTCTTAAAAAAAGGAATAACTTCAGCTTTTTTAAGTTCATCTGAAAAATTCCACAATCTGGACTTTTATTAAAAATATGACATAGAACATCAGTTACATTGTAAACAATTTTGTTTAAAAAATTACTAGAAAAACTATTTTCTAAGCAGGAATAAGAATTTTTAAGAGACATGATAATTTTGTAAATTTCAAAGGAGAAAATGGGCTAAAGAAAGAAGTTGTTTGAATTAGATATTTCTCTGTCTAAGCAATTACAAGAAGAATTTGCTAGACCATTTTCAACAACGACGTCTGTACCTATTTTGGAGAAAAACAAATTAAATAAATAAGCCAAATCACAAGAGGAAGTGTAGATTTTATCGCCGACTTATATATTATAGAGTTTGGAATTTTTATATGGTATTTAATAAATGCCATTCCTTTTTTCGCATCACCTTTTATCTTGTTAAACTCATTTTCATAATGAACATTTTTTGCATTGGAGCTCTCAATTAGGATTTTTTTACACGGATTTTTGTAACGGTCTTTTAAATTTGCATTTAATGAATATTTTTAAAGTTGTTTATGAAGCTTATTTTTTATTGATTCTTAGTAACACTTCACGAATGAATTCGTAAAGATATCACGATACAAATACTTCGTATATGTTACTTATATTCGTAGAATGCACGAATATTTTATTTGCGAATATCATTCGTAGCCATTTAACTAATAAATTTTTTGAGTGTAGCTTTCAGAAATTAGCAATATTGCAAAACGCAATTTTCCTTCATACAAGTCGTATGGAAAAACGGAAAAAGCGCCACTTCTAGACCTTTACCAATTAAATTTCGCCTCACAGGGGGTATACTTTAGATAAAGAGTATAATTGTCAAATAAGTTTTTTTGTTTCTAAACGACCCTAATATGAATATAGGGAAATTTTCACTTGAAATCAAATTCTAAACGAAATGTTGCTTGATTGATTTGATTCTATAAGAAAGTGCACCGCGACGTATGAGTAACATTTAATTTTCGTAACCGACTATTTTTAATTTATATCCATATAAAATGCATTTAATTATTTTAACTTTTTTGAAAAAGGAGTTTTTACCAAAACAAATGTGTGATACTATCAAGATCTGCACGCAAAATCTACATTTACACGAAAAATAAATGTTAAAAGAAAACCTTCAAAGCTGAAAACTTTTTGTTTTCGTTCGAGTTTAATGTCCTTAAACTCACCCAAAATGTATGTATTAGAAACATTAGGGCATGTTAGAAATTTGTAAGCCATTTATATTTTCAAAGCACACCCACATGCAATGCAAAAAATGCAATTTGCAAGTTAAAATGCAAGTGCAACCAAGTTAACCTTGCATGCATTTTTGCCCTTTATTGTTAACGTCACTGTTGAAATTGAGGCTGTTTTGTATATTTTTGTTGTTGTTGTTGTTGTTGTTGCTAGTTAGTGTTGTTGTTAATTGCTGCTGCTGCTGCTGCTGCTGCTACTGGCATAGTAATGCTATGTATTTGTTCGCCAATGTTAAGTGCGCAAGGTTGCCGCATAGATGGCGCTGACATTAAAAATCATTGTTTCCCGCACATCAGGGTGTGGTCGTGATGCCTAATGGGCGGTTGTCGGTTTTCACGATTGCTTAGGGCACAAATTTTACAAATTGTTATTGCTAGATAGTGGATAGATGGAAGTTGATTCAACTGTGAGTTAAAGTTAGTGGCAGGGAGTGTTCGGAAAATTAAAGCATTTCCTATCATTTTGAAATGTGGGTGTGTTGCTGCTGTATGTATGTTGTAATGTGCATGTGTGTTTTGGTGTATGTGTGTAATAGTACTTTATGCAACCTTTACTTTTTATGTTGCAAAACTTTTGTCGGTTACCAAAGCTGGTTAGGTAAAAGTTGAACTTAACAAATTTCATTAAAATCATTTTCATTAAAGTTTCACAGTTTGTTGGTTAAAGCTTCAAAATGTTTTTTTTTATATAGCATTAACCGCAGCTGTTAATCTTTTTTTATAGCTTTTCATTTAATTAAATTTTTGGCTTTAATACAATTAGTAACCTTCATTGTGCCCTCCCACTCCACACTTCACTCTCCACCAACTCCAAGCGTCTTCAAGGTGCAATAAGAAAACAAATAAAAACAGCATTAAAAAATACACATTTATTGAGTTTTATCAAGGTTGCTTCTGTGCGTCGCTGTTACAACTCCAACTCCATCTTTGTTGTTGCCGTTTAATACGCTTTTCTTACTGTGCTGCATAAACGTACAGCACGAGGCTTAAAGCAAGTAGCTTGGAAAATTTTTATTATGCTTCAAGCAAAACAAAGCTTTAACTACACTTTACTACCTTGCAATTTGTGGCTGTCAGGGCAGCACTCAATGCATTATGGCTTCAGAGGTTGCCACATTTTTTTGTATCCTCTTAAAGAAACATCAAATAAAATACGAGCAAAGATAATTTTGCATATGTAAAATTAAAGCCGATGTATGCCGCATTCAAGATAAAGCAATTTTTCAAGAAAATTTTCTTATTTATCTTCATAGATATTAACCTAGAAATGGTTTATATCGCATAATTTTATATCCCTGTTAACAATTTATTTTTTTAATATAGCAAAAAGCTTTCTTTTTTAATCAGCTTAACTTTATTGTGTATTTTGTTACCATCTTCTCAAACTTAATTTTAATCCTACACTAAATATATTACCATAATTTCTGTCCGAATTTTTTTATGTTAAACGCTAACTGTTGTAAATATTTTATTTTATAAATTCATTAGATTCCTGACTACCTCGCTCGTTTACCTCTTCACGACTCCATAAATGTTTACGCTTGAAAAAAATTTTAAGCATAAAAATTTTGCTGTCAGCTTGTGCAATAACCTAGGCAGAAAATTAAATGTTACCAAGAATCAAGAGCCGAGGATAATGTTTGCTATAAAATGCCTTGATTAATTTTTATTTAATGTAGCATCTTTAATTTATTATAACATAATTGCGGAGAAAGACAAAAGAAAATCAAGGTTGTATCAATTTCTTGTAATATCACAGTACATGCGTGGCTATGACATTTATGACAAAGTATCAGTTAAGTTGTTGCTTATGGTAGACTTTTTATAGTAAAAGGTAAAGATTTCATTGTGCTAAGAAAGCAAGAAAAGCAAAAAAAGGACTTACCGATATTCACAATACCATGATTGGTCAGTTCCCAGCAGGATTGCAGACGTAGAATGCTTAGACTGTGACTTTGCTTGGGCGAAAAGTAGCCGAGCGCAGTATCAGTGACGTGGTAAGCCTTAAAGTATGCAATGAAAATAAAAAAGAAGTTGAGTTAGATTGATTTTTTACAAAAAATATATTAAGGATTTGACAAAAGAAGATATATAAATTAGAGGAAATGAGATAAGGCTAATTTATTAATGATAATAAGGAAATTGTAGAGAAAAAATTTATGTCGTTTATTTAGCTATTAAAATAAGAAGAATATTGATAAGAAGATGAAAGACAGCTTGAGAGAAAAATTCCAAGTAGAAAATAAAAAACGGGATACGAAGAAATTTTTTTAGCTTGAAAGGAATTAATAAAAAAAAGAACTCAATTATCCACCCTGAGTCCAGGGGACTCACAACGAACTTATTTTTATTTTCTGTGATTAATAAAGTAAATAAAAGTTAATAAATGAACTGTTATAAAATAGGGGTAGTAAAGAATATAATAATTTAAAATATGTTGTATTATTTTGCAAAAAATACAGTGTGAGTTCTGGGGACTCAGGCTGGGTATTTATGGGATTATAAGGAGGGTCGATAATTGAGGGTTAATACAAAACACTGTGCATAAATCGGTCACTTTTTTTTTGCAAACAAGCTAGGGCCATATTATTTCAGCATAATTCGAGGACGCTGAATTTAATGGCTTTTACCGTTTTTTAATCCTTCGGTCCGTTTTCGAGAAATTTAAGTTTCAAGGTCAAGTACATGTGGATGCAGTTTTTGTTAGAAACACTTTTTTCTCATTATCTTTATCGACTTCATGTCAACGAGTGAAACATTAAAAATTACCTAGAGAATAATTTTTTAAACAGTTTAACCCTCGAAACCCAACTCTTATGGTCCAAATGGACCTCATAAATCAAAAAACCTTTTTTTCGTATAAAAACTTTGTTTAAACAAAATCAAGTAAGCTTTTTGATGGAAAAATATTCCCCTGATATAGTGGCGATAAATTAAATTACAAATTAAACCAAATTAACCAACTTTCGGTGTCCCTAAAACGACCTAAAAAATATTAAAATTAAGTTTTTCATACATATTTTTTTATTTTCTCAGATCGATTCATCTGTTTCTACTATTTCTTCATGCAAATTCCAGCAAATGTCTCCTAAGAGAGCATCTAGTTTTTTACTACTGTACCAGTGCTCGAGTCTCGCCATCACCTGATGCAAACGTTCGCCATGCTCATCAATAATGAGTTGTTGGCATGGGATTGTGTCAAAGCGGTGATTAAGAATGTTCTAGGAATTCATCGAGCCGACGATTGGCGCTTACACACTGACAAAATGCTTATCGCTTTCTATACTTTAAATGTAAGAATGTCGCTAAAAATTAATATCCTGCATTGCCACGCTGATTAGGACAACAATCCCCAGACGAATCTGATAAACATGGCAAACGTTTCCATCAGATGACGGCGAGACTCGAGCACTGATACAGTGGTAAAAAACTAGATGCTAGATAATTTGTTGGAACTTACATGAATAAGCAGAAGAAACAGATGAAATATGTAAAAAACTTAGTTTTAATACCTTTCAGGTCGTTTTAGGGACACAGAAAGTTGGTTAATTTGGTTTAATTTGTAATCTAATTTATCGCCCTTATATCAGGGGAATATTTTTCCATCAAAAAGCTTACTTGTTTTTCTTTGAACAAAGATTTTATACGAAAAAAGGTTTTTTTATTTATGAAGTCAATTTGGACCATAAGAGTTTAGTTTCGAGGGTTAAATTGTTTAAAGAAATTATTTTCCAGGTAATTCTTAATGTTTTACTCATTGACATGAAGTCGATAAAGTTAATGAGAAAAAAGTTTTTCTAACAAAAACTGCATCAACATGTACTTGACCTTGAAACTTCAATTTCTCGAAAACGAGCCAAAGGATTAAAAAAGGTAAACGCCATTAAATTCAGCGTCTTCATTTTATGCTGAAATGATATGTCTTCAGCTTGTTTGATATTTGGACATGCACAGTGTAATTAATAAAGATATTATTATAAATATTGGTAACGAATTAACTTTAAGGAACATTATTAAAGGTGATGTTTTATATCTCACTCTTAATAGCTCCAACATGGCAACCATTATTCATAGGGGGCATGCCTCTTGGGACATCTTTAGGCATAGACAAGACCTTGACCTTAACTACTCAACTCAACCCATTTTTACTAGGGTTGACACAGCTCAAAGCTAACTTAATGCTAGCGTTCCACGAACGCTGCCAGCTGAGGAATATCAAGTGAATTGGATAAAAGGAAAGTGCCTTGAAAAGGAAAAAATAGCTTTAAAAAGCCAAGGAAAAACGCTAAGAAACTTTAAAACAAAGCGTTGCAAACAGAAGAGTGTTTCGATCCAATTGTATGCTAAGCCATATTCCGATTAATTCCATACAAATCTCCAGAAACTGATGAAATTTACCCATGCCTGTACTAGTAAGGCATTAATACTGCTTTAAATTCAGATGAAGCCCCTGATTGAATACAAGGGTATTAAGATATCCAGCGAAATAAACATAGATGTCGACTTGGATGCAACGCTGGATAAATATCGCTAAGCAATCTTTTAGATTTTTTTTTCTTTGAATATTTTAATTTTTTAACATTACTTTTTAGTTTTAAACGTTTCTTCTATAAAAAAATTGCTTGTAATTAATAATTCCGAATAAAACTTTCAGTTGGTTCACACTTACTTATATGTGTTTGTTACTTGTCCCGACAATCACAACTTCTTATCCCAAACTTTGCAAATTCATGTAAAACATGTGACTATTCCTTAAGAAATTCTTCCTACAATTAACTATTGCAGCACATCTCAGGTCTCTCATATAAAAAAGTTTGAGTTTGAGCTCTATGGTTTGACTGAATTTCAATGTTTTATCTTCTTATAACGGGTAAATGAATTTGTGTGTACTCAAGAGTACTCAAAAATTATTTAAAATATCCCGACCGTTACCGTGGAATAACCGGTATAAAAAAATAAAAATGCACAAGAGGTTAGTTGAAAAAAACTTACAAAGAAAACGCTTTAAATATGAATGACCAAGCACCACAGGAACCTAACAAATAAATACAACAATACCACAGTTTATTTATTAAGGATGAGTAAAAATTTCTGAACGTAAAAGACAAAACAAATAAGATAAAACCAGGAAAATTTTGTAAGAAATTCATTGCAAAAAAATCTACTTTATTAGTTTCAAAAAAAATACAAGTAAAAAACTTGTGTGCGGATACTGAAGAAATTCATTTAAATATTTTTTTTGTACATAATATAAACCAAATAAATTTTTATTTTCTACTTACTTGTAGCGAAAACTCATAGAGTGAGGGTAGAAGTTGTGCCACTGCGCCCACCGCCTCATCCGCAATATTAATGCAATCGGCCAGCGAGAGCGAAACTATGCGGGGTGTAAGACACGCCCAAAGACCAGCTTCAGTTACCTCATTGCAGCCAGCTAGCTCCAGTTCGAAGAGACTCTGTGAAGGAAATGCAAAAGCAATTGGAGTAAGAAAAGTGCCAAAAGAAATACAACGTTTATAATTTCTATAAATGTACAAAACTTTTCAATGAGCAGCATGAAGTTTTTTTTAGGTTCGTAATTTTAGTTAGTTAAAATCAATATGACACGATAAAAATAACCATCACCATAACTATACCCATAATCATAACCATAACTATTACCATAACCATAACCAAAACCATAACCATAACCATAACCATAATCAAAACCATAACCATAACCATAACCATAACCATAACCATAACCATAACCATAAGCATAACCATAACCATAACCATAACCATAACCATAACCATAACCATAACCATAACCATAACCATAACCATAACCATAACCATAACCATAACCATAACCATAACCATAACCATAACCATAACCATAACCATAACCATAACCATAACCATAACCATAACCATAACCATAACCATAACCATAACCATAACCATAACCATAACCATAACCATAACCATAACCATAACCATAACCATAACCATAACCATAACCATAACCATAACCATAACCATAACCATAACCATAACCATAACCATAACCATAACCATAACCATAACCATAACCATAACCATAACCATAACCATAACCATAACCATAACCATAACCATAACCATAACCATAACCATAACCATAACCATAACCATAACCATAACCATAACCATAACCATAACCATAACCATAACCATAACCATAACCATAACCATAACCATAACCATAACCATAACCATAACCATAACCATAACCATAACCATAACCATAACCATAACCATAACCATAACCATAACCATAACCATAACCATAACCATAACCATAACCATAACCATAACCATAACCATAACCATAACCATAACCATAACCATAACCATAACCATAACCATAACCATAACCATAACCATAACCATAACCATAACCATAACCATAACCATAACCATAACCATAACCATAACCATAACCATAACCATAACCATAACCATAACCATAACCATAACCATAACCATAACCATAACCATAACCATAACCATAACCATAACCATAACCATAACCATAACCATAACCATAACCATAACCATAACCATAACCATAACCATAACCATAACCATAACCATAACCATAACCATAACCATAACCATAACCATAACCATAACCATAACCATAACCATAACCATAACCATAACCATAACCATAACCATAACCATAACCATAACCATAACCATAACCATAACCATAACCATAACCATAACCATAACCATAACCATAACCATAACCATAACCATAACCATAACCATAACCATAACCACAACCGTAACCATAACCATAACCATAACCATAACCATAACCATAACCATAACCATAACCATAACCATAACCATAACCATAACCATAACCATAACCATAACCATAACCATAACCATAACCATAACCATAACCATAACCATAACCATAACCATAACCATAACCATAACCATACATAACCATAACCATAACCATAACCATAACCATAACCATAACCATAACCATAACCATAACCATAACCATAACCATAACCATAACCATAACCATAACCATAACCATACCATAACCATAACCATAACCATAACCATAACCATAACCATAACCATAACCATAACCATAACCATAACCATAACCATAACCATAACCATAACCATAACCATAACCATAACCATAACCATAACCATAACCATAACCATAACCATAACCATAACCATAACCATAACCATAACCATAACCATAACCATAACCATAACCATAACCATAACCATAACCATAACCATAACCATAACCATAACCATAACCATAAACCATAACCATAACCATAACCATAACCATAACCATAACCATAACCATAACCATAACCATAACCATAACCATAACATAACCATAACCATAACCATAACCATAACCATAACCATAACCATAACCATAACCATAACCATAACCATAACCATAACCATAACCATAACCATAACCATAACCATAACCATAACCATAACCATAACCATAACCATAACCATAACCATAACCATAACCATAACCATAACCATAACCATAACCATAACCATAACCATAACCATAACCATAACCATAACCATAACCATAACCATAACCATAACCATAACCATAACCATAACCATAACCATAACCATAACCATAACCATAACCATAACCATAACCATAACCATAACCATAACCATAACCATAACCATAACCATAACCATAACCATAACCATAACCATAACCATAACCATAACCATAACCATAACCATAACCATAACCATAACCATAACCATAACCATAACCATAACCATAACCATAACCATAACCATAACCATAACCATAACCATAACCATAACCATAACCATAACCATAACCATAACCATAACCATAACTATAACCATAACCATAACCATAACCATAACCATAACCATAACCATAACCATAACCATAACCATAACCATAACCATAACCATAACCATAACCATAACCATAACCATAACCATAACCATAACCATAACCATAACCATAACCATAACCATAACCATAACCATAACCATAACCATAACCATAACCATAACCATAACCATAACCATAACCATAACCATAACCATAACCATAACCATAACCATAACCATAACCATAACCATAACCATAACCATAACCATAACCATAACCATAACCATAACCATAACCATAACCATAACCATAACCATAACCATAACCATAACCATAACCATAACCATAACCATAACCATAACCATAACCATAACCATAACCATAACCATAACCATAACCATAACCATAACCATAACCATAACCATAACCATAACCATAACCATAACCATAACCATAACCATAACCATAACCATAACCATAACCATAACCATAACCATAACCATAACCATAACCATAACCATAACCATAACCATAACCATAACCATAACCATAACCATAAAAATAAACATAACCATAACCATAAAAATAAACATAACCATAACCATAAAAATAAACATAACATAACCATAAATAAACATAATCATAATCATCAACATAAACATAACCACTAGACATGGGTAACGCAGCAACTAATGATGCGCTGATACACCAACCCAAGCGCATTTTACTGTATCAGCGCAGTGCGTCAACGCAAGTGCGCCACAACGTAGTTTGAATTGCTATAAAATCTATATTAAGAAGATGTTCATCAGCACAGGCTTTTTTTAATTAAATAGCTTGTTGCGTTATGTTGTCAATTTGTTGAATGCGGTGAGTTTTGTAGTGAAGTAGCGACTTGTTCTAAGAGCAAGCGCAACTTAGAAAAAATAAATATAATCAAATAAAAAATACTGAAGCATTATATCTGATTTAAAGAACTCATATTGCTTATTAATTGGATTAAAACTACTTAAATAATTAGTTATTATCTAATATGAAGCATTACTGTACAAATACAATATTTTTAGCATTCACCAAAAATGCACCAATTATATAATTTAAGCATGTAGTCAAACTTTATGCCGTTTAAGGTTAATATTAAATTAATATTATTTAAGGCAAATCTAAAGAAACAAAATATGAGCATGAAGCAAATGTATTGCTGCGGTTTTGCATTACTGCGTTATCTTTTAACTATTAACGCAATATTTTAACGTCAACGCAAAAACAAACAGATGCGCTGGTAAACATTAAGCAAGAAGATTTTTGCTTTTACTTTCTAAATTGAACACGTTCAAAACATTGTCATACATATAGGAAAACCGCTCCGTGAATGGCAAACAATCAAACACTCATGCTTAACAACATCTTTCCCGCAACTGATTTTCTATATTTAGTAAATAAGCAAACAATGTTCGCTTCGAATATTCTATTGCAATATTTGAGCCGCCGTACAACTTGTGCAATTTTTGCTCGCTGTATAAATATTTTCTAATTTGTTTGTTAGGCGTCTTATTTATATTACTGCGCTATTGCGTCACTATTTTTAAAACAAGTGAATCAGCGCAGTAACGCATGTGCTTCAACTCAATAGCGCAACGCAGCGCAGCGTTACCCATGTCTACCAACCACAACTCAAAAATAAACGCAGAAAAAACGTCAAAATAGTAAAATCATTAAACAAATTGACTCCTGCGAAAAAGCGTCTCAATTGCCTTAATTAGCAAGCATCATTTGCACATCATTAGCCACCAGTGTTGCCATATTGTTTTTATTAAAGCACAACTTCTTTAAGTTCTCGTAAAATGTTTTTATTTGCAATTCACGCTAAATCAATTAATACTCAAGGTACAACAAACAAAGCATGCGTCATTTTGCAACGTAGCCATATTGTTAATTTTTCATTAATTTGTTGTTACTTCATTAAGCCTTTGGAATAACATATTATTATATATAAAGAACAAAAACAAACAAAAACGCTCTTCTAAGTCTTATTACAAGCAGCAATGGCTTAATTCTGCAAATTATTTCGCTATGTTATACATTTATACATTATTTTGCAATGTTTTGCAGTGCTGACGTATGTATTTCTGCTATAGATTGCAATAAATTGCGTTAACAATTGCTTGCCACAACTAGTACACAGCACACAACCTTCACCCATTTAACCCGCAAACATTTCTTTACTTGGCCCACTTTCAAGACAAATGCGGACACCTGCCTGACGCCTGCTCTGAGCCACCCACAAACTGCCAACCAGCCCATACAATTATGTTATACATATATACAGCTATTTTATTGATTACTCTGCCGCACGCGCTGGTCCCCCATTGTTTTTTCATCAAATAACTAAAAAAAAGTATCCAGCTACTAGCAGCATAATAACGGTAACTATTTAACCCTTTTTCTCAGTTATTTACTGTGACCTTTGCCTCTAAACAGTTTCACGTGCTGCTTGACAAAAGTCGTTGTGCTGAAGTTTTGGCTATAATTAGCAAAACTCTTTTTATGTATGTATGTTCGATTTGAATATTATTAACCCATTGCAGCACATGGGTTTTTCCCAAGTATGTAAGTGCAAAACTTGCTTCTTTTGCTGGAGAATATCTAACTTAAAATTTAATAATGAAAAACATTTCTTTATTAAATGTTTCAGTGGGAGCTTTGACCATAAGCTTGTGCTTAGCAAGAACAGTTTTGTCGTTGCTCATAGCAAAGCTATGTTCATTTTTAGATTCCTTTTTATATCAATTATTTGTTTCTTTTTTTGTTTTTTGTGGCATCCAGATTAAATTCAACTAATTTTAGTAATCGCCCTTAAAGATTGCTAAGCTATTTCAAGCTTTCCAGTTTTGTTATTCAGCAAACACCGTTATCATTACGTTCGGGTAATTTTGTCCATCTTGATCTAGCGTTGAAATTCGTTCACGTCAAAGTTAAGAGGAAAATTGGAGAAACTTTCCTAACAACTGACAACATGTCAACAACAATGTTGACAACCAAACTATTTTCGATGTTTTTAATATCGTGTTCATCTAATTTATGTTTCCACAAGGAACTTCTGCTTGAATTTGATTTCATATCAGTTGCTTCAATCAGTAACTCATAAATAAAGAGGACATCAAATTGGGTAGTGTTCTAAACATACAAGTTTCATAATTTGGTTTTTTGTTGTAAGATAAAACAAAAGTGGAATATGTATAAAATTTCTTGAAAAAAATAACCAGCTAGTTCCACACAAAATATTATCAAAATTTATTATTATAGCTTTAATGCCGTCAGCAGTTCTTGGAGTATAATATTCGGAGAAACTTAACTCGGTACAGTAAAAACCAAGAAATTATTTAAATTTGTAAACCATGAAGCTAATGCTGGAATATCCGGTTTTATGTCATTTAAGGGGAGTCTTGAAAAGCACTGTTCTAAAAAAATTTAATTTTTTAGGCGGACAATTAGGGTTTGTCAAATTGTGAAAATTTTCTTCTTGGAAAATTCAAAAATATAAGGAAAACAAAGAGTTCTTAGATTAAATCAAATTTATATAAAAACAGTTTATTTATATATCATTGCTGGTTTTTGGCTGCTTCAGTAAATTTAACTACCAACACTTTTCATTACATCACAACAATTGACTCAGTAGTTATTCTTAAATCGTGACAACTGACTCTAAGAACGCAGTTTTCATATAGTCACTTTTAAGATATTTCTTCTGCACTGTGCTGCTTTACGATGCCTCACACTATGCTTTCACAAAAATCATTATTAAATTCAAATATCACTAAATATATTAAAAACATCTTTTTGATAAAGTCAACATCCTTAAAATTAACAAACAATACAATTCTAATGCATTTGCAAATATAATTAAACAAGGATGGCCGTCTTTTTGACAAACTCGTAGGCTCTGTGAATTGACTACGTTTTCTATGACCTTAAAAAAATGACAAAAATTACCTAAAAACTGCAGAAAATTACCTAAAAACTGACAGAAATTACCTAAAAAATGCGAATAATTTACATATAAAAAAAAACAAAAAAAAACTTTAAAAATAAAAAATTACTAAACTTAAAATATATTTTAAATAACTTTTATACATAGCGTTATGGTATATTACAAGGTACATTTTTAAGTTATTACAATTAAAAGAACGTCCATTGTCTGGCAAAATGTTTTTGTAAACAGAAAAACTTCTTTCTACCTACTTCTGCACTAACGAGAGGAACATATTTAAAAAACGATATGTCATCGAATGTAAGTTCCTCTTCTAATTTCATAGAATTAAAATTTTTCCCCTTAATATTTCAGCAACAGATCATAAAAAAGAGTTGATAAAAACTAGCATATCCTGAGTCATTATCTAATACTTCTTTCATCTTTCTACAAAGCTACTCTTTTGTCGAGAGGTAGTGTTTTTGATTAAAGGTACTCGATTTTTGATGGAATATGTTTAAAAGTTTGCATTTTTACATTTTTATAGTACAAAAAAAGACAAAAAAAATTATTTTAAAACTACACTAAAATGACCTAAAAACCGAAGAATGCTCTAAAAATAAAAAATGTCAAAAAATGATAATAAAATAGCTTAAAAACAGCTAAAAATTATAAAAAATTGCTCTAAATCTAGTAAGATTTAGCTGAAATTCTATTAGCTGAAAACTAAATCCGATATTAAACATGAAAAATGACGACAAAAATTACTTAAAACTTTTTTATTTGGAATTTATGAAAAATAAGTGGACGTTGATAACACAACATACCATAACATAACATAACATAACATAACATAACATAACATAACATAACATAACATAACATAACATAACATAACATAACATAACATAACATAACATAACATAACATAACATAACATAACATAACATAACATAACATAACATAACATAACATAACATAACATAACATAACATAACATAACATAACATAACATAACGTAACATAACATAACATAACATAACATAACATAACATAACATAACATAACATAACATAACATAACATAACATAACATAACATAACATAACATAACATAACATAACATAACATAACATAACATAACATAACATAACATAACATAACATAACATAACATAACATAACATAACATAACATAACATAACATAACATAACATAACATAACATAACATAACATAACATAACATAACATAACATAACATAACATAACATAACATAACATAACATAACATAACATAACATAACATAACATAACATAACATAACATAACATAACATAACATAACATAACATAACATAACATAACATAACATAACATAACATAACATAACATAACATAACATAACATAACATAACATAACATAACATAACATAACATAACATAACATAACATAACATAACATAACATAACATAACATAACATAACATAACATAACATAACATAACATAACATAACATAACATAACATAACATAACATAACATAACACAGCATAACAGCATAACATAGCATAACATAGCATAACATAACATAACATAACATAACATAACATAACATAACATAACATAACATAACATAACATAACATAACATAACATAACATAACATAACATAACATAACATAACATAACATAACATAACATAACATAACATAACATAACATAACATAACATAACATAACATAACATAACATAACATAACATAACATAACATAACATAACATAACATAACATAACATAACATAACATAACATAACATAACATAACATAACATAACATAACATAACATAACATAACATAACATAACATAACATAACATAACATAACATAACATAACATAACATAACATAACATAACATAACATAACATAACATAACATAACATAACATAACATAACATAACATAACATAACATAACATAACATAACATAACATAACATAACATAACATAACATAACATAACATAACATAACATAACATAACATAACATAACATAACATAACATAACATAACATAACATAACATAACATAACATAACATAACATAACATAACATAACATAACATAACATAACATAACATAACATAACATAACATAACATAACATAACATAACATAACATAACATAACATAACATAACATAACATAACATAACATAACATAACATAACATAACATAACATAACATAACATAACATAACATAACATAACATAACATAACATAACATAACATAACATAACATAACATAACATAACATAACATAACATAACATAACATAACATAACATAACATAACATAACATAACATAACATAACATAACATAACATAACATAACATAACATAACATAACATAACATAACATAACATAACATAACATAACATAACATAACATAACATAACATAACATAACATAACATAACATAACATAACATATTATAACATATCATAACATAGCATAAAAAGTTACCAAAAAATGTCCTGAGTCTACTTAAAATGACCTGAAAACTAAAACCGATAAAAAATGATGAAAAATCACGAAAAAATTATCTACAAACTTTTCATATTTGGAATTAAGGAAACATAAATGGACGTTATAAATTACCAGAAACTGTGTCTTAGAATCAACAGAAAAATGATGACATGTCATCGAAATCCTTGCCCTGATCATAATCCTTGACCTTGAAAAAGACGTTGAAGTCTAACTGCCCAAGCCATTGTAGTAGTTCTTGTCTCTCTTGTCTTTGTCGATATTTGTCTCTATTTGAATCCTTGCCCTACTACTCCTTATACTTATACGTTTTCAAACCCTTATTTTCCTTAGTTCTTTTCCTTATCCTTTTCAAAATGCTTTTCTTAATCTTGATCCAATTTCTTGTCCTAATCTTTGTCTCTATCCTTGTCCAAGTTCTTTTCTAAGCCATTGTCCCAATACTTGTCGTAATACTTGCAAAAGTCCTTGCCCTAATCCTTGTCTTGATCCTTGTGCAAGCCTTCGTGTAAGTCCTTGTGCTAGTCCTTATCCTAATCCTTGTCTTGATAACTGTCCGAATGATTGTCATAATTCTTGTCGTAATAATTGTCCTAATACTTGTATTAAACATTGTTCTAACCCTTGTCCAAATGCATGTCTTAGTCCTTGTCCTTGTCCTTATCGTTATCCTTGTCCTAATCCTTATCCTAGTTCTTGTCTTAATCCTATTGCTATTCCTTATCCTAGGTATTGTATTAAAGTTTGCCTGAATTCTAGTCCAAATCCTTGTCATAGCCCTTTTCTAAATCCTTGCACTAATCCTTATCAAAATGCATATCTTAATTCTTTACCTAATACTAGGTCTAGGTCTTGTTCTTATTTTTTTCCAAATCCTTGTTTAAGCTGTATCCTTATTCTTACTAAATTTTGGTCCTTATCCTTTTCCTAATCCTAATATTAACCTTACCTAATCTTTGATTTTTTTCTCTCGAGACCTAACCACCACTCTTTACTGCGATACACAAGCATTGACACTTTAGTGTCGTGCAATATTTCCATGCATCGATGACAAGTACAAACATACCTTTACTATCGCATCATAAGATTCACCGTTATGCCTATAGTCACAGAAATATTATTTTATGCAACGATTTTACATTTTTGTTGCGTTAAGCGGCCATGTGCTTTTTTCGTTTTAGGATAAAATTTCAATTATCTCAAAACTATAACACCTATAAAAACGGATTTTTTTTAAAAAAATATAAGTGATTAAGTACCACTCTCAATTAGGTCAGAATTTATTTTAATAATTCTTTTAATTTAATAGCACAAATTTTCTTGAAAACCAGTGGGTTTTGGGCAAAGTATGATTTAAGCAATTTTAAAATGAAGTATTTTTTTGCTTATACGCAATTTTTTTTTTACATCTTACAGTTGTTACAACTTGTTTGTTACTATGTTTTCTTTCATATTATTACTTAATTTTTTTAAAAGCAGATTTTACATGGAGTATTTGCTCTTAATCTCTTTCCACACTCAGTGAGAGAGTAATAACCGGCTTGTAAAAATTTGTCGGTGATGACATTGTAATGCAGACCTGTAAGCAGAAACAATATCTTGTTCTTTTCATTGTTCAAGTAACAGTTTGTCTTTATTCGTATGTGTAGCAACATCGTGTTTTTTAACAGGATGTCTTGCAGTGAAGTGTGTTTGTCAAAGTTATTAATCTTTATGTTTAAACCAGAGCAAAGTTTTATGTATAAAATAGAAAAGTGTCATTAAACATTTATTCTTAAATGTTCTACATTTTTTGTTTGCCTTTGTAGTCTAGTGGAGAGTGCGCTAGGCTATCAACTCAGATGTCCCTGGTTCGAATCCGGGCTCGGGCATGGTTCTTTTCACTTTCTTTGTTCTTTCCTGCATTTAAGAATTATGGAAAACTAAAAATCCACTCTTAAATTGTGGAAAATGTGGAATTAAGGGACGAACAACTAAGGGCATGCCGAGGTTAAGGCATAACACAAGCTTCGATTAAAAGCAATTCAAATTTGTCTTTCACGGTTGTTTCGCCTAATCAATAATTCACATATGGTTGCAATCAATTCCTCTAAATTATCTATCTCTTTCCTTTTCGGTCAAAGACCAAACCTTTGTATAAGGCGCATGCCTTAGTTCTTTGATCTTCATAAGAAAAAAAGGTAATAAATTCATTCATTAAGTTGTAAAATTTATTGTCAAAATAATTTGTGGCGTCATTTGCTTTTATTTGCTTCTTTTCGGTGTGATCTCTTTTGGTTTCGTTGTGTTTTTAGAGTAGAGAGGATTTGCGTTAAATTTTAATTTTTTTTTTTCTCTCAAATTCTGTGTGTCATTTTTTCTCATCATTTCTTCTAGATGTCATCAGTATACTGGCGTTGGAGGCCTCGCAGCTACATTTTATTTAAGAAATAATTGGTTACGTCATAGAACAATTAATTGTTCTAACGAATCTTTCCAAAGAAACAACAACAACAACAAAATTTTTTCAATATGAAAAGGAAAAATCACTAGCTGATTTTATTGCCATTTCGGCCGTGCTAAAGGCTACATCAGAAATCTTTGTGATACCCGTGCAAGCGCGCACTAACGCACTGCACCACAGAGGCGATGAGATTTTAAGTGTCAATTTCTCAGTTTGTGAATATACGAAATTTGAGATTTGAAGTGTCAATTTCTCAGTTTGTGAATATATGAAATTTGAGAAAACTGAGAAATTGACACTTCAAATCTCATCGCCTCTGTGGTACAGTGCGTTAGTGCGCGCTTGCACGGGTATCACAAAGATTTCTGATGAAGCCTTTAGCACGGCCGAAATTGCAATAAAATCAGCTGGAGATTTTTTCCTTTTCATATTGAAAAAACTTTGTTGTTGTTGTTGTTTTTTTGGAAAGATTCGTTAAACAATTAATTGTTCTAACTTTGACCTTAAGCTCAATAAACGATTTTAAACTATCAAACAACTAGAATTTGTATTAAGAATCAAGTATGATTTAAACTATCAAACATTTAGAATTTGTATTTAAATCATATAAAGTCAACATAATAAATAACAAGGTCATTTAGGAAAAAACTTTAATTAGTTAAAAACTTTAACAATTTCAAATAAACGCATTTCTTTAGTGTGACTACAAGCCTCAAAAACTGGGCAAGTTGTAACACCCGTCTTTCTTCGGAAAAATATTTTTTTTTTAAAAATCAACCAACTTTATCATAACTTTTTTTTAAACCGCGAATAAATAGTGGGGCTATAATAAATTCCAGTTGTAGATAGAAAAATTTTAAAATGTTTCAAAATAAATAAATTTTTCTAAACTTTGTAACAACTAGCTTCCCTACCGCTGCAATCTTTATACCTTCATAAATTTTTTAAACATATTTATCAAAAGGACAAAAATTCAACCTAATTATCGTTTACTCATTTTTATCGTACCACCTATACTTTGCGCGACTTAACGACGCCATCGTTTTTAATTTTTTTCATGAGGTCTCGTACCCATTCTTTATTTCTCTTTCATAACATTTACCGTAGCACATCTACTCACCGAGTAATAAATTCATGCAACGCTGTGATGTGCTTTTTGCATTTTCGATCTGATGCTGCTCTCTGGATCATAACATTGTGCACTTTTTTCTATTTTTGTGAGAGCAGCATAGAGATAGCCTTTACGGGCATAAAATAATTTTAATTTATACTCAGCGATCAATAAATCCCTTTAACAATTTGGCTTTCTTGTTGCTTGCTGCATTTCTGTCCACGTACAGCTGACGTCAGAATTATATTTTTTTTTGTTTTTATCATGAGATCTAAGAGTCTCATGCACAATAAGTTTTATCATAGCTCTTGTATGTACTAAGCAAGTTACAATTGCATGTAACGTCGTAAGGTTTTAACTTTACATTTTTTTGAAACCCTCGAGATTAGTTGTAACGTTGTCACGTAATAAAGTTGAATTCTTTTAATATAAATGATTAAAAATTAGCAAAACGACACGAAAGTCAGCATAATATGCAGCCACTTAACCCTTTACTGGTACACCTAAAAAAATTACACTAACAGTACATCTGGTCCCAGGGACAACACCAACAAAAATGCTAAAAAACCACAAAATTTATTAAGAAATTCATGTTATTTTTTTATAACGTCTTAAATAAAATTTTTTTCTTCCTATTAAGAAAGAGTTTTTTAATTATTTTCAATAATTGAATTGAATCATACTGATTTTTCAATTGAATTATTAGAGAAATATACTCTTTTGCTTATTTTTTGTTCTGGTCCCACAGACCAGGAGTACCAGTTAAGGGTTAATGTACATACATTCGCCGAGTTTTGTTAAAAGCTCTTGAATCTTATAAGTTAACTTGTTAGACAATCGTAGTTCTATGTCATTAATTTTAAGTTATTTCAGCTATGAGATATTTTTCCTTTCTTGTCAACATGTTGATTATTTTAAAAATTTTTACACCAGGTATCTGTCACAATGTCACTGACAGTCAATGCATCTAAAATTTGTCTCTTGTCAAACACTGACATTTCAAAACTAAATATAAGACATTAATTAACACGTATACAAGCGAGGTCATTAAAATAATGGGAAAATGAGACAGCCTTCAAAAATAACTGAATACAGTAGCAACCACAAGCATACTTAATTTTAAATAAAAAAGAAATTATGATTTAATAAATTACATTTAGAGCTTCAGAAAAATAAATATTGTCAGCTTTAAAAGTTAATAGAAAAAATTGCTGTACAGCAACTTAATCTGAGAACACGACACACAGTGTTTTTCGCTCATACAAATTTGGAAATAAATAGAAGGAGTGGTCCTATGATAATGAAATTTTGTATGCTTAAGCTATCTAAGAAAAATACAAAAAATGGTTTAAATCGGTTAGTCCTTAGAAGTGCCTTCCTTTGACCTATATTAAAATTGTGCATAATATTGTATGGGAGGTACACAAAAATTGACCGATCTTAATAAAATTTTAACAAAAAACTTAAATATAAAGTAATAAATGTATACCTAAAATGGTTCAAATCAATTGGTTTTTAGGGGTACCTCCCTTAGAACTTTATTAAATTTTAAAATAATTTTATATGGGAGGTAGACACAAAATTTGACCGATCTTAATAACATTCAGTCAAAAGACTTCAAACATAAAGTTAAAATATTTGAAATCGATTAGTTTTTGGGGGTGCATCCTTTGATCCTATATATTGAAGCGGTATATTAAAATGGATTTTTTTCAAAAAGGCGCATCAAAGCGGAATTTATCTTTTCATAGCCTTTAAGATAAAGGTTCAGGGTCATCAATTAAAAAACAACCGCCACTAATAATGTTCATGGTATTAGTAAATATCTATACGAATTTTAAAAATTTGTCGTATTTAGTACTTTTTTTTTTTTGTTTTTTAAAACTTACCAAAATTCTATTTTTTTAATTATTTCAAAGATTGTTAAAAGAAAAATTAGAACAAAATTTTGTTCTTTTAAAATTTTTTTTTAATTTCTATCAGTTGCTTTTAGGTAATATTATACACATTTAATAGTTTGAACAGTTTAGCTGTAGTTGATTTTTCTTTTCTTAGAGCATAATTGAACAAAGCTCGTCCTTAAAATATTGTTTTGAATCATTAATCAATATTTAACCAAAACCAAATTAAAGCAAAACAAATCGTACTCACTCAGAGATAAGTAATATTTATGAAATTCACAAGCGTTGATATTATCCATGCTATTCGTTATTAGCTCTGTTCACATTATTATAATGCACATTACTGTTCACATAGTGAATTGTTATAATGTGAACAGCACAAATAAGGAATAGCACCACAAATATGCACGTTTGTGAATTCCATAAATTATCAATATTGTAGATTGATATTTTCATTCAAGCAAATATTCATGTGTACTCAGATTCGTTTCTTCAAATATTTCTCCATCCTTCTTTTCATAAGAAATGGTTTCCGATGATGTTGGCAAGCCTGCGAATCAATGTTGCCAGCGAATTTTCCATATCACATAATTTTCATTCAATTTTCTGGCCTAATTTTTGCGACATTAATTTTGTGTGTGTCCTTTGAACGCATTCAATGCCGCACAACTACTGCGCCAGTGCCATTATGCATGCCATTCGCCATGCCATGCCATGTCATGTCATGCCATGCCACTGGTACGTGCAAGTCTAAATTTTGTTGCGTCTGTATTTTGTACAAATTCGTTTCGCTTCCGTTTCCGTTGAATATTTGTTTCATATCATTGCTTGGGTGATGTGGCGAGGTTTTTTAGTTTTAGTTTGCAGTTTTTCTTTGGTATAAAAATTTATTTTAGCGCAAGCTGCTCAATTGCACTTGTATGGCTGGAGGGGTTAAATAGTTATATATCTTATGTACGAGAGTGTGTGTTCGAGAAAATGAGTTTTGGTGGAGCTGTTTGGTTTGACGAATAGCTCTGCATTGAAATGTGCTTCACATTTTTAATAAGCTTTTCCTTGAAGCACCATTGAGCTTGAAGTTGCTTCAGTAAGGTGGTAAATAAACTAGAACAGAACTAGAACTAACAAGCTTAAGTGAGCTAGTATTTGTATTTATCGTTTTATGTCTAAAGCTACAACAAATATCTTTCTCATCTAAAGTCTTTCGAATTTTGTTTTAGTTATTTCCATTTATTTAGATATGTTCGAATCTTTTTCCACCCACTGTGCAGAGCAGTGAAATTTTTGTTTTTTATTTGCAAAAATATTTTCTATCATAACTGTGAAAAAAAATCAATCACCTGCGCCAGCATCAGACAATTTGGTGTGCATCTATTTCTGTTACTTTTGATGTTTCTCGTTCGTTGTTTATTTTTATGCGTATTTTACAACACATAAACAAAGCCATTAATAAATCTATAAAATCATGACCAGTTCTAGTGGGATGCTAAGCAAGTGGTTATTTCACTTGAGGCTATCTTTCGCTGCAGTATGTACAGTGGCGGATGTAGAAACTGTTGGTGAGGGGGCCTAAGTTATCAAAAATATGGCCAAATAAAATCGGTGAAATACTTGCTACATAAATGCGGTAGTGTATTGCATATGAATATTGGGCTCAGTTTTAAAAATGTTATCCGTTTTACTTCATCAGTTCGAGTTAAGAAGTTATAGGCAACAATCTGAAAAAGCAGCAAATGTTCTTATAATTTGACTATATCTTCATAACGCAATGGCGGATTTCGATCCCTCTTAAGCATTTTTGACGCGACAGTGCTTTGCGCAGTGGACATAAATTTTTTTTATACAAATTTTGTATCATTTCAAAGATAACACACAAGGTAAGTTCAAAATAGTTTGGCTTAAAATTTAAAAATGGAGGCACGGCATCATGTAAAACTTGTCTAATTTTTTAGTAATTTGCAAGGTCGTGTTCGATGTGTTCCTAACGCTTACAGGAAAAATTCTTTTTAAAATACATTTTTTAACGAAAAGAAATTAAAAATAGCTTTAAAAGAAAAACTTTGTATCATTTTTGCTATTTAGAATTTTTTAAATAAATATTAAACTAGAATTTTGGTAAATTTTTAAAAAAACAAAAAAAAATCTGGTAAATTTGGACAGACATTTACTAATACCATCCCAGCAAACACAAGTCAAAGGTTTGAGAATTTTGGTTCTCAAATTTGATTTCAAATGTGATTCTCAACAAATCATTTTCAAATCTAGAATGAATATTTTATATTAACATTTGAGTTCTATTTAAGATTGATTTGAGAATAAATGTTTTTTCTCAAATGAAAAAGTATGTTTATAAATGTTCTGCATCGCTACAGAATCCAAAAGGTTTTTAAATTACGTTTTGACATTTATAGGTTATAATTACAGTTGGAAAATCATATTTGAAATAGGTTTGAGAACAACATTTGATAACAATTTGAGAATAAACCTATTCCTCAATTTGAGAATAAAGTCCCCTTTTTGTTGAGAATGCTATCATTCTCAAATCAATCTCAAATCGATGTCAAACGTTTGACCTTTGAGAAATCCATTTGATATCAAATCATTCTTAAACCTCAATGTTTGCTGGGATAAACATTATTAGCGGTGGTTTTTTTTTTAATTGTTAACCCTGAATTTTTATCTTAAAGTCTATGAAAATATAAATTCCGCATTTTTTCGTCTTTTTGAAAATAATCAATTTTGAATATACATCTAAATCAGTAACTTGCTTGAAAATAGCTTGAATATAGTCAAGGGAGATACCCCTAAAAACTAATCGATTTGAACTATTTTAAGTATAAATCTATTACTTTATATTTTAAGACTTCTGACCAAAATTTATTAAGATCGGTCAACTTTTGTATCTACCTCCCATACAAAATTTTTTTTAAAATTTAATATAGGTCCAAGGGAGCTACCCCTAAAAACTAATTGATTTAAACCTCTTTAAATATGCGTCTATTACTTTATATTTTAAGCCTTTAGACAAAATTTTATTTAGATCGGTTAACTTTCGTGTCTACCTCCCATACAAAAATATGTTAAAATTTAATATAAGACCAAGGGAGACCCCCTAAAAACTAATCGATTTGAACCATTTTAAATACACATCTTTTACTTTGTATTCTAAGCCTTTTGACAAAATTTTATAATGATCGGTCAGCTTTTGTTTCCACCTCCCATACAAAATTATGTCAAAAATTTAATATAGGTTTAAGGGAGGTACCCCATTTTAAGTATACATCTATTACTTTATATTTAAAGCCTTTTGACAAAATTTTATAAAGATCGGTCAACTTTTGTGTCTACCGCCCATACAAAATTATGTAAAATTTAATATAGGTCCAAGGGAGGTGCCCCATTTTAAGTATACATCTATTACTTTATATTTTAAGCTTTTGGACAAAATTTCATTTAGATAGGTCATCTTTTGTGTCTACCTCCCATACAAAATTATGTAAAAATTTAATACAGGTTTAAGGGAGGTACCCCATTTTAAGTATACATCTATGAATTTATATTTTAAGCCTTCAGACAAAATTTTATCTAGATCGGTAAACTTTTGTGTCTACCTCCCATAAAAAATTATGTAAAAATTTAATATAGGTCCAAGGGAGCTACCCCTAAAAACTAATCGATTTAAATTATTTTAAGCATATATCTATTACTTTATATTTTAGGCTTTTTGACAAAATTTCATCAAGATCGGTAAACTTTTATATCTACCTCCCATACAAAATTATGTAAAAATTTAATATAAGTCCAAGGGAGGTACCCCTTAAAACTATTGACTTAAACCATTTTAAGTATACATCTATAACTTTATATTTTAAGCCTTCTGACCAAATTTTATTAAGATCGGTCGACTTTTGTGTCTAACTCCCAAACTCTAAAAAAAATTATGTAAAAATTTAATATAGGTCAAAGGGAGGTACCCTTAAAAACGAATATATTTAAAAAATTTTAAATATGCGTCTATTACTTTATATTTAAAGCCTTAAGACAAAATTTATCTAGATCGGTTAACTTTCGTGTCTACCTCCCATACAAAAATATGTAAAAATTTAATATAAGACCAAGGGAGACCCCCTAAAAACAAATCGATTTGAACCATTTTAAATACACATCTTTTACTTTGTATTCTAAGCCTTTTGACAAAATTTTATAATGATCGGTCAGATTTTGTTTCCACCTCCCATACAAAATTATGTCAAAAATTTAATATAGGTTTAAGGGAGGTACCCCATTTTAAGTATACATCTATTACTTTATATTTAAAGCCTTTTGACAAAATTTTATAAAGATCGGTCAACTTTTGTGTCTACCGCCCATACAAAATTATGTAAAATTTAATATAGGTCCAAGGGAGGTGCCCCATTTTAAGTATACATCTATTACTTTATATTTTAAGCCTTTGGACAAAATTTCATTTAGATAGGTCATCTTTTGTGTCTACCTCCCATACAAAATTATGTAAAAATTTAATACAGGTTTAAGGGAGGTACCCCATTTTAAGTATACATCTATGAATTTATATTTTAAGCCTTCAGACAAAATTTTATCTAGATCGGTAAACTTTTGTGTCTACCTCCCATAAAAAATTATGTAAAAATTTAATATAAGTCCAAGGGAGCTACCCCTAAAAACTAATCGATTTAAATTATTTTAAGCATATATCTATTACTTTATATTTTAGGCTTTTTGACAAAATTTCATCAAGATCGGTAAACTTTTATATCTACCTCCCATACAAAATTATGTAAAAATTTAATATAAGTCCAAGGGAGGTACCCCTTAAAACTATTGACTTAAACCATTTTAAGTATACATTTATTATTTTATATTTTAAGTCTTCAGACATAATTTTATCTAGATCGGTAAGCTTTTGTGCCTACCTCCCATACAAAATTATGTAAAAATTTAATATAGGTCCAAGGGAGGTACCCCTAAAAACTAATCGATTTAAAGCATTTTAAGTATACATTTATTATTTTATATTTTAAGTCTTCAGACATAATTTTATCTAGATCGGTAAGCTTTTGTGCCTACCTCCCATACAAAATTATGTAAAAATTTAATATAGGTCTAAGGGAGGTACCCCATTTTAAGTACGCATCTATTACTTTATATTTTAAGTCTTCTGACCAAATTTTATTAAGTTCGGTCAACTTTTGTGATGACCTCCCATACAAAATTATGTAAAAATTTAATATAGATCCAAGGGAGGTACCCCTAAAAACTAATCAACTAAACCATTTTAAGTACACATCTATTACTTTATATATTAAGCCTTTTGATAAAATTTTCTCTAGATCAGTCATTTCTTGTGTCTACCTCCCATACAAAAATATGTAAAAATTTAATATAGGTCCAAGCGAGGTACCCTAAAAACGAAGCGATTTAAACCATTTTAAGTATAAGTCTATTACTTTACATTTTTAGCTTTCTGACCAAATTTTATCAAGATTAGTCAACTTTTATGTCTACCTCCCATACAAAAATATATAAAAATTTAATATAGGTCCAAGGGAGGTACCCCTAAAAAAAATCGATTTAAACTATTTTAAGTATACATCTGTTACTTTATATTTTAAGTCTTCTGACCAAATTTTCAACTTTTGTATCTACCTCCCATACAAAAATATGTAAAAATTAATTACAGGTCCAAGGGAGGTACCCCTAAAAACTAATCGATTAAAACCTGTTTAAATATTTTAAATATTTAAATATTTCTATTACTTTATATTTTAAGCCTCTAGACAAAATTTTATCTAGATCGGCCAACTTTTGTGTCTACCTCCCATACAAAATTATGTAAAAATTTAACATTGGTCCAAGGGAGGGTACCCCTAAGGACTAACCAATTTTCAACATTTTAAGTATGCATCTATTACTTTATATTTTAAAGATTTTGACGAAATTTTCTCTAGATCGGTCAAATTTTGTGTCAACCTCTTCCCATACAAAATTATGTAAAATTTTAATATATGTTTGTCCAAGGGGCTACCCCTAAAAACAAATCGATTTAAACCATTTTAAGTACACATCTATTACCTTATATTTTAAGCCCTTTAACAAAATTTTATCTAGATCGGTTAACTTTTGTGTCTACCTCCCATACAAAATTATGTAAAAATTTAATATATGTCCAAGGGAGGTACCCCTAAAAACTAATCGATTGAAACTATTTTACTTATACATCTTTCGCTTTGTATTCTAAGCCTTTTAACAAAATTTTATAAAGATCGGTCAACTTTTGTGTCTACCTCCCATACAAAATTATGTAAAAATTTAATATAAGTCCAAGGAAGGTTCCTCGTTTTAAGTATGCATCCATAACTTTATATTTTATGCCTATAGACAAAATTTTATAGAAAGATCGGTTAACTTTTGTGTCTACCTCCCATACAAAATAATGTAAAAATTTAATATAGGTCCAAGGGAGATAATCTTAAAAGACTAATCAATTTAAACCATTTTAAGTACACATCTATTACTTTATATTTTAAGCCTTTTGACAATATTTTCTCTAGATCAGTCAAATATGTAAAAATTTAATATAGGTCCAAAGGAGATACCCCTAAAAACTAATCGATGTGATCCATTTTATGTATAAATCTATTATTATATATTTTAAGCCTTTTAATAAAATTTTATCTAGATCGGTTAACTTTTGTGTCTACCTAACATACAAAATTAAATGCAATTAAGGCTCACTATGCACAAGAGCAACGATAAAAGCACGAATAAAAAGGCTGATTCTTTCACCTTATAAGATATTTTTGACGTCACCAAGACGTGGAAGCAGTCACTTAAACAACAAAATTGTAAAATTTTTGCATGGAATTATTACGCCCTGAGTATAGGTGCTAAGGGTAAAATTAGTATACGTTCCTATAACGTATAACGTAAAGGCTACTTTTTCAGCATAAATTCCACCAATGATATCATCATTCAGATCAAACGAAGCAGAGCCCTCTATCCACGAATGAAAATCGTGCTCTATAAATCACTCATCATGCCCGTTCTACTTTATGCATCACAAACCTGGCTACTGAGCATTTCAGATGAAAGGACTATAAGAGCGTTCGAGAGAAGGATTCTTCGTGAGATCTATAGACCAATCTTTGTGGCGAAGATAGCTCGTTTTAAGTATGCATCCATAACTTTATATTTTATGCCTATAGACAAAATTTCATAAAGATCGGTTAACTTTTGTGTCTACCTCCCATACAAAATAATGGGAGGTGAATACGGTGGAATCATGAACTGTACGTAGTGCATGAACGATGATGCTCCAGTGAAGAAAATATTTTATTCGGTACTAGGGATGGCCACTTTTTAAAAAAAATTCCTTTTTGGATAACCGGTTTTGTAAATCTCGGTTTTCCATCGAAACTAAAAACCGAAGAAATACACCGGCTTATAATGAAACCTTTAATTGCACCTTTACCGAGTCTCTGTTTTGTCTATGTTTGTGCAAGTTTGAAGTGCCACCTCCTATTTTCAACCGTTTTATGTAGAGGTTACACTCTGCCAAACCATTGTCCACTTTTTTAAAATATCGGAACACTTCACTCTTCATTTACGTTTAAAATTTCTTATTTTGTTCTATTTTTTGCAAATTTGCGATGTTCATTCACCCCCGCCGCCTTTTTGTCAGGGTTGCTAGTTGATAAATTCTCAATGTCAGTTTTGGACATTTTCTACCGGTGTTACGGTATTTTTCCTTCTAAAAAAAGACCAGTTTTTTTAAAAAAAACCGATCACTCTTAAGAACCTACCGTTTTTGGCCATCTCTATTAGATACTCAGCGGTGGTCAATGCAGAAGAGAACAACCGCATCTTCGTTGGAAAGACCAAGGAGAGGATAACCTGACGAAGCTTGGAATTTCCAATTGGCGCCAGCAAGCGAGAGAGAAAAATGGCTGGTGCACGTTCTAAGATGAGGCCAAGCTCGACATACTATTGTAGCGCCAACTAAGTAAGTAAGTAAAGGCTGCTTTTATGTTCTCGTCACAAAAATAGTCAAACAAATTTATGACATCATAACGACGTGAAAAGATCCGCTTCCAAATCGAAGATGCAACAAGTACATCACGATGTTGCATGGAATTATTATAAAGAGAGTGAACGCTCTACGGTAAATATTTTGAAAGGCAAACGAGGAATGAGCACGTGGCTTCACGTCAAAAATAAAAAAATTATGACTTGAACAGGTCGCGAAGATAACAGCTTATAACAATCCAATATCGTTACACGATATTATTATTCGATGAGTATAGGTGCTACAGTAAGATTATTATACGACAGTAAAAGTATTTTCTTTGTCCTCCTGATAAAAATTATATTACGTTATGAGATCGCGGCGAGAGCAGCTTAATGAAACAAATATCCAAAAACGTGGCATGGAATTTAATCTCGATGACTACAGTCATTACGGCATTAAGGATATCAGCAAGGATTTCGACAAGGATTTGGTCAGAGATTACGACAAGGACTAGAGCAAGAATTACAACAAGGATTTTGACACGAATTATTATACACGGAAAAAAATCAAGCATTCTGTGCTTAAATCAAGCAAATAGGCTATCAGTTTACACTCAAGCTTAAATTTCTCAATTCAAGCATTATTTTGCTAGAATTGAGCAAATTTAGAACACATGATATTAAGAAAAAAATACTCAATTCAAGCAACATTTGCTTTAAACTCAAGAATATTTTTTCTACATTCGAGTCTAATATAAACTTGAAATGAGAAAAATTTGCTTGATTCAAGTAAACTATTGGCTGAAAACTGGAATAATTTGCTAGATTTGAGAAATTTATTTAATTTGAATTGAGAACAACTTGCTTGATTCAAGTAAACAATTTGCTGAAAACTAGAATAATTTGCTTAATTTGAGAAATTTATTTTCCTTTAACTGAGAATTTTTTGCCTGATTGAAGTAAACAATTTACTGAAAACTAAAATAATTTACTTAATTTGAGAAATTTATTTTCCTATAATTGAAAACTTTCTGTTTTATTCAAGTAAATAATTTACTCAAAATTAGAATTATTTGCTCGATTTGCGCAAATAAACAACACTTTTGCATGCTTTGTTGGCACACATTGGTGACAGTGATCTTGAACGTAGATTCTAGCGTAAGAGTCTAGCGACTCTTTTACAACAATTTCAAGATTTTCATGATTGTTGTAGTACGCTGAATTGTTCAAAGGTGACAACACTGCGTTTGTTTAAGTTAAGAAAATATTTTCTTGATTCAAGTCTTGATCCAGGTCTAGAATCAAGTATTTTATGCTTGTTTCAAGCTGTTGTCTATTCTGCTCAATTTTGGCAATAAATGCTCATTATAATTGTTTTTTTCTTCATTTCAGTTTTAAATACTTTATTTGAGCAAGTAGGACTTAATTTTAAATTTTCTTATATAAATTTTCTTATATAAGCAAAATATTTGTTTAATATAAGAACATTATTTCCTTTAAGAACTTTAAGAGCTTTATTCAAGAACTAGGACAAGGACCGAGATATGTATTAAGACAAAGATTAGGACAAGAATTATTTAAGAACTTATACAGGAATTAAGACGAGAATTGCAATAATAATAATCTAATCGAAGATTAGGACAAGGACTTTGACACGAATTTGTACAAGGATTAAAACAAAGTATTGCACAAGGATTACAACAATGACTTAGACACAAATTTTAATTAGTCCAAGGAATTGAACACAAATTATAACAAGGATTAGGACAATAAAAGGTACTAGGACAAGAGTTAAGACCACAATTCCAACAAGGATTTATGCGAGGATAAGAACAAGGATTAGAATAAGAACTTAGACCTGGGTTTCGACAAGGATTTGAATAAAGATTAGGACACGTACTGAAACTAGAATTTAGACATGTACAAGGATTTGATAAAGATTTGGACAAATCCAGACATGTTTTGGGACAAAGATGAAGGCAGGATAAGGATAAGGACAAGGATTAGGACAGGGACTAAGGCATGGGCTTAGACAAGAATTAAGACAAGTATTTGAACAAGGATTTGGATAATGATAAGGAAAAGTTCTTAGACTATAATAAAACAAAGATAAGAATTAGGACAAGGATTTGGACAAGGATTGTAAAAGGAACCAAGAATTAGTTCAAGGATAAGGACAAAGTAAAACGACAAGGATTTGGACATAGATTAGGATGAGGATTGGTACAAGGGTTAGGACCAGGATTTGGACAAGGATTACGACAAGATTTTAGCAATTTTAAGACAAGTATTAGGACAAGATAGTGGTGACCGTAGCCTACTGGTAGAGTGTGTGGCCCGTAAGCTCAAAAACTGCGGTTCAAATCCCAAGTTAGATAGAATGTTTTTTCAATTAAATTAATATTACTGTTCTACCACCACCTCTCTGCAGACAATGGCAAGCCTCAGAGAGAAAAAATTACTATGAAAAAAATTACTATTAAAGTTTCTTGAAAACATAAGCCGTTCAGAGTCGACATAAAACTCATAGGTCTAGTTCTCAATTATTTGTGTTCTAACATTTAATAACACGCGCAACACAATTGATCAACAGAAATTCGATCAAAGTCCTTTTAAGGGCCAAAACGGCTAATTTATTACTATATCAGGACAATAGCTATGATAAGGACTATAATAAGGATAAGGCTAGGATAAGGCTTTGAACAACTTGGTTTTAAGTATTTCTAAAAGGATTATTGTAAGAATTCGCACAATGACTACAACAAGGATTGAGATACTTTTCTACGTTAAAGTGTTTACGGGTGTGTCGCAGACGCAGCCAACTGTATCCTTTTTTTGTTTTGATACTAGGCATTTTAACTTCTATATTTACGATAAAAAATGTTTCCTTACACAGTACAACACATGATTTGCCAACTCAATTCTGAGAACTGTATGTGAAATTCAACCCAAAAAGAAGAATTTCTGCATCATTCGTTTTGTCTTCTTACCAGCCAAAATATTTTTAATATCGATTTGAAGTTAGTACTATCGTATAGGGGAATTTATCACGTTTTAGGCCCTGTTGTTTGACATAGCTCGACAACCACTAGTCCAATTTAGTTGAAATAAATTTTAAAAAATTAAGAATTACAATTGCCTTAATCTGTTCATATATTGTTTTCCTATAAAAGCAACAGTTTCCAAGTTAAAAATAAGCGCATGAAGAAAAAAAATATTTTTTTATTTTTTTTTTTTTTAAATTCATTAAAAACACAAAACGGAAATAAGTTTCAAGTGTAGTTACTTTTTCGCAAAGTCCTATGAGCAAATAACCTATGAGCAAAATGAGACAAAGATCATGAAAATCGATGCACGCGTTTCGCTTTTATTCGCAATTGAGTAAAGGTATGAATTTCAAAAATCAGTTATAGCCACCACCCTTAAAATAAAAATTAAAAAATTATAATGCAAAAAAAAAATTTATTTATAAAAACTTATTGAAAATAAAATAATATGCAATTAATACGCAAGTATAATATGCATAAAAACAAAATTTAGAACATTTTTTCAATTATTGCCAATATCCATCCTTGTAGAAGTTGACGCTTGTGGTTCTGATGATCTTGTTTTCTTCGTAGGTTGCTCATATTCATGGTCTGAGTCTGTATCGTCATCCGAGATACACATACTATTCAAGGGCGTGTTTCTTTCACTGTGTCCACCAATTTCAATGTCTTCATCTTCGGTGCTTTCTTCAAACTGCATAATTGTGGAACTCCACCAACAAACCTTCGCAAGCAATGCATCCAATTTTTTGCTTTTGAGCCGCTTTTCAATTGGCATGGTCACCTGGTGGAACCTCTCTCCTTGTTCGTCTGATTCGTCGTCATGGATGCACCGATTTTTTCGAAATAATACAGCAACCTGTCCACTCGTTGCTGTATCTCTTCTCGCTGGACACGGTTCTTTCCTAGAACGTCTTCTATTACTTCTTTCAATGCGTTCCATGCATGTTGGTGGTCGTGATGCTCTGAAAGCAAATTTGTGAAAGGATCACTTTTGATTAATTTTCGAATATCAGGTCCATTGAGAATACCTGTTTTAAGTACATAAGAAAAACGAACAAATTATTGGCAATGCGAATGTATAGAAATTAACAAATTAAAATATGACAATATTTAAATACAGAGTACGATGTGTACCGTTTTTAATTTTCTCATCACTGAGTTTCGGAAAGATGGATTTCAAACAGTCAAAGGCGCTGTTAACTTTTTTGACAACCACTTCAACAAATTTCCCAGCTATTCCCAGTTTCATGTGGAGCGGTGGCAACAAAATATCATCCAGGTCCTTTATCATAGGTTCATTGCGTAATTTTAATTGTTTGTTGAGCTCGGGAGTTCTTCCTTTCCAATCTTTACATTGATATTGATTTCTTTTGTATCGTGAATCCCAAATACAAAGGAAGCAGAAGTATTTTGGATATCCGCTCTTTTCTATAATCCCTTGTAGTATGTTGACCACCTTCAGATCGCAACAAATGTTCCATTTGTGTTCATCGTATTTAATTTTCTTCAAAATTTCGCCCAATGCTTCATACGTTTCCTTCATAGTTGTGCTGAATCCCAATGGAATGGATGGTTTTTTTTATTTTTTTTTTTGTGCAGCAGCACAGCCTTCAAAATGGTAACTGAACCATCGATGAATAAACGCCAGTCGCCAGCGATATAAACCATTCCCAATTTTTCCACTAAGCCTAGTATATCATGGCAGTACGTGAACGTATTTGCTTCGTCAACAGAATAAAATTCCTGAAAATCAGCTTGGCGTTGTTGGTATGATGTTGCGCTGACATTTTGCTGTGTGAGTTTTCTGCGCTTCAAAAATGATGTCAACCATTCCGAGTTTTGTTGTGATAGTCCCATCTTAGCCACAATGTAATCCATTTCGATTGTGTTACCGGTTCTGATCCATTATTTTCAATATCGGGTGTCCAATCAGCATCATCCAAATTGGTCGGATTGGTGAAAACGGTTTCGGCTAGCAGGGACACAGTATCCGCACTCGGAGGTTTAGGTGCATCGGTATCAGCAGGGCGTTGCACTGGAAGTGTGGCAGTAAATGCAGCAGTGTATACTTTTGCTTTCAATTGTTTTCTGTTTAATCCAGGACGAAAATTTATGCATGCGTAGCACCTGGATTCATCATGTCCAGTTAGGTCTTCCACCCAAATTACTGGCTGTATAAAAGACAACTTTCCACTTTTTCCGTGCATCCATTTTAGAAGGGTAGTATAACAACTGTTGCACACTGTGTTCAGCGTAAAATTTGCACCACTTAAATCTGCTTCATCGAAATAATTACAATACGCTGTTTTGAATTGCTCAGTAAACAAATTTTTTCGATCTTTTTTCTGTATTTTTCGGACGATATGACCACAAACGTAACAAAATTCATCCAAATTTGGGCACTTGTTGTTTTCCATATTGATATATTTTATGTTTTGTTGCTATTCACTTTTAAAAAACACACCTATAAATACTACGTATTTTTCAATATTTTACTGCCAGGTACTTATAAATGGGCGCATATTTTAAGGGTGGCTGGCTATATACCTGATTCAGCACTTGTACGTTTCAAATTATGCAAAACTTTCCAAATAATCAGAACCCTTAAATGTGGGTTTATTTATTATATTGTTGATTCCTTTTTTTTTAATTCTCAGAATCATAAAAAGGTGTCAATGTTTTCTCCTAATATTGTTGTGCATAAAACGTGAAAAATTCCCCTATACGATAGTTACTAACTTCAAATCGATATTAAAAATATTTTGGCAGGTAAAAAGACAAAACGAATGATGCAAAAATTCTTCTTTTTGGGTCTAATTTTACATACATTTCTCAGAATTGAGTTGGCAATCAATGAACTGAAAAATGTTGTGTTAGTTAGTTACTGTGTTAGTTTTCAAAATACATTCTTCAGAATGGGAAAAAATTCCAAATTTTGCATTAGCACGTTTAGAATCCTTTCGTATATTTAGTATACTCTCTAATAGTTAAAAAATTCCTTGTAAATGGATATAAAATAAAAAATGATGAAAACACTTTGGAATTTAATAAAAATGTTCCAATATCTTAAAAGATTCAGTCTTCTTTTAAATTTCATGAAATAAAAATTAAATTAAATTTCAGACTTTTTCCTTAGCTCCTAAGCTCGAGTTGATGGCCGGAAATGCAGCAAGTTGGCAATAACTAAGAAATTTTTGCAACTTCAGAACGAAAACGACAAGTATTTTTTTTAATTTTTAGATAAAAATGCATATTATTTATGGCAAATTTTGGTTGTTACAGCTAAATTTTTCGCATATGGAGTATTTAACCCCATAGTCCTCCTGAAGTCGCACCTGAGTATTCACCAGAATGTGTGCGTTTTTTCTAACTATTTTCTTTAAATTTATTTAATTATTTATGTGAATTTAAATTTTTTTCTTTTCCAACTAACTTTTGCTTGAATTATTATGTTTTGAAATAATGTTAAAAAATCTTGAATAAAGCTTGGTCATTGATGTAGGTGATGAGCGATGGATGATCTTGTGAGTCATTTTGCCGTTTTTGCACTCATCGTATTTATTTTTGAAATATTTTATTTTTATTTTTAAACTTTCGAAGACTTTTATATATATTTTTTTTGACAAAAATTTAACGACATCAACGAACCGAGAAATGTTGTGAAATGCGGAACGTGCTGCGTCTTAAGTGGTAAATCATTGAGTATTAAATGGATTTGTTTCAGTGAAAGCTCTCATTTTTTTCTGCGCTTTATATATGCAGCATTTTTATTGACGAATTTCAAACGGAATTAAGAAAATTAAATTTGGTTAATAAAAAAAAAAATTGTTGAATGAAAACAGAGTAAAAAATCAGGCTCATTTGCACAGTTCAGATACAAACCCTGCCATCCTCAAAAATTTCGTGTTAAATTTTTTTTACTGGATTATTTTTACTCCACTTCAGCCACAGGAAAATCAATAAGTTAAGATACATGACCCTTTCAAAATTTAATGACATAAGATTTTAAAACCATGTCGTTTGTAGAACCGGCCTTATTTCCGCTGAGCTTATTTTATTTTAATGAAAAACTGATGAATAACTTTTGTTTTGTTTTATATTTTCTTCTGAACGACTCAACGAATCAAGCTAAGACAAGTCTCTTTTTTTGCTGTCTCTTTTTACAGTCCAAATTTCTCAAGTTAATACCTTGAAATCGTATTAACCCATCAACCGCGGCTCCCAAACACTTCTTACGATTTTTTTAAAAATTCATGTGCTTTCTTAAATTGATCACAGGAACTACCACATCAAATTTCAACTTTGTATCTTTCACCGTAGTCGAGATATAAGGTGGGTATAAAAATACCCAACCGTCGTTAATGTGTTCTAAATGGGCACAAATTTCTTCTGCAACAACAGCACAGTTTTATATCAGGAATTTTCTATCAATAGCAGGTATAGTTGGTAAATGACTAAGAGAGCCTTTATTTTTTTTTAAATAACAATTTTTTTGCAAATAATGGGTCTGTTCCCGTATCTATTTGGACTAAAAGTGTTAAAACTGTCAAAGGCGGGAATATAAGAAAAAATCTCTCAAAAATAGATAAAAACACAAAAAAGTGCGGGAACGCTTTTCGGACTAATATTGTGTAAACTGTCAAATTAAATCGCTGGCCAAAATTAAGAAAAATATTCCCATTCATATGTATTAATTACAATATTGAAATTAATTCTCAAATTAACATTTATATTTAGTTTTTATACAATTTGCCATGTTTCTAGTTTCCATTGCAATAGTTGATATTTATTTCAAAGAACTTTTCATGTTTTCCAATTTCTTTGCTATCTTGTAAAAAGCTGATTTTAAGCAGTTTAACACTTTTACCATTTTTACCAGAAGAAATTTCTCGGACAAAAACTTGCAACTTTTCACAGTGAGGGGAAATTTTTTACTCTCTCGGTTGCACTCTCTTTTATCATTTTTTCAAGTACGGGAACGTTTTTTGGACTAAAACCTGCAAAACTGGTAAATTGGACTAAAACTTTAGAGTACGGGAACAGACCTAATAATAACACAAATTTTTCTGATTTTTAATGTTTATCACTTTTGACTTTTAAAATGTTCTAATTAACAAAAAAATTTCTTTAAACACTCCAAAACAATTTATAGCTCTATGTTTTCTTAAAGCAATAAACAAAAATTAAACACTTCGCTGTTACCAACCATGAGATATGATCAATTCGGCAGAAGCATTTTCATGGGCAAAAAAATACCCAACAGCAGTTAATGGGTTAAAGTTTGCTTATATAATGCTTTTTAGCCTTTTAAACTAAAAAGTTTAAATAATTTTAAGGTAAACTTGTTGCAGAAATGAAGAATTTTTTTTTTAAGTAAAGAAATACTTGTAAAATTTATCAAAGCAAAAATTCCCCTGCCATTGTGTTTTAATATATTCGTAGGTTAGTTTTATAAATTTGATGACGTCACTTTGTATGGGGAAAAAGTGTAGTTTTTACGAAAACTTTCCAAATTTTAAGCCCTAACTATATTTTAAATAACGAAGCTTATTTGGGAATTATCAAGCCAATCCAATGATATTTGTGGAATTTATGAAAGGTTCGCTATTTTGATGACGTCACTTTGTATGGGAGCAAATTTCATACTCAGAGTCAGGATTGCCAGTAATGTGGGAAAAATCCCATTCGTGGTAATTTTTAATTGGTCTTGGGAATTTTTTTTTTTTGAGTTCCCATGGTATTTTTTAATTCAGCGTGGTATTTTTAATTGCATGGGAATTCGGGAATTTTCTTCTTAAATTTTTTTTTTCACTTTTGTTAAGCAAAAATTAATAATGGTATTCGATGAACGAAGTATATATACGGAAGTGTAAAGCTATTAGTTTACGCTGTATATTTCCTCGAACTTACCTTTAATAAAAACGATTAAATTACATATTTTTTTTTAAGACCAAGTTGTCATCACAAAATTGCATGAAAACTTAGTCGACATTTTTTGACATATGGCAACAATATCCTGAATTTTTTGATTTTTTTGTAAACGTAAAGCTTACAAAAATTATTTTAAAATGCCAAAAAGAAGTGAAAAATATAATTACTACCAAAACAATAATAAAAAAATCTTAATAAAAAACAATAATTTTAAACTATTATTTCTCTGTGGTATTTTAAATTTTTTTTTAAATATTTTATTTATATGGGATTGAATAAGGTAGTTTTTGATGCGTATAGGATTTTTAGTGGAATTTTTGAATGCATATGGGATTTTTTGTGGTATTTTTGTAGCAGTTTTTAATGATCTTGAAATTTTTTTTGGTATTTTTTAATTGCGGTGGGAATCTTTTTTTGTTTACCTTTACCATGGGAATTTTGGTGGTATTTAATTTATGTTACTGTGGGAAAAAGGTAATTTTCGAGGGAATTGCTCCGAATTAAGACTGGCAACCTTGCTCAGAGTGCATATGGAAATTAAGAGCCGATGTGCGAAATTAAATGAAATAATTTTTGTGAAATTTCAAAAGTTTCTACTGTTTTTATGACGACACTATGTATGGGAGGTAGACGTGGTTTTCATTCATTTTGTAAAATTTCAAGAGAATCAAAAGTTCCAGATTAAGGCCTTGTGTGAAATTTTAAACTGAATGATATATTTTTGTGTAATTTTAAGAGCTGTAAACATTTTGATAAAGTCACTCTTTTTGTATGGGAGATAGATGTAGTTTTTGATAGAACTGTCTTTTTATCGAATTTGATTGTTATATTTTGGATTAAATTTTATAAATGTACCAAATTTCATGACAATAGCTTTATAACTAATCGTGATCGAAAGTTGATGCTGATTTGATATATTTATACCTTCCTATAACTTACACGCCTCCTTATTGACGTTACAAACGGACTGATAAAGTGGTTTATTGGGTTGAACGACATTTTTCAAGAGGTCACCTTTAAGCTTTACATAAATCTATTTGCGTGTGATATATACGTATTTTTTTTATACACAATTTTGTTAAAATGACAATTATTTCCTTTTTGTTTTAATATCAGAATTCATAACTTAAATTCGAACCTTTAGGCAATAGGAGTATTTTTGTATTGTATTGTATTGTGTATTATTGCCACCAGTCAATTTGTGGCAATACTGCATATCAGGATTGTGAATTAACTCCACAAACATTCTAAGAGATTAATGCCATTTTTGTGGTTAGCTCAAAAGTAATCGAATTTTTAAGGTTTTGTAGTTGTTTGGGAGGTGACACACTGATTTAACCATTATTTTCAGTGGTAATTAATATTGATAATTAATTTTGATTAAAATTTCATCAAAACTTAAGAGTAATAGAGGATTTTGTGGTGTTGGAGTTGTATGGGAGGTGCCACACTACTTAATACGATATTTTCTGTTCCAATTAATATTAACAACAGTCACCTTTATAACGGTTTATCTACGCTAGCTATTATTTTCTCTGACAAATCATATTGATAACTGTCTTCTTTGATTCGAATATCAATAGATTAATAGAGTTTTTTTGAGGTGTTGGAGTTGTATAGGAGGTGCCACACTACTTCATCCATTATTTGCTGTGGCAATTGATATCGATAGCAGTCACCTTTGATTAAAATTTCATCAAAGCTCAAGAGTAATCGAGTTTTTTTTAAGTGTTGAAGTTGTGGTAAATCATATTTAAAATAGTCACCTTTGATACAAATATCAAAACCCTAGGATTGTCTAAAAAACTCAAACCAGCTGGTAAAGGTCCATATTTTCTGTAATTTAAGATGGAGATAGTCAGCAAAATTCAACTGGTTATATATGTTCAGAGGTGCATAATTTGTCCCTTGCTTTGTCATTTTCCTTGATATAGAGTTTTGTTTATTTTCGACGTTGAGCGCCACCTATCGGGAAATTTTTGTACTACATGCATAAAAGCCACTGATTCAAACATATTCTAAAAGTCGGACGTTAATTTCGAAGTAATCCCGTTTTTCGTTTTGGAGTTGTATTGGAGATACCACACCCTCTATTATATTTTTTGTGGTGATTATTTTTGATAAGAGTCATCCGTCTTTCCAATTTGAAGGAATAAGCTTTCATAAGTATCTATTTATCGCATTTTAGGTGTTGAAATTAGATGGAGGTGCCACGCACCATTATCCAATACCAATACTCGAAACATACTTACTGCCAAAGTCTAAACTCAACCCAAAGGGGAAAAAAGCACTCCGAAAGGCCTTTTTTGAGTGCTTACAAGTCAGCTGAAAGCGTAAAAGTGCTGACCCAACGTATGACCCACTATTGTAATTTTAACATTGTATGTCATTGGAAAAAAGCACTCCTATTAAGCTTACTTTGAATTGCTTTAAAAGGCCTCTCTAGGATAGCTTTGGGTCAGCAGTTCATTTTTGTTTTCAAGCTTTTTGAATTGTTCGCTGGCACAACAACAAAATAAAGTTGGGAATCGACCCAACAGTTTTGGAATCTATAGCGGACAAACATACAGACGACAAATGCTTTTTGTATACATATAAAGAATGTGCTTTTTAAAAGCTCACACTTAAACGAGTCTCAAAATGCTTGATTATGAGTAGAAAAAGTCCTATTTTCTTATTTTACATTTTATATGAGTGTCTAAATATTTACTTTAATTTGAATTTACTGCTTCTCGGCATCCCTGGCTCATGTGAAAAATACATTTTATATAAGCTCGATTTCATGCTCTTTCTCTCTCTGTTTTTTTTTTCTTCCCGCTGGTAAAAGTGTGTCGGTGATGACATTGTAATGCATAGCTGTCAGCGGGATGTGACAAAAATGTGACATTTGTTCGAACATTTTTATTGTCAACGCTACAGTTTGACTTTAATTGCCTGTAATCTTTCAGCCTGGTTTGTTGAACAATTTCCGAATATAAGGAAATGTATGATTGCAAGGTGGTCGTAGTCTACTGAAAGAGTACGTGGCCCGTAAGCTAAGCAACCGTGGTTCAAACCCCAGCTAAGATAGAATGTTTTTTTTTTTGTTATTAGTAAATTTCAGAGCTGTAAAATCGGCATCCATATTCAGAATTTTAAGTACAACTGAATAACCTACATAAGAATGCTTTCAATGAATGCAAAATTGATTTATAAATAAATTTTTTAATTCACATTCATTTTTACAAAAATGATTTGATTGTGAATTGAAAATGTTGTTTCTAAATCAATTTTGCATTCATTTAATGCATTCTTATTTCGTTATACACTGATTCACTTTTTTGTGTATAAAATCAAATTGATCAAATCTTTTACAGCTCTGGTAAATGTAACAAATGTATTCGTGCAATATACATTTGTTTTTGTACGAATACGAATAACATATATGTAATATCAACCAAACTACGTCCAATCTATGAATCCTATTCATAACTGAAAACTACGAATAAAATTCGTAGAATGGACGCAGTTATTAGTAATATTTACACACAAAACTTTTTGAGTGTAAGAATAAGTATTGAAAAGTGCCTGTAAAACAAGGGTTAATGAAATGGTATCGTAACTTATCACTGCGACGTGTACAACATACTATTTAAAAATGTATGCATGGTTTAGCTCAGCTTTAATTATAAATATACTTAAAAAAAAGTATTTTTGAGTTCTCTGCAAAATATATTAACACTTATGTATAATGAAAATATCGCCATATAAAATCAAAAAAAGCGAAAGTTTTATTAAATAAGTCGACTTTTCGATAGATTATTGATGCACCTTATCAAAATAGACGTTCCTGCACGTTCCTACAAATAAAAACGACGTTTTTAGTAAAAAATTTCTAAAATCTCTAAATTTGAGTGCAACATACAATCACAATTTAGAAAGTTTTTTGGCTCTTCCGTAAAATTTTTTAATTGTATCTTACGGCTTTTTGATTTAATATAGATATTTTAAAAAAATTTGCTGCTTAGGGGGACAAGCGCCCCCTATGGACGCCCATGGATGCAGTGTATTTGTTAAAACTTTTATTGTCCATGTTTGAACCTGAATACAATTTGCATACATAAAATAACTAAAGTATAATAGAATTTGAACTCGGAAAAAGGTAGCTAAAAAGGTTAAAATCCGGTCATTAAATTCTAGAAATTGTTGTGAAAATAAATATTTGCGTATTTTTCTTTTTATTTTTTGCAGTGTGATCTCTTTTGTTGTGTTTTTGGCATAGATGGGAGTTCTGTTAAATTTTTATTATTGTCTCCATCTTGTGCATCATATCTACTCCCATCGTCGCCTACTTTTTAACATAGACATCATCAGTGTTTTAGCGGCCATGTTCAAACAAATGTAATTAAGAAACAACTGGTTGCTCTATGTGCCCATTTACCACTGGGTATTCCTTGTTTATAATTGTCTTTGTGTGTGGCTTTGTGTGTATTTTGTCGAGCTCTTTTATGTTGTTCCATCTTCCTAGCAATCAGCAGCACAAATGTAAAACTTTAAACTTAACCGCAAGCTTTAACCCACAACTTAGTTACGCTGCGTTGCCATTTGCGGTTTAGTAAATAATATTTGGCCTCTTCGTAAGAACCCAAAAAAATTTGCATAAATTAGCAATAAAAATAAATGAATCAGCATAATACTAAGGTATTAAAGAATATTTTCCTTACAAAAGTCAATTTTAACTCTTACCTAAGAATAACTGGCAAAATGACTTTTGTGGTAAAACACAAGTTCGCGTACATGGAATATTTAATACATTTGAAATTTTGAGTTTTTGCTTGAATATCATGGAATTTTCTTGACAAAAGTGTTTAATAAAAGTTTTTAATTTTTGGCCGCGCTGGCTGTAGATAAAATGGAAACGCCAAATTTACAAGAAGTTTCTCTATAAGATGCGGGGGCGTACGCAGGGGTTTCGGAGGTTGAACCCCCCACCCCCCTGAAATGAACGAATTTTAACAAGCTTCGAGAATGTGGCATATCATGTTTTTACAATAAGCCCCTTCAATTATAACAACATAAAAATATCAACATATAAAATCTGTGTTCTTCCAAAAAAAAACTGTAGAAATAATGGAAAAACTTTTTGTTTTATTGAAAGTTTGAAGCTTCCCAGGATTCGAAAGAACTGTAATTGCCAGTGGGCCTGTTATTTTGACAATACTGGCGGGGAATGTCAAGGTTTCGGTCATAAAACTGAAACTAAACAAATTCCAAAACATTGCCATCACATAAAAAACAAGTACTACAAAAAAATTATTATGCTCTTACAGTTAAAACTATTGCTATTAAATAGCTCTGAATTTTGCTATCATCGCAATGAAATCATGCAAAATTATTGCCAGCTGTCATTGTTCGATGTCGTGTTGTTATGTTTGACAATCACGTAACATGCAAAAATCCATGTCATGACGTACCATAACAATGGCTTACCGACAAAAAGCGTTGTCAAGGACAAACATTAAACTTTTCTAATGCATCGAGTGGAATTTGATAGCATTTAAAAGCTCATTAAAATTCTAAATTGAAAACTGTTTCATAACGTTTTTCTAACCTGCCGAAAGAGACATAAAAAAAAAGAAATATTAATTATTGCTTTTAATTATTTAGAAGTTAAGGTAGGCTTAATGAGGGTTAAATTAGAGGAATGCCCTTGGGAAATTTATGGAAAAAAATTTAGTTAAATTGACTTGAATATTTAGGAAGCCAACACTGTGCTTTATTCTTTTTAACTAATTTCAACAACAAATTCAAGCACTGAAATAACTGTAGACAAGTGATTTAGCCATTCTAAATTGCAAAAAAAAGAGGCTAGCAATTTTACGCCAAATTAGCACAAAACTAGCACATATCTTTTTTAAATGATGAAAAATTATTTGTATGTTTTCAAATATATATAAAGCCACAAATCTTAGCAAATTTGTGCGCGTAAATTTTTATTTCGTGCAATTTTTCTGCATTTCTTTTTTAATGTTCTGCAATTTAAATTTAAGTATTTGAGTGAATGTGCATGTCAACGTTCGTTGCTCGTACGCACAACACTTAAGGTGGCAACGCACGCCAATTTAAACACCCACGGTCATGGATCTAGAGTGTGGTTGTTGTTGGCCAAAGAATTTAGTTCGCAGCTCACGATTTTTATCAACCAAATCACAAATGTGTGTGTTGTTGCGTGTGCGTGTGTATGTGTTTTGTCGCCACACTACTAAGCACTAACATTAATTTTGAAAATAATTCGCTTTAAGTGTTGCCATCTATTTTCATCTCGTCGACTTTAAAAAGTGTAACAAATTCAATTAATGGCTCTTATGCTATTTTTAACAGTTTCAATGACTTTAATACTGTCATTAAGCATCTATTTTTAATGGCTCATCAAATTATTGGCACTCAATTAATTTGTTGGCCATGACCTAGCAACAAATTTGTGCTAAAGACAGAATTTGTGCTGTTTGAACTACTTAAACTTATTGAGAGGCACTCTTTGGTTTGTGCAGTTATTGGCACTCAAACAAATATCAAATGTTAAATTGGAAACAATAAATAAATAAATTGATTATGACCGCTACCTATCATCAACCAACGAATTTTCATTAAGCAAGGCAATACCAGAACAACTTGAAACACTTGTGAAGCTCTTTACTTTTTCACATTAGAAGCACTTGTTAAGCTAGTTTACTGTGTTTTCAAACTAACCATGTGTCATGGCAGAAATATTAATAACAATTGAGAGGTCTTTTTCTAGATAAATATGACCAATTTGACTTGACGACAAGTGCTATCCTATTTATACACAAGAGGATTAAGTATACTCCATTTGAATGCATGAAAGAAGCGCACAGTCTGTGATGCTCGCATTAAAGAAGCGTATTAAGTCAGAAATCATGACTCAAGCATACAAAACTAGTAGGAATTATCTTGAACTGGTCGAAGTTAAAATACCACCCACCAAAGTATTTTAGAGCATTCCAAGTTTTAAATATTTTATTATTTTTATGACGTCACTTACATTTTGAATATCGAAGCTTTTTTGCACAATATCAAGTTTAAACAATAATTTTTGTGGAATTGAAATGAAAGTTTATCTATACTGGCCTATATTGTGAATGTCTGTAAATCTCAGCCAGTAGAAAAAGTAGTTACCGAGGATTCGACATCTGTGAAGGTTGAAAATTTCTGTACACCTCATTCTAGAAGAAATGTAGCAAACGTAAGCGTAGAATCGAAGGAAACAGTTGAGTCGTTGCAGGCGACATAAAAAAAGGTTATAGAAACACGCGGGGAAATAAAAGAAAAATGCGATGTTGTTTTCGGATATTCGCGAAGTGAATGATGTGTTCGTAGAAGTTCCTTGCGAGGAAACAAAAAACGGAAAATTCATTCTACTTGTAGATTTCAGAAGGGACACGAGTTTAGTTAAACAAAACACGTTAAGGAGTAGTTTGAAGCGGAGAAACGAATTAAGTTCAGGTAATTACAGAGCAGAAGTGAAAATAAATGCTACGAAAATCCCCACGTTAGTGCTTCATAAGCAAGAGGTTATTTAGGTGAAAATTTGGTAGACGTCACAGATATTTAAAGAGTACATATACCGAAATTAAATTATTTAGGAAAAATCTAATAACATAAAATAAAGAAAGTACGAATAAAGCGAAAAAATAAGTAGTATTAGATACATATTAGGAGTAGAATTATTAGAATAAAACTAATATGATATACATTTTTTTTTAAAGGTATGGAAAATGGTTCATATAAAGAAGAATTTTAAAAAGTTACGAAGGGGGGAATTTGTTTTTTTTTTTTGCTTAAAACAGAAGGAAAGTATCGAATGTAAAAGCATATGAGTGGCCAAAATAGGGCGATATTACAAATAAATAAAGTAGAGAGAACTGCTTTCAAAATAAACAGTTGAATAAGGTATACTGAACCAAGAGAGGGTATAAATGGATGTAAATTTAAGCAAATGGAGGATGTGAGTAAGAAAAAAATAATAAGAAGAATATTTATAAACGAAACAATTAGAGTGCCAAGATATGGCGGAAGGAAAAATAAGAAACGGGAAATTCTAAAATACAAGGCAATTGTTTTGGCATCTCCAAAGTGAATGACGTAGGTACAAATATCCCTCGCAGGAATTTATTCTGGTACAACGCATTCTACTTGTAGATCCCAAAATAGTGCCACTTTATATAAAATTGTATGTCAATGTTGAATTAATCTAAATGAATATGTAATTAAAGAGAATACATTGCTTGAAAATTGAAACATGTTTGTAAGCGTCTAATGGAGACGAAGTGTATAGATAATATGATGCATTAAAGATAACTACAGGGAGAGAAAATAAAAAGAGAGGAAATGATTAATTAATTTTTATTTTAATTTGAAAACAAAAACATATTGCTAAAATCTTTAAATTTGTAACTGAAAATATATAAGGACATGGTAATGAATCTAAGGAAGAATAAGATGTACTTACTAATAGAGAAAAAATTAAATTTTTTTAAAGTGTTTCATAAAAGAGCAATTTAACGAAAGATAATATGCGCTTACGCATAAAAACATTGAAAATAAAAATGCAAATTTGCATAAAAATATTGAAAAAATTAACTTGGAGCGAATTATAAAAAAATATTGGAAATTCATTAAAAGCATGTATGTTAAAAAATTGTGCAAATGGAAAGAAAAGTAAAAATCAATTTAAAGTAAAGATTCAGGAAAACGAATGCACTGGGCCTGCATTATATATAATAAGTTGGGGATTTGCCGAAGCAGACCACAGTGGGTCCCTTTTCGTCCCCCATTGGACAAAGGGTACTACTGCTCGGAGTACTCGTACGTGAGCATGCTCCTTGTGTAAGCATCCTTTGTCACCTCAAGCATATCCTTATAGGTTAGTTGACCAATCTCGGCTTCGCCAATAAATGGGCGTCCCAGAGTGGTCAATCTTATGCTTGCCAGCGCCGGACACTGGCACAGAATGTGTGCTGCTGTTTCCGGCTCCTCTAGGCATAACCTACACGCATCATCCTCGGTCAGAGTCATCTTCCCGAGATGGTGTGAAGGGACCGTGTCCTGTGACCAGTGCAGTAAGCCAGCTTAAAGTCCTTCGATTGTATCGGATAACTTTTGCTGCCTCACTACGAGACCACTTCACGGCCGCCTTTGATTGCCTGCAGTTAACAGCTTCTTCCCACCTTTTACTGTGTTCCGAGTCCGTCCATTGTTTAATAAGGCCTGCCACCATATTGTCGCCTATGGCGATACGTGGTTCTGGTCCACAGAATTATTCTGCTGATCCTGCTCTTGCTAAAGAATCAGCTTCTTCATTCTGTTCTATGCCAGAGTGTCCTCTCACCCACATAAGTGTGAGCTCATTCGTCTGGGCGCACCTATTGAGTTTTGTAAGACATTCTATGGCCAACCTGGAAGTGATGTCTGTCCGTTGCATACACCTAATCACAGACTGATTGTCGAGAGCGATGACAATTTTCTTGCCACTGATCCGGCCATCTATCAGGTGTCCAGCGCATGCACTACGCCAAGCATTTCTGCCTGGTATACAGACACAAACCTCCCCAACCTCAGTACACAGGATAGGCTTAACTATTTTGAGTACACGCCTGCCCCGGCCCGGCCATTCATCAGAGAGCCGTCTGTGATATTTAACTTTCGTGGACATGTTGATTTCAGCTCCAAAAAGTCTGAGTGGTTCTGTCCTCAGGCCTACCCTCTTTCTAGTAAAGAGAATATTGTCTGACTTGCCTGCGTTTACGGTAAGGCCTTGTTCTCGACACCACTCCTCCACCATTCGGAGTGCTCCCTTCATGATGTCAGAGATGGTGTCAATGAACTTGCCACGGACCACCAACGCAATGTCATCTGCATACCCTATCGTGTGTATGCCCGATTCATCCAGTCTAACCAGTAGTGAGTCCACAGTTATGTTCCACAGGGTTGGCGATAACACCCCGCCCTGGGGACATCCTCTACTTACTCTACCTCTAGTCTTTACTCTACCATTCTGCATGTTGACAGCCCTGTGTTTGAGCATATTGTCCACCCAATTTGCTATCATTGGGCTTACATTGCGTTCTGTCAGGGCTTGCCGCAGCCTTCCAAAGCGTATTTTGTCGAAAGCACCCTCGATGTCCATAAATGTGGCCATCGCAATGCCTCCTGAAAATACCTCCTTTTCAGTCACTCTTACCAATTCGTGATATATATGCATGTTGGCATCTACTCAGAGAATTTTGCATCAGCGAGGTGCTCTCAAGACAGTCAACCATCACTCTTTCCATCGTTTTCAAGAGAAAAGATGTTAGGCTGAGGTTCCATCCTCCTCCATGCAACGCATCATCATTACTGATGCTGCCCTGAGTTGTATGGGTGGTGCCACTCCCTCTTTTACAATTTCTCACATTTTTTTTGTGGTGGGTGCTGAGCTTGCATAAAAGTGTCATTTTTTTAAATTTCAACGCATTTAGCTTTTGCAAGTGGCAAGTTACTGCGTTCGCAGAATTATTGTTGTATGGACTTCATTATCCAGTGCTAGCTACTCATATTTTTTTTTTAAGAATTAATTTTGATAACAACAACCTTTGAATCAAATTTTAAGAACCTAGCTTTGATATATGCTATGCTATAGAATTTTTGAAAATTTCGTTGCTGAGCGTCATCTACCGAAAAGATTTTTGTACTATTTGCACAATAGACATTGATGCAAACATATTTTGAAAGTTTGCTTTCAATCGCACGGTCCAGAGTAATCGCGTTTTCGAATTTAGAGTTATATGAGCCACGCCCTCTTTGGCAATCTGCGAATAATTTTAAGGTGATCTTTTTTTAATAAAAGTCATTCTTTTTCCAAGTTTGAAGACATTAACATTAATATGTTACAAAATACCGCGTTTGATGTGTTCAAGATGTATGGAAGGTGTCACGCCCCCTAATCCAATATTAAATTTTATTATTTCTATACCATCTCACAATTGAACAATAACTACTGCCAAAATTAGAAAGGCATACAGACAGACAGCAATGATTTTTATTTATAAAGAGTTGCTATTATGATGACGTCACTTTGTATTAGAGGCAGGCAGAGTTTTCATTTTATTTAA